>OY744545.1:41286250-41316250 GCA_963556195.1 Sepiola atlantica
GATATGCACATATATATAGATAGATACATACATACAAGCATACATGCATACAAGCACACATACATACATACATACATACATGCATGCATACATACATGCATATAAGCATACATTCATACAAGCACACATACATACATGCATACATACATACACGCATACATACATACATGCATACATACATACATACATACATGCATACATACATACATGCATACATACATACATGCATACATACATACATACATACATACATACATACATACATACATCCATGCATACATACATACATGCATACATTCATACATACATACATACATACATACATGCATACATTCATACATACATACATACATGCATACATACATACATGCATACATACATACATGCATACATACATACATACACACATACATTCATACAAGCATACATACATACATACATGCATACATACATACACACACACATACATACATACATACATACATACATACATGCATACATACATACATACATGCATACATGCATACGTACATACATACATACATACATATATCAGGATATTATCTCAGAAGATGTGTCTTTGTTCGTCCTGTTTTGGGGTTGTTGGTTTAATATCTCCTAATCACCATCCGACGGCGTTTTTTCGTTATGTCACCTATTCAAGTAAGTGAATACATTTTCTTTAATAAAATATAATTTTCATTTTAAATTGTATAAACAAACTAAGAGAGTAACCGGCGTTGCCCGGCAGATGGTTAACAAGACAGAAGAGTTGGGTGTTTAAGTGTGCATAACATATATTACTAAAATAAAACCATTATTGAAGTACATGAGTGGAAAAGAAAAGGAAAAAGGATTGCTTAGTAACAAAATCCTACTGAATTGTAATAGTGTCGACTGTCTAATGCATTTGCTTTGGTTAATATATCCTTATTTTCGTTACTTTTTAAATATGCATTTATATTTCGAATAACATATTTTGACCGTAAAAGGGGTGAAAAAGAAAATAAGACAACGAGAAAGCAGTTAACAAGAGTGTGTATTTACATAAATAGGCAGTTGGCCCGAGAAAGAAATATCACTTTTAATGAGATACAAAATTTGTGGGCTGTGTTTGGGGATAGAAAAATTTATAAAATCATTAGAAATTTTAAGGAGTATTTTGCATGCAAAAGCTTTGGATCCATTAATTAATCGTTTTTGTTTTAATCCTCAAATTCGATGCTGATGTCTAAGAGGGCTCAGTACAAAAAAGTAGCCAATCAAAATAGATCTGTTATTGACTGTCGATAATTGAACAATCACAATCAACGTACCATGTACGATAAATCAAGATGGCTGCCTTAAACGAAGAAAAAATAAATGCAAACAAAAGAGAAAAGTATTTCCGATTTCATGAGATTTATATTATTAAATTTAAAAAATAAGTTCAACGTCAACAGATACCTGCTAATGAACCGTCGTCATAAGTAACCAGGTGTTATTAATTTCATTCATCGTTGTCAATCTTCACATGCTTTCATTTTTCAACTGACAACCTATGCATTTTATTGCCTCCTATACCTAAGTGTTTTGAGCCTTGATAAGTCTTGACTCATCAGAAACAAATGAATGTATTACACATTGAATTCTCAATTTCAATAATAATAATAGTGCATGATTTGAGCCTTGATCAGTCTTGACTCATCAGTAACAAATGAATGTATTACACATTGAATTCTGAATTTCAATAATAATAATAGTGCATGATTTGAGCCTTGATAAGTCTTGACTCATCAGTAACAAATGAATGTATTACACATTGAATTTTCAATTTCAATAATAATAATAGTGCATGATTTGAGCCTTGATCAGTCTTGACTCATCAGTAACAAATGAATGTATTACACATTGAATTCTCAATTTCAATAATAATAATAGTGCATGATTTGAGCCTTGATAAGTCTTGACTCATCAGTAACAAATGAATGTATTACACATTGAATTCTCAATTTCAATAATAATAATGATGCATGATTTGAGCCTTGATAAGTCTTGACTCATCAGTAACAAATGAATGTATTACACATTGAATTCTCAATTTCAATAATAATAATAATGCATGATTTGAGCCTTGATAAGTCTTGACTCATCAGTAACAAATGAATGTATTACACATTGAATTCCTAATTTCAATAATAATAATAGTGTATGATTTGAGCCTTGATAAGTCTTGAGTCATCAGTAACAAATGAATGTATTACACATTGAATTCTTAATTTCAATAAAGATAATGCATGATTTGAGCCTTGATCAGTCTTGACTCATCAGTAACAAATGAATGTATTACACATTGAATTCTCAATTTCAATAATAATAAAAATGCATGATTTGAGCCTTGATCAGTCTTGACTCATCAGTAACAAATGAATGTATTACACATTGAATTCTCAATTTCAATAATAATAATAGTGCATGATTTGAGCCTTGGTAAGTCTTGACTCATCAGTAACAAATGAATTTATTACACATTGAATTCTAACTTTCAATAATAATAATAGTGCATGATTTGAGCCTTGATCAGTCTTGACTCATCAGTAACAAATGAATGTATTACACATTGAATTCTCAATTTCAATAATAATAATAGTGCATGATTTGAGCCTTGATAAGTCTTGACTCATCAGTAACAAATGAATGTATTACACATTGAATTCTAACTTTCAATAATAATAATAGTGCATGATTTGAGCCTTGATAAGTCTTGACTCATCAGTAACAAATGAATGTATTACACATTGAATTCTAACTTTCAATAATAATAATAGTGCATGATTTGAGCCTTGATCAGTCTTGACTCATCAGTAACAAATGAATGTATTACACATTGAATTCTCAATTTCAATAATAATAATAGTGCATGATTTGAGCCTTGATAAGTCTTGACTCATCAGTAACAAATGAATGTATTACACATTGAAGTCTCAATTTCAATAATAATAATAGTGCATGATTTGAGCCTTGATCAGTCGTGACTCATCAGTAACAAATGAATGTATTACACATTGAATTCTTAATTTCAATAATAATAATGCATGATTTTAGCCTTTATCAGTCTTGACTCATCAGTAACAAATGAATGTATTACACATTGAATTCTCAATTTCAATAATAATAAAAATGCATGATTTGAGCCTTGATAAGTCTTGACTCATCAGTAACAAATTAATGTATTACACATTGAATTCTCAATTTCAATAATAATAATAGTGCATAATTTGAGCCTTGATCAGTCTTGACTCATCAGTAACAAATGAATGTATTACACATTGAATTCTCAATTTCAATAATAATAATAGTGCATGATTTGAACCTTGATCAGTCTTGACTCATCAGTAACAAATGAATGCATTATACATTGAATTCTCAATTTCAATAATAATAATAGTGCATGATTTGAGCCTTGATCAGTCTTGACTCATCAGTAACAAATGAATGTATTACACATTGAATTCTCAATTTCAATAATAATAATAGTGCATGATTTGAGCCTTGATCAGTCTTGACTCATCAGTAACAAATGAATGTATTACACATTGAATTCTCAATTTCAATAATAATAATAGTGCATGATTTGAGCCTTGATCAGTCTTGACTCATCAGTAACAAATGAATGTATTACACATTGAATTCTAAATTTCAATAATAATAATAGTGCATGATTTGAGCCTTAATCAGTCTTGACTCATCAGTAACAAATGAATGTATTACACATTGAATTCTCAATTTCAATAATAATAATAGTTCATGATTTGAGCCTTGATAAGTCTTGACTCATCAGTAACAAATGAATGTATTACACATTGAATTCTTAATTTCAATAATAATAATGCATGATTTGAGCCTTGATCAGTCTTGACTCATCAGTAACAAATGAATGTATTACACATTGAATTCTCAATTTTAATAATAATAATAGTGCATGATTTGAGCCTTGATCAGTCTTGACTCATCAGTAACAAATGAATGTATTACACATTGAATTCTCAATTTCAATAATAATAAAAATTCATGATTTGAGCCTTGATAAGTCTTGACTCATCAGTAACAAATGAATGTATTACACATTTAATTCTTAATTTCAATAATAATAATAATGCATGATTATATCAATATTCATTGGTCTGCTTAATAAGGATTCAACAGACGATTGAATTGTAGAACGTAAACTAAGACTATCTAATGTTCTTCCTTTTTTCACAGAAATTTAACTATGGATGTCCTTAAACTATGCAAAAAATAATAATTAAAAGTTTTAATGAAATGTTCTGGATTTATCAAATACTGATCGGATATTATTTAAGATATGAACTTTTGCCTATCCTGTTTGTTTGTGTGTAAGTTTCAAACGCACATTAAACCCATGAATATATGAACTTTTACACAGTCTCCATCTCAAGATAACAACAGTACAACAACTACTGAAAAAGATGAACCATCAACTAAAAAGAGATGACTCTTCGTTCCAATTTTGCTCGACCATATTTGCCGACTATAACAAAGCATCGTTAACCAGATGTTCGTATACTTTGACAAAAACTAAAACCTATACTCTGCAGTGCATTTGGCAAAAGAATTTTGAAAACGCTAATAAAATGTTCAGTAATAGAGGTTGTTAATTAAAATTAGCAAGAGAAGGAAATGCAGATAAAAAATTAAGTATGTGTGTAAATCAATTATAGGTACCATAACTCCTGTTGCTGTGAGCCTCTGGCGATTATGACGCTCAGATCTTACTCCAGCGCCCTACGGCTTCTATATTTGTTTCATGTCATTTTTATCGGGTTGTTTGTGTATGTGGCAACACCAGGCCCAGGCTTATTTTACCTGTAACCGTGTCATAGAAACAATGTTTATCGATCCCATATAAAGACATAACAGTGCAATATCACACACATTGTACGTGTTAGATGTTTACAATAAGGAATATTGATCGGTATTTGATTAAATGGCCTATAATTCGGAAACCAAGCGTTTCTGGACCCATATATACATAGAGAACATAACGCCGAAAATATGCCATCGATTTTTTTTCATGGTTTGTGACAACACCAGGCCCAGGCTTATTTTATCTGTGATCACGTCACAAAGAGAACATAACCCCGAAGATATGCCATCGATTTTCCAGACACTCTGTATACACAAAGTTGTTGATGTGAAAATTAAACAAAATTAGAAATTCATAATAACTGAGCTATTATTTATAAAAACACTATTTTTATACTTTTTTTTAATTTTTCTTATCTTTCCGTTTTTGCTGGGTATGGGGCATCCTACCGGATGCCAGACATTCACTGGCTATTTCAGACACTCCAGCCTAGAGATCTTTTTAAGATTCTAACCGTCACTTTAAGTGCAGTTGTTTGTATTTCTCTTGCACTTGGTTCACCGGGTATATTCGCCAGATAGCTTTTGAAATTCTTTTTCATGAGTCCTGTTGCTCCTATATTTACTGTTCAGCATTTATGAAATAAATTAGGAAAGATAGGAAGTTGAAATTACGTGAACATTTCGACCTTCATTGAAAGTCATATAAGAGGGAGGACTTCATTGGCTACAATTTGGGCGAAGTAGCAAGAAAACAGAAGTTATCACCAAAAGTGAGACTTTCACAATTTCTTTGACCTTGACCTTGATCTTGACATTGACCTTGACATTGACCTTGACCCTGACCTTTAAATTTCTAACTAGATTTCTCAAAATGAAATCAGTTCTAAGTTAGACCATGACAACTATTTTCACCAAGTTTGGTGACGGGTGGTCCAGCGATATGGACGCTAGGCTCTACACAAATAAACTAACATAGTTACAAACTTGGCTGAAAACATAACCTCCTCGGCTGAGGTAAAAACATAACAGAACTTTAGTGGGAGTAAGAATGTGAGTAGAATATAAGTTTCTCTACATGCGGAACATCAAAATTTAACAAAAAATCTATTTTTATTTGTGCATATAAAATATTGAAGTAGTATGAAAGATCAAGTCTGAAAAAAAAAGCTTTTTTTCTACAAATTTTCTCGCCTCTAAAACAGACTATGTATATATATATATATATATATATATATATATATATATATATATATATATATATATATATATTACGTCCAATATCTATATAGTAAATCATGAAGAATTTAATTGGCAAAAAAATGTACTAAACAACACCATTGTGTATATTTATTAGTTGTGGTGCTACTAGGATTTAAGTAAGTTCTCATATTATATTTTAATGATTGTCGGTCATCTTTAAATATGGCTGCCATTCTCACAAATGCACAGCATTTATGCTTGCGAATAAATGTATAATGTTCAAAATAATACTGGCATTTATTTGCCACCATTTTTTCTTCCACCCCCAACCGAGGTCACAGAAAACAAAAATCTAGGGTGATTTTTACTTTTCGGCACATACCCTAAAAGTACAGAAGTAATGGGTCGCCAGAGACTGCTCCTCTCTGTCACCACCACTATTCATAGTATCAGAAAGATTCAAAGAGGGTAATTTATCTCCTTAATTAGCGCCTCGCTCTCTCTTTCTCTCTCTCTTTCTCTCTCTCTCTCTCTCTCTCTCTCTCTCTCTCTCTCTCTCTGACCTTAGGGTCTAGACGGTTGATCTATATAAAACGCCATAAACGATCTCTTCCTTCCTTCCGTTTTTACTATTAGTATTCAAGAAAGCCGTGGCCTGCGAGAAATAAATAGTAAACAAGTGTTGCGATAGCGCAAAATGATTTGCAACGGTTATCGAAAGAGGAGAAGAGTTCTCAAAATTGTGGGAGACCTGTTGTCACTCAGATCACAGTGAACACACCTGGTTATTATCAGTGCGCAAAAGTATCTCTTGTTTCACCTCTTTTTCGTACTTCTCCAGATTAGGACCCAAGCTAACCCTGACTCTTACTTTGACCCTAAACCTTATCCTAACGCTAACCCTAACTTTAACCCTAACTCTAACGCTAACCCTAACCCAGACCGTAAGTCGATTTTAGATTCGTAAATGAAGATTCAAAAACATAAAGGTTTTTCATAGCTTACATTGATATAGTAGTGGAATGCCAATATTGTTTTGGCACACTCGGCTTTACATATACAGTCAGCTCCTCAGCCCCCGTTCGAAGGAGCAAAAGCCGGAACGTCAGCCCACCTTGATCTCAAGTCGAGCTCTGTTGTTTTAACGCAAACAATCAAACAATAAATGCTGATTTGTATAATTTCGATTATTCATACTACTGTTCTCATCATCAGTGTTATCATCACAATGTTTCGGCCGATGTAACCTCCGGCCTTCTTAATCTGTGTATAACAAGTCCTGTGTCCCTCTTGTCGTTTTTGTGGTATTCTTTCTGTTCCTCGGGGAGTAGTTCACGATAATCAAGACCGTAGTAGATCGGTTCTCTCCATTGTGCCGTTAGGATTTTTCACATTATTGATAAGCTGGTTATTAGTCTGTGGTTGATTGGAATAGTTCTCTTTTCCGTGTGTTTTATTATTATTTTAGTAGTAAGAGGATTATTATTATAAGTAGTAGTAGTAGTAGTAGTAGTAGTAGTAGTAGTAGTAGTAGTAGTAGCAGTAGTATCATTATTTTTAAAGTACTTAATCTGAAATGAGTAAAACTGTTTCTTAATCTACAATGAAATTATATATGCGTGTATGTGTGTGTTTATGTGTCGGTCGGTGCATATCTATCTTTTTATCTGGCTTGTGTCTGTTTTTTTTTTCTTTCAGTGTATGTTTCATTTTATGTGTAAACCCATTAAAATAAAGGGGTTTATCAGCTGGAAAATATGTGATTTACAAAAGTGACTGCTTTAAAGACATCAAGTTAACAAAATAATGGTGGTCATAAACATTTCCACCCATTCGTCTGTATGAAAGGTACCTTCTTTTTTTTGTTGTTGTCATTTTTGTTAACTTATCTCCGTGCATGTTTAATCATGCTTATCTATATACATGGTGGGCATAAAGATCTCTCATATTTTGAATGGATATAAAAACATTAAATAATCGTTGAGAAAAAAAAATGATTATACAGGGTTGAACATAAATATCTCATATATATATTTTTAATGAATATAAATAAATGTAAACTGTGTCGAAAAAACTTAATTATACAAGATGGAGCATATATATCCCTACATTTCGTAAAAATATAAAAACCAATTTCAAGAAAAAACTATTTAGAGAAAACTAAGTATACGGAGTGGAACATAACGATCCCTTATATTTTTAATGGATCTGGTGTGGTTGAGCATAATTATACAGGGTTGAACATAAATATCACATATATATTTTTTAATGGATATAAATAAATGTAAACTGTGTCGAAAAAACTTAATTATACAAGATGGAGCATATATATCCCTACATTTCGTAAAAATATAAAAAACAATTTCAAGAAAAAACTATTTAGAGAAAACTGAGCATACGGAGTGGAACATAAAGATCCCTTATATTTTTAATGGATCTGGTGTGGTTGAGCATAATTATACAGGGTTGAACATAAATATCACATATATATTTTTAATGGATCTGGTGTGGTTGAGCATTATAGTTCAGTGAGACATAATGAGTCAACTCGTATATGTATTTTATTTTCTCCCAGACCAAAGTATTAATGGCTTCAGTTGCACCATACTCTGCAATGTCTAAAACTGTAAAGCGCCCTTACTATGCTCTCTTGTCTTGGAGTTACCAGCTTTGGAAAATGATACTGGTTGACTTGCTGAATTATTGTTGATAAAGTTGTCTTATCCGATACTTCTGAAAAAAAGAAAACTTTCGCTTAGAAAGCACCAACAAAACGTGAGATAGTAGATTCTACTTACTTGTTATAAAGTTTGATTTTTATACATTACCGACAGAGTTACAAAAGCGTCAATTACTTTCCAATGTGGTGGCATAATGAGTCACCTCATATTTTTAGTGGCGCGGGCACTGAGTCGGCTCTCTGTAGAAAAGAATAGTCAGTAATTTGAATAATTTCTGTTTATGAAATTTGTGCTATATTCAGAGGATATGAAACGATATGAAAGATTGTCTAAATGAAAATGCATGTTTCATGAGAGAGTTTCTGTTTATGACATTTGTGTGCTATTCTATATTTCGCATTTTTTGTTGTTAAAGTCTTGTTATAGTAGTGGTAGCTACACAGTAGTGGTAGTTACAAATATAAAGCTCTCTCAGTACCTATTGCTGTTATGTTACATGTTGGAACTGTTTATCGCCTTTTGTTTAAAAAAAGGTTTCTAATTGAAGAGACACTATTGGTAAATTTCATTAGGTGATGGGGCACAATGGTAACCCATTATGCCCCATCACCTAATGAATTTTACCAATTTTCATACCGTTCGTTAAGACCCAATTGTATTTTTGTTCAATGTGATAAGATTTCAGAAAACAACCCATTATAGATGTGTTGCGCATTTACTTAAAAAAAACACTTGCTTTTTATAAGTATTAATATACAATTTTCCTTTTTCTTTCAAAATCCGCCAAAATCGACCCATTATGCCCCACTTTACTTTATAATATTTTTAAATAACTGTTTTGAAAAGTGAATATACAGGATGGATCATAAAGAACTCATAAGTTTTTAATAGATATAAACAAGTTTTAAAACATTTTTTAACTGATTATACAGAGTTGGCCATAAAGATCACTTACATTTTAAATGGATATTTGTTTTATTAAAGAGACACCATTTATCAAGGCCCAAATTCCACTCGAGGATAAGTGTTAACAAGTTTCAGGTGACACCGTCATGATTGGGAATAATGGTTTAAATTGGACAGAATTGGATCATCGAAGAGGACGTCTCCACAAAAATTTATTTACATTATGTGGCATTATGTGGCATAAAGATTCCGTACATTTTGAATGTAATGCGTGATTATATATATATATATATATATATATATATATATCGCCGTCGTTGGATTTTTATACAGATTCCTCTGGATTTACCAATATTTCTGAAACCCACGTTTTTTGGATTTCGTTATTGGTGGTTCCCCTGCCCGTTTGAACTTTTAAAAAACTTTTTAAAAACTTTTTTAATTTTTTAATTTTAAAAGAAAACTTTTTCAAATTTGGAACTTTGACAGTCCTATCCTGTCAACTTATCAATCATAATTTTTCCTCTGATGATAAGATTTTAATCTTTGAAAAGCCTGGTTTAAGGAAAGAAAGAGATGAAAAATAAATGTTTTTATTAACCAAACTGCTCCTTGTTTTGAACAACTGAAAATATCGATTTGCTTCCATTTGCAGGTCTTATTAATTTTCATTGACGTACTATATATATATATATATATATATATATATATATATATATATATACATGTATATCTAGGCAGCATCTTCCCTTGCAGGCAAGTATTGTTGAATATAAGAGACAACTTATGTCTGGATATCCTTTAGTAGATCCTTTCTATAGTCCGAATCAGAATCTTAGTTTCGGACGGGGAATTGAAAGTACTTGGGACACAAATAAAAACTATGGCAAATTCATCGGCCAATTCCCGTCCGAAACTAAAATCCTGATTCGGACTATTGAAAGAATCTATCAAAAGATATCCAGACATAAGTTGTCTTTTATAGTCAACAATACTTGCCTGCAAGAGAAGATGCTGCCTATATATATATATATATATATATATATATATATATATATATATATATATATGTGTGTGTGTGTGTGTGTGTGTGCGTGTGTGTGTGGGGGGGTGTTTTATGACGGCATGTTGTGGGTATTGAAGAGTACAAAAGACAAGAAGCTGGTCACTACGTTAAAGTTTTACTATGAACTGGTCCTTATCACCGAGAACTAAACTGTTTTCAGTAGATACACGAAAGTGATCAATAACTTTCAGCTGAATCCACAAAATTGTACATACCAGGTGGCAGAACAAATTCTAATTCATGAGACTTCCGGAACGAGTTTGGCTCGGCATTATCGAACACTTCCCGCTTAAAGTCCAGGTCAGGTAAGGGGCGGGCAGGTGAACAGAATTCCAAACACGTTATTGCCTAAACAGCTGTCGCATGGAGAACTGAATCGGGGCAAGTGTTCAATCGTGGGAATCTGAAGTAAGAAGACAGCCTCAAAGTGTACCTCAAAAATCTGCGTGTCGACATAAGTTTCTTATAGACACTTGCTCGGGACCATTCAACTTGGCGAAATAAAATCAAAACATCCCTTTGTGCATAATCGAAGCGAAACAAAAGCGTTCGCTAAAAATCTATAATTACGGCATTGATTTGCAACACCCAGCGAGAGAGAAGACCATCCTGTTGCTAATCACTCCTGGATGTTCACCATTCAATGTTAGCCGGGTCGCTCGGAGACTATCAAGTTATCATCGCCTCTACAACGGTTAAGAAGGGTCGATCTGTGGGGAGAGCTGTTGCCGGGGCTGTTCGCTTGAATATATACTGATTGACCTCTCTTACTGTTACGTGTGAATAATCATTTATTTATACATGTAGATATTGAAACAGAGAACCGGGTTTCGATATTAACATAAAAATGCCGCATGTACTAACGTCACTTATGAGCAATGATACGACGAAACAGATTTATGTACATAACTATAATATATATATATAATATATATATATATATATATATATATATATATATATATATATATATATATATATATATATATATATATATATATATATATATATATATATATATATATATATATCGAAAGTACTCGCAAAGAAGATGGAACAACAAAACTACGGAAACTTCATACACCAGTTTGATCGAGGTACGAAGTTGACCATTCGGAAGATGGAAAAAATTTAAAAAAAGATCACAAAGCAGAAACACTCCGTGCTATTCAACAACGTTTGCCTAAATGAAAACTTGCTGCGTAAATACACACAATATATATATATATATATATATATATATATATATAGTCTCGGAAGTTTCTCAACCATTAAAACTATATAAAAAAAAAAAATAAAAATAAAAAAAAAACTTATAGTCTCAAGTCTTCCAGTGGAAAATCACTCATGTAAGTCAATTTATTTTTTACAGTTATTATATTAGTTAGTTTCTAACACTATTTTAAGGGATCATCAGTTGTTTACCATGAAAAACTGTTTCGGGAATTTAAAAACAAGACAGTATTTAATTTCATGGCTTCCCAGCAGAGTTGATCAGACCCCACTTCCCTTAAAAGACAAAAACATAAACGTTCCTTATACTAAATCTACGTTTTGTTCCATATAAATGTTTTGCTAACTTATATTAGTTATTTAAGACATCAAAAAAAATAAAATAAATAAATAAATAAAATAAAAAATAAATTTTTTTTATCTGCGCTGTTCGTCTGTCTAATAAAATTTATATATATATATATATATATATAATTTACTATTTCATTATATACGCATATATTATAAAATAATATAATATATTACGTATATATATTTTAGTATTTATTCAACAGTTCTCAATATGTGACTGGAGCTTAATATGTACTAGCATAACTATCAGGGGTTGCCCGGGATCATATCAAACAAAATAGAAGAGGTTAAAATTGTGTGTAACATCTTTATAGTAAAACTCCTATCTCTCTACCTATCTTAATCCGTCTTTCTATATTTCCCTCTTTCCACTACCCCGTTTTTCCACGTCTCTCTCGCCCCTTCCTTAACCTGCGCCGAGCCATATTTCTCTCTCTTGTCTTAATGTATTGAAAATAATAATAATGATATAAGTTATTCAACTGATCTTTCAGTTTAAAAGTTACTGCTCCCGGGCAACACTGAGTTTCTTCCCCACCCACTTCCTCTAAAACATAATTAAATCTATATTTGTTTAAATTTATTCCCGGGTAACGCATAGTTTCTTTATCTTCTCACTACCCCTAATATAATGAAACCTATATTTATTTTTGTGTATTCTCGAGCGACACCGAGTTTCTTGTTTTCCTCTTTTTCATGAAGCAAATACCACATTGAAAATGTACTACTGTATTATTACACGCACCTGCTTTATCTAGGATATTGGAAACTGATTCCTCAGTAACACAGAGCTCGTTTTCTATTATACAATAGCATAACAAAATAGTATGAAAATCTTTATCCCGGGCAACGCGGCGTTTAAAAACACCTGCTCTGTGTAGGATTTCTCCATCTAGGATATTGATGACTGCCGGGCAATGCCGAGACAACACGCCTGCTCTATCTATGATATTGATCACTTTGGATTAACTTATCCCACTTACCAAATATAATACTGTATTATTACTATTATACTTCCCGGGCAATGTCGAGTTAACAAAATGCAGAGAAGTTCTTTCTCCAGGGTAACGCTGCGTTTACACACACCTGCTCTATCTAAGATGTTGAGCATTTTTGAGTTACTATATGACATTTACATTTAATGTTCCGTTTTTAGGATGCCTACAAAACACTAATGAAACCAGCCAAATAAAATTAAGGATGCCTCCAGAGCACACTACTAAACGTAGTGACAGCTAATGGCTGGCAGTGGCGGACAGAGTGGCGGGTAGTGGCGGACAGAGTGGCAGGTAGTAGTAGACCTGGGCGTTACGAGTAGAGTACAGTGGCGTACCTGGGCGTAGTGGCGGGTAGTGGCGTACGGTGGCGGGTAGTGGCTGACCTGGGCGTAGTGGCGGGCAGTAGTGGGCAGTGGCGAGTACAAGCGGGAAGTGGCTAATCTGGGTGTAAAGTGGCGGATAGTGGCGTGCAGGGGAGGATCTGGGCGTAGTGACGAACAGTGGCGGGTAGTGGCGTGTAGTGGCGATCTTGGCGAGTTTCATTTAATTTGAAAAGAAATTTGATTACATAATTACATTGAAATAAGACACCCCCTGACGAAATTTAGCCGATAGCCCCCTTTCAGGGTGCATTTAGAGATTCGAGAATAGTTCCATTGCATTCCTCTGTCGATTTTACATAAGAATAAACTTATAGATAAAATAGGATCTGGACGTACAGAGTGTCGGGTAATTGCGGGAAGTGTCGAGCAGTAGCGAGACGTAGCGGGTAGCAGCAGGCGGTGGTGAGTTTCTTACCCCCTCCATTTGAAGAGAAATGACGTTAAGATACGTTAAATCAAATAAATTGTTATTTCCGGAAGTAATGACTCCGCATTTTCAAATTCTTACATAATTACATTAAAATTCGACCAACCGCCTGACGAATAGCCTCCTAAGGGGTGCATTTACAGATTCGGTAATATTTCCATTATCTTACTCGGTTAATTTTACAGAAGAAACAGTTTTAAATAAAATGGGACCTGAGCGTACAGAGTGACGTAAAGTGGTGGCAGTGGCGAGTAGTAACGAGTAGTGGCAGGTAGTGACAGGTAGTGGCAGGTAGTGGCGGATCTTAGCGTAGTGGCGAGTTTCTTACCCTCCTCATTTGAATAGAAATGACGTCAAGAAACGTTAAATAAAATAAAAAGTTATTTCTGGAAGTAATGACTCCGCATTTTCAAATTCTTAGATAATTACATTAAAATTCGACCAACCGCCTGACGAAATCTGCCTTAGAGGTGAATTTAGAGATTCAGGAATACTTCCATTGTCTTCCCTGGTTGATTTTACATAAGAAAACATTTGTAGATCTAATCTAGATTCGTTAACCTCTTTTTCTATAGGGCACACACACATTGAGTTTTATATATATATATATATATATATATATATATATATATATATATATATATATATATATATATTTACTTTTACTTATGGGTTGAGTTTTCTGATAGAGAAAATAACGATGTCCACCTAGCGTAAAAAGTTATTTTTCTATAAAGAATACTTCTCTAGCTTCCCGGTAGAAATAACAAGCAAAATATATAATTGCTATAATTTCTCTGACTGCCAATAACTGTTATTATTGCGCAGGGGTAAGATACTTGACACTTCTGGTCACAGTTGGAAGTGATCCGACGTTCGGATTTCGAATCTCGTGTTTAGCCATACTAAAGAAGTTATATATATATATATATATATATATATATATATATATATATATATATATATAAATTCATATATATATATATATATATATATATATATATATATATATATATATATATATATATATTCATATATATATATATATATATATATATTAAGAGAGGCGCGAGAGCGCTCTATCCCTTAATATCTATTAAGTGGCGTACGCTGGAAATCTCATTTCTTTGATCAATTATAACTCAAAAACCAATAAACCAAATTAGTTAAAACTTTGCACAAAATTTTTATTTGATAGGTTCTATAAGTGTGTAGAATTACAGCATCATTAGTCAAGGCAGCCCAGAGATCCAGAAAGTTCAATCATGAAATCATGTTAACTGTGTGTACGTATGTGCCACCCTGTATCTCATCAACTATTTGATGGATTCAGCTGATTTTTGGCAGAGATAGAAGTTCTGGTTTAGTTGATGGCATTTTAATTTCAATTTACCATATACCTTAGTTTTCCAGAAAATTCCAAAACACCTTTAACATGACCATTGTTTTGAGACATAACCTTTACAAAAGTAGTGACATTCCATGAAAAATGCCAGTATACTGAAATCATATGCCCTTAATAGGGTTAAGATGAAAATTCATATACACTAAATATACAATAGCAAAGAAAATTCCCAAATTTTTACACTTTTATTGTCATTAAGGGTATGACTACATATCAACCAAACCATTTCATTATCACATCACTGCAGTATAAATCTCTATGCATGAGTGGATGAAGTGTGTGAGGTGCGCTGAAGAAAAATTCCTACCAGTAAAATACATAGCTCCGTTGTGCTCGCATACCCTTAATGACAATAAAAGTGTAAAAATTTGGGAATTTCCTTGCTTTTGTACATTTAGTGTATATGAATTTTCATCTTAACCCTATTAAGGGCATATGATTTCAGTATACTGGCATTTTTCATGGAATACGTGACGCGGTTGAGACCCTAAAAGTAAGTCCCTCGTGCTTGCACACACTTAGCTCACCGATCCATCCACTGCCGGAAACACCTATGGGAGTCTTCTTTTGGAATGGTGTTCATCTCTGCCGTCGCGTTAGATGTTGGAGAAAATGCGATGTCTAACACAAATTAAGGAGTGGTTTAACTGATTCAAAAATGGCCCCAAACTGCTCGTGGGTGCTCGAGAGGGTGCAGAAAAAGAGATAATGCGGAACGTGACTGCGGTGATTAACGCTATTCAAAAAGAATACTTTCAGTGGTGTTTCCGGCAGTGGATGGGTCGGTGCAAACACAAATGGATTATTTTGAAAGGGATTAGGCTCCCAACCCCGTCACGTATTTGGAATTTTTTTTTGGGGGGGGGGGCTAAGGTCGGATATGTTTTAGACAGGCCTCGTATATATATATATATATATATATATATATATATATATATATATATATATATATATATATAATGGTAATAATCCAGGTAAAAAACTAAAAAAAATATGATCTGACTCTGCCTGGTGTGATCTCAGTTTGTAGTAGCTGTTGATCGATAACATCGACAAGCCAGTGTCGCAGATTTTGTACATGTCTGTGTAAATAATAAAAAATATTATATATATATATATATATATATGTGTGTGTGTGTGTGTGTGTGTGTGTGTGTGTGTGTGTGTGTGTTCCGGTTATCTTCTCAACAAATAAACAGTAAAGATTTTACATTTTCTAGGAGCTCGCCCTCTGCCCTCACTCCCTTTCCTTCTCCTTTGTAAAAACGCATAAAATTATTTCGCTATTTATTTTCTTGTTCTGTCTTCAGGTCATTTTTTTAGTTTCTTTCCTTACCCGTATCAGACAACATTTTATAAGAAAGTTGAAAACCCCTTCTTATGTTTCTGATTCCCGCTCTGTATCTTCTGTTTCTCTCCTTTAAATGCTTTCCCTATTTTTTCACAAAAATAATTTTCAATAATATCTTCATTTCTAGGATAGTCTAGTGATGGACGCAATATTAAGGATCTCACCACATTGTAATATTACGATGGGACCGACAATATTTTCACCACGTAAATAAAAGATGGACGCTCACGTTGCACAGAGTTGTTTCTGCAATTCTACGTAACCGAAGTAGTAGTAGTAGTAGTAGTAGTAGTAGTAGTCGCGTGTGTAGAGTTGTTTGCCTCTCTCTTTATCCCTTTAGCAACTGTTTCGTTGTAGTCTCTCTTTGTGATTAGTAAGTAAAAACAAACAAAAAAGTCGTTGGAAGCAGATAATTATAGTCGTCTACGTCGTCTGTCTCTCACTGATGACGTAGACAAACGACGGAAAATCTCAACGGCTATCGCCCGTCCATAAAGAAGGAGATACTGTCAATTTTTTTGTATCTCTATCTATCTCTCTCATAATAACGCGTGCAAATTAAGCTCTCCCTCTCTATCCCTATTATTATAACACGTGTGAATGCATCTCTCTCCCACTCTTATTTGTATGTAGATTTTAGCAGAGCAATTAAAAACATAACACATATGGCTCTGCGTCATAATTCTATTGTTTTTTTTTATTTTAGTATATATTCTATACAGTATACAGTAATATTATATTCTTTGCAGTAGCCATTGATACCCAGTATCCGTTTCTCACAGTTCATCTCCGTAGGGGGGGGAGAGAGGTACTCCCAAACACGTCTGCTCTCTTCCAGACCAAGAATCCAAGAGACTAGACGAGACTCCCTTTTTTCGTCTTCCGTACTTTATCTCGACTTCCTGTTTTTACGTTACTTTTTTTGACACGTTAACTTAATGTTAACCTTAACTTTTAAGCGGAAATTTCATTTCTACCTAATTCAAAATATCTCGCGTACAATCTTGCTGCAATATCAGTTAATTTGCTATTGCTCTTTTGGTTGATCCACTTTTTTCCATTCTATCTCTACATTTTGTCGACTTTTATCCCCTATCTATCTATCTAGCTATCTATCTATCTAGGATGACTAATAATTGATGCGAACAGAATGACATAGATAGATAGATAGATAGATAGATAGATAGATAGATAGATAGATAGATAGATAGATAGATAGATAGATAGATAGGTGATGTTCGCGCCCTGATTCGCCGACTCGCTAATCACTCTCCCATAAAATGCTTGTCATTTCACTCATGACGGACCAGCTTAGGGAATGTCCTACTAGTTGGCGACATTCATTTCTGACTATCCTAAAAAAAAGTATGAATAAAAGGGTCTACGATCTTCTAACGCATCCAAGTGGAAACTAATAAAATGAAATGAATTTCATTCATTCCAATTACCTACGATACCGTAAAACTATATTAATAAAATCACGCGACAACTTCAAGTGTGTGTGTGTGTGTGAGAGCTTTTCTCACCAACGTAACTTTGATAATTATACATTAAAGAATCATTTTAATTTAATGTGTACTGTTTTTTTATTTAATCGAATATTTATTGAAATCAAAATTGCAGCAGCCTAAAATAAAACGAAATTAAATCCACCAGAATTCATTTTTGTGTTTTTGTAAACAAGTCAGACATTTTTAACTTTTGTTAATTATTTAATGGCTGGATTCGACATTTAATAACACAAAACGTGTTTATATACCGTAAAACAAAACAGGTGAACCCGTTTTACAGGGGATCCCCATTGGCGTATCAGAGGATGAAGCGAGCCATAGTCAGCGTGCCGCTATTCCGAATTCACAACACCAAGCCGCAATCAAGACTATCTCTCCGGTCATAATTTTTAAAAATTCAAAATCTTTTTCATGTAAAACTTTATAATTAAAACTTGCTGGTATTTTTTTTTTACATGAAAATTTAGTATAAAGTAAAAATGTGTTTTTTTTAATATATGCGATCCGACAGCACTTTTATGATTGGTAGAAAAAATCATATTTCAATGTTTCGGAAAAAAAAACAACACCTATTTGATTACTTATTTTTCTAAAAGAAATTGTTTAAAATAAAAATTACAAAACTTTTCCTTTAAGCAAGTTTTAATTATAAAGTTTTACATGAAAAAGATTTTGACTTTTTTTTAAATTATAATCGAAGAGACAGTCTATTGATTGCGACTGGCGGTTGTGAATTCGAAAAACGGCATGCTGATTATGGGTCGCTTCTTCTTTTTTTTTTCTTATCTTTCTGTTTTTGCTGGAGATGGGGCATCCTACCGGATGCCAGACATTCACCGGCAATTTCAGACACTCCAGCCTAGAGATCTTTTAAAGATTCTAACCGTCCCTTTAAGTGCAGTTGTTTGTATTTCTCTTGCACTCGGTTCACCGGGTATACTCGCCAGATAGCTTTTAAAATTCTTCTTCAGTAGTCCTGTTGCTCCTATAATTACTGGTATGATGAAGATTTTCCTAAGATTCCAGTTTCTTTTCATGTCGTACATAAGACCTTGGTATTTCGTAATCTTTTCCCTTTCTGCTCTGTTCAATCCTGCACTGATACGCCTTCCCATATGCTATGTCAATTCACTCGTGGCCTTTTGGCTAAGATCAAAGTGTAGTATCTGTTCCGATGGATACTGCACCCCATAGACTGGTATTGTCTTGGCCTTCGGGGCTTGATTTACGCCGGTCTATGGGTCTGTCCTGTGCAGTTCTAGGAGGTCCACCCTCCCAGGCTTCGCCTCCCCTCTTTGGGGAGGAGTAAGTTTATTGCTTACTGCATGAGGCGCCCCTACCGGGGCATGCCGACGGGGCTGCCCAGGCAATTTTTAAACCCCACTTTCCCGACCCGACCTTGGGTCACATCTTACTTGTGGGAGTAAGATAAAAACTGGCCTTGTGCCTAACTCCTGGAGAGGAGTAAATCAATACTCGATTTAATACTAGTGTTTAACCGAAAAATGTCCTTTACAAATATAGTTTCTAGCAGGGAAACCATGTTACGCTAAACTTAAAGTAAATCGCACGTTATAACCTTTCTCACAGATTTTTTTTTTTTAAAAGAGAACGTCTGATCAGAAAAGACGTTGTCACGTGTAAAGTAAAAAATTCTGACTTTATAGATTTTAAAATGAATTGTTCCCAAATCAAATTATGTCTCCCCGTTGACTAAAACTACTAATTTAAATAAATGCATTTTAAAAGGTAACATTCGTTTTATTGATTCGAAGAAGTTGGTTTGTTGAGTAAATTACGTCTGAGCGACTTATTTCTATTGTTATACATGTTACTGTTAATGTGTGTCATTTCCTTTTTTATTTGTTACTCGATTAAGGTTTTTATTTGCGGACCTTTTTATTTTTATTTTTATTTTTTTTTTTGGTGTTGGATTTTTGTTTTCATTTCTTATTTATTTGTACCTGGATGAAGGTTTTTCATTAACGGACCTTTTTATTTATTTTTTGGGGCGTCGGATTTTTGTTTTCATTTCTTTTTTATTTGTTAACCATTGAATTTATTTATCTACCTCCCACAAGGTAAGATGTGACACAAGGTCGGGAAAGTGGGATTAGATAAGCCAGCGCTCGAGAGGTGAGCATTCTGGCCATTTAAAAATTGCCTGGGCAGCCCCGTCGGCATTCCCCGGTAGGGGCGCCTCAGGCAGTAAGCAATAAACTTACTCCTCCCCAAAGAGGGGAGGCAAAGCCTAGGAGGGTGCACCTTTTAGAGCAGCACAGGACCGGCAACCCTCAAAAGACCGGCGTAAATCCAGACCCAAAGGCCCGGACAATTTTTTTTCGGACCTTTTTATTGGCGTCGGTTTTTTGTTTTCATTTTACTCCGGCCATGGCCACTGCCAGCTATGTGTCCTCGGACGAACCGAAGGAGAATGTGACGACCGAGAATGCTTCTAAACAACCAACTGAAAATTCTGAGTGGAAAAATCTTCTCTCGGTACAGATAAATGTGGAAGAATTTGTTGAGAAAACAAAAAGAAAGTGCAGACTTCATAACGGAGAAAGGAATTATCGTAGACGTGCAAAGATGGGAAGAATGTTCTAAACGCACGATTTCTAATGTTTGTGAAATCAAAAATAAACTGATTAGGTCGAAGAAATGTTGCATACCCTTTAATTTCTCGTACCTTTTCTTCCTCGTCGCGTGGAGGGGTGTCGTCTCGATGTCGTCTAGTGGTTGAGTTCTTTCTTCGCTTCTGTACTGCCGTGAACATCGCCGTCCGCTGTGTCTACTACAAAAACCTTTCTAACACGATTTAAGAGGCAAACAATCTTTTAAATCTTGATTAGTTTTATTCAAACGTCAGTTTTCTGTCGGCTATGGAGATGTTTTACTAAACGTTGGGGGAGAGATCAAATTACTACTTTATCATAATTAATTCCTAGCTTAAGTCCTTAGCCATCCGAGGAAGGTTGAAGAAGGAATCTCATGCCTGTATTCTCTTAGGGAAATAAATCCCCTTTTTCATTTCGGACTACATAGAGAAATACGTCTGTTCAGTTTGCTTCCAAAAACCAGACTCGCAAAACTCTGTTTCCCCCACAAAAGCCCGTGACGTCACAGAACCCCTATGCGCAGGTGCACCTTGACCCTTGACCTGAGGTCTCGTCAACGTGGTGGCCCTGTCAACGCTTGTAAGCTCCGACTGTGAGAACAGCCCTATTTTGCACTCGGTTGTACGGGTTCACCCGCACTAAATCGCGCAAGCCAAACCAAACGATCCCCCAGACATACGTCCACTTCAACATGCGTCCGGCCTCACAGGGTCATTATCCAGCAGAAAGACCAAGTTACCAAATTAATTTACACAAAGAGTATGAGACCAGGAAGGATAAAATGCAAAGGATACAAAACACGGAATACAATTTTCAAATCTGAAGAGAATTGTATCGTTCTTTCTTTCCAAAAAAGAAATTATTACTAAAGACTATATCATACAAATAGAGTACATGGGACGCAGGAGGACGATGGTGTCGATATTTTAAATACATTTTGTTGTCCTGGGCGAATACTTTTGTGTCTTTTTTGTAATTTGAAGATATTCTATCAATAGACCTGGATAAATATGATGGTATGACTTTCGAAATTTTACTAAATAATGGAGCCTTTAGTAAAATGCTTTATTATATAGAAGCCGGGGAGAAAAACTACCTATTGTTATAGCAGGAAGAAGGCCCGCAATTTCGATATGTGCGGATGTTGGGCACCTTACATTTACTTGCCTCACCTGATTTAATCTAACCCCAGCTAATCTTAAAAATAGGGTCTGAGAGCACCAAAAATCGGGAAGGTCAATAAAACCAATGTGGGGTACCCAATAAAATCACTCCCCAAATCTACGTCTGCTCCCCCCCCAATCAACCATTACCCCAGATGAGTTTGAAAAACTATGCAACTCAGAAAATCCCCTCCAAAGATCTATGCAAAACTACTCTCCAAAGGAGAAGTTTATCGAAATGTTGCGGTTCAAATGCTCTCTGGAGGAGATGAGAAAAAAAGAGGGGGAAAAAGAAAAAAAGTACTTTTCCCAGAGACGACTATTAACACTGAAAAATCAACTCCCCCCCCCCCAAAAAAAAAAAAACAAAGAACCCAGTACAATCTTAGTTGTCAAAGATCCCACCCGAAAGTAAAGCGTCCTTCCCCCAGACCATCCCATTTCAGCACTCTCTGAATCACCCCACCCCACAAAAAATCCGCCTCCCCTTATCCATTGAAAACGGAAAATCCGCCTCCTTAATTACTACTTCTTCACGCCACCCTAACATCTCAGAAGAGATAGAGAATCCCATCATTTAAGAGATAGAGAATCCCATCATTTAAAAGATAGAGAGGGGGAAGTGATTAATGATTTACATGGGAAAAGACGTGTGCAAAGTATTACCAGACCAAGAAATCGTCATGAAAATACACCATGAAAAGAATATCAGAAACCTCGTTTCTTGAAAACTGTACATAAGAAAGAAAACTTCAAACTCTAATTTCTTTTAAAATGCAAAACAGATACTGGCAGTGGTGAGGACTAGAGAGTTAGACCAAAGTCGTTTTGTACAAAAGGACCTTGGTTTAACTCGATGAAGCAAACAGCTCATTCGATACATCGGCTCCTCTTGCCTTTTTTTACTGATGACGAACTGTCCAATTTGAAACAGTTTTCTGTGAGGAGAGTCCTTGCTAAAATTCACCCATCCCTATATAGAGCCATTAAATATCGATTCCCCTTAGACATCGGCGGCATTTCTAAAGACGAGCTCATCAACACTGAGATGACACATGCTTATCTGGGACAAGCTGTCGGTGTCTTGAAACTGTCTGTGTTCGTTTCGGGTGCTCAACTCTAAGCTATCATAATGGCACTCAGACTAGCTAGTCTAAATGGCCGAGGCTTAAATGACACCTCTCGTAAATTTCGAATAGCACGTGATCTTCAACGTCTTGGTGTGGATATTTGCTGCCTTCAGAAGACCCACTTTGTTACGAGTGATTATCAGGGTGTACTGTCTAGAGACTTTCAATTATCGCTCAAGGGTGGTTTCCTGGTTAGTAAAGCGAACTTTGCATGTGTCGTGTTACACGCTTTTTGCTAATCCGCAAGAACGACTGTGCGTTCTGGATGTTACCGTAAAAGATGTCGCATTTCGGATTATTATAGTTTATGCGCCCAATGCCTATACTGAGCGTGTTCCCTTTTTTCGGCGGATTGAGTCTTTCATGAATACGACTTGTCGGATAATTCGAGCGGGAGACTGAGACGCGGTCCTGAATCCCAATTTAGATCGCGGGAGTGAACTTTTCCAGAGGTGCTGAAAGGATCGGGGATGTTAAATCATTTCGCAATTTTGTCGAAAAATTCGATAGAGTTCATAAATTCTAGAAGGAAAATCCCGTGACGTAATATAGACTGGAACTACTAATTGCTGTTCCGATTCGGTGCAACTTTCGAGTTACATCGATACGGTTCTTAATTAAGAGAGTCGACGTAGAGGTTTTAGATGGTCCAAGTTTTCACAACATAGTTTTATCGGATCATAGGCTTGTCTGGGCCCGTGTAAACATACGTAACCCTAAATCTAGGATGGCTGGGTACTGGAAGTTCAACACATCGTTGTTCGAAGTGAAGGACTTCCAGGAACAGCTTTTACTAACCATGCAGCGATAAATGACGGGTGCTATAACTGGGAATAAGTAGTGGGGCTATCTTAAGAAAGTTATTAGGTCCTTCGCATCTGATTATCGTCGGCGACGCAACCTAAAACCAAGAGCAGCGAAAGTCACATTAGAAAAAAGATAAAATCGGGTGGTGGAGATGGGGGATAACAGTACCGTCATTTTATATAGGCTGAAATTAACTCCTTGGATAACAAGAAGGATCAGAGAATCTTAATTAGGTCTACGTTAAAAATGAATGCCCACGAGGCAACAAACACGGCCGCTTCATTGCGTGCAGACAATCATCGTCGTGTCACTGATCAACACATCGCCAGTGTCACATTGGCGTACAGAGGTTTTGTGACCACTAACCCGACGAATTTTTTTATTTTTTTTTTTTGGGGGGGGGTCGCTCTCATTTTCAGGAAAATTTCACCAGGGCGCTCGGTCTAACAAGGACTCAGTTCGATGCCTATTGAGCCGACTTTTCTCGTCTTGATGCGACCGTAGTATCTGGATGAGCCCATTTAGTCACGAATAGGGTAGGTCACCATCACACCATGACACATTGACAGAACTTCTTTGCAAGGGCCTCTCGTCTGTGGAACACATTACCACGTGACTGCTTCCTTGCAGACTACCACATAGTCGCCTTCAAATACAATCTCAACGAGTAATAGTCGTAAACCTTCCATAAGTAATCAAACACTAATTGCATTGATCAATTTCGGCTGACAAACGTTCCATCTCATTAACCCTTATCCTCGCGTGACTCTTGGCCTTGATAAGCGGTGACCAAAAAGTAAAAAAAAAACAAGCGGTTCCTTCTGTTGGTCAGTCTGTCCCATTTTAAATGGAATTTTAGTTGGTCCGTCACGCTTAAGTTTGGAATAGCATTTTCGTAGCTAAACACAGATTGAATGAACGCGGATTATTTAGATGCGTTTAAGCGTTTCTATAAAAGGCTCTGTCACTCTGTTCGTCAGTCTGTCACGCTTAAATTTGAAATCGCTTTTTCGTCATTGGGAAAAAGTTTGGGAGGATCTGAAACAAATTGGGCTGAATATGATTCCGTGGATTAAGGATTTGTCCTACGAACTGTATTTGAGGATGGCGCCCATTTTTTGTACTCTTTCTGGCTGTGCTGTTCAACTCCCGATTTAGGAACGGGTCTATTCCTTAGTATTTTATCAGGTGTATCATCAAATTGCTTCGCAAGAAGACGAAGAAGAAGAAGAAGAAGAAGAAGAAGAAGAAGAAGAGTGGTGATGGTATAGGTAATTTCTGGCTCTTAACGATGTTAAATACAGTATTTGAGCCAAGATCATAGTTAATGGTCTGGTGGTGTTTTTATCGTTTAATAAACCTCGAACAAACTTGTGCTGTTAAGGGCCAGACGCTCCAAGACAATTTACACATGTTACGCCTGATCATATAAAAAGACTCAGAAGCCGCGCTTATCAATTTAGATCAGTCCAAAGCATTCCATAGGGTTGACTATCGTTACTTGGGAGCAGTCCATTCTTCGGCTGGATTTAATCCGCAGTTTCACTTCGGGATTCGCCTTTTGTATGCAAACCTCCGATGCGCTGGTGGAGGTGAACAATTTGAGGTCGGATCCTTTCAATATGTTCAGATCTATTCGTCAGTGATGTCCATTTTCACCGATGCTTTATGTGCTCCTGTTGAAACCTTTCCTTCTCAGGCTTAAGGTTTATCCGGTCCTGCAAGAGATTACTTTGTCTGGAACTTCCACCACAATTAAGTACTCCGCGAATGTTGACGACGTGACCGTGCTTATAACGATAAGTGCTGCGATTAGAGTCGTCGACATGGGAATAAGACGTGATGAACAGATTACAGGGGCCAAAATTAACTGCGACAAGTCTGTCGGCTTGTTCATTGATTTCTGAAGGGGGGTACCTCTTTAGGGGCTATTTGGCTGGACGGATGGGCCTTGCAAAATACTCAGCGTCTTGTTTTGTCCTGATATTTATTTAGTGAAATGTGGTCGGATGTATTGAAAGCGGTTAAGGTCGCAGTCCATCTGTAGTCTTTCAGAAATCTTACATCGCCGGGAAGAGCGAAGGTGTGTTGTTTGCACATTTATCCTCTCATTCTTTAACGTATTTCAGTGTTTCCACTCCCGACAATCACTCGACTTGTGTTAGTGCGGTGCTGTAAACAGAATAGCAAATAGAAATTGAAGCCTGAATGGTTACGAGATCTAGGGCGGGAATGTAGGTAAACTTCGCGTTTGGAATGCGATTGTTTGTTGCGATTATTTCAATTCTCAGACTAAAATTGAGTTGTAAACATTTTATACGTTTTATTTTGAGGTATGCCGATCTAAGGAATGTATGAAAAACAATTGTCAGAATTACGTCATCGATCAACAGAGAATCGGAAAAAAACATCAGAGTAAGATTTACGATCGAAGTGCTCCCTCCAGCTGTGGAGTTGACCGCATGAGTTTTCGTTGCAAGTGTTGTACGCAACATAAGTCCGTTTTTTTGTTGTGTTCGAATATGTTCGAATTCTCGTCGCCAGTGTTGTGACTAGGGTTGTATATTTTGAAGAGTGCGAATTTACAGAAATACGGAATAGTATGTTACAGAAAGACTGCTCCGAGACTGCTCCAAGACTTGTCGTAATCTCCTCTATACGTAATGTCTGGAAGAGCCCATTTAGTCACGAATAGGGTAGATCACCATCACATCATAACACATTGACAGAACTTCTTTGCAAGGGCCTCTCGTGTGTGGAACACAATACCACGTGACTGCTTCCTTGCAGACTACCGCATAGTCGCCTTCAAATACAATCTCAACGAGTAATTGTCGTAAACCTTCCATAAGTAATAAAACACTCATTGCATTGATCAATTTCGGCTGACAAACGTTCCATCTCATTAACCCTTATCCTCGAGTAACTCTTGGCCTTGGTAAGCGGTAACCAAAAAGTAAAAAAAAAAGAACAAGCGGCTCCTTCCGTTGGTCAGTCTGTCCCATTTTAAATGGAATTTTAGTTGGTCCGTCACGCTTAAGTTTGGAATAGCATTTTCGTAGCAAAACACAGATTGAATGAACGCGGATTATTTAGATGCGTTTAAGCTCTGTCACTCTGTTCGTCAGTCTGTCACGCTTAAATTCGAAATCGCCTTTTCGTCATTGCTGAACATATTGGTTGTAATGGACGTAACTTAAAATATCTATTCTTTTTTTTTAGATCCTATTTTTTTTTCAGAATTCAATAGTTTTTATAATATTTTGCCCCCATAAGTGGTAATCAAACAATAGAATAAATAAAAAAAATGATGCGTGACAGACCAACAGATGAACCGACAGTCGAGCCGCCTGACGGCTAGTCATCTTATAGAGATGCGTCGATGACTCTAATAAAACCTGCTAAGCATTGAAACCCCAATTAAAACTATAGCGTGACGGACCTAGGGGCGCACCGACAATATTCTATTTCAAATCAAAGCGCGACAGACCGCCGCCCGGCCGGACGGACGGATCTTTTCATAAAGATGCGTAGACGCTTCTCTTAAGCTATTTAATTTCTTTCGCCTCGTTCTCACTGACGTCATTCAATATGTGGCTTAGCGATAGAAATGCTCAAATTTGAAACTTATGCGCGGCAGACCAAGGAACAGACCGACCGCCTTCTATTAGATTAGAATTTGGGCATGACAGACTGGGGGACGGACTGATTGACGGACGGGCCACTTTCTTACTTTCCTCTTCTTATTTCTCATCAAATCTGCACGTTTATCGAAAATGCTATCAAAATAATTAAGCGTGACAGGTATGTTTATATGTCTATGTTGTTTGGTTTTGTTTGGTTGTTTTGTTTTACGGCATATCAACCCTTTACGGATTATTTAATGCCGAATCCGATCATTTTGGTGAAAGTTGTTATGCTTTAAGTTCTTTATATCTTCAAGTATTTATTCATGGTGTTTTGTTTGGTTGTTTAGTTTTACGGCGTATCGACCCAGTTGGGGTTATTTAATGCCGAATCCGGTCATTTTGGTGAAAGTTTTGAAAGGTTTGAATTGTGGTTGGAAACACATCCGAGGAGACCTAGTTACGGTCGAAATAACTTATAATGTGTACAATCCGAATGTATATCTAGTCTTTTTCAACCTCATAACTTATTCATGCTCTGTTTGAACGGACATAGAGCTCTCTGATTCGAATTCTTATCGAAAATAATCGAACCTGAAAACTATATATATATATATATATATATATATATATATATATATATATATATATATATATATATATATATATATATATATATATATTGATATGAAGAGCTCCAATGCAAACAGCGATACATCCAATTCTTTACATTTAGAAATTAGACTCTAAAAAGACGAATATTTTAAAAACATTCCACCGTAAAAGCTTATTTTAATTTAAAGCAAAGATATTAGTTAATCCAACAAAATATATAAGAGGCAACTAATATCTTTAATTAGTGAACATCCGGATAAAACTGAAGCTCAATATACTGGATAGAGCATAAATAGCATTATATAAAGTGAAGTAATAAAATAAGGTGCGAATCAAAGTCATACAATTGAAAAAATATTCAAGAAATATATCCAAGAGAATATATGATTTGGTTTCTTTATCGTTTTATTAATTTGCATACACCTTGGATACATTTTTCACTGTCATCGATTGCAAACGGATTTCCCGCCTGGATAACTATTTCGTTTTTGGACTACCATTCACCACCTGGATCACTTTTCAATCAATTTCTTGGATATCTTTCCTGAATATATTTTAAATTGTATGACGTGGATGAACTGTATGTTTTGGGCTGATATATTTGATGTTTTATATACTTTTATGTATTTTTATATATATTTTTTATATATTTTCAAAGTTTAATTTTATTATCTGCAGTAATGTCATTGCGGTAATGGTCCTCTGGGGAGAAGAATTTTCTTTGAAAACTCATGAGTTAAGGACTTTCAATTACTTTGCTTGAACTTTGAATTGTAATAAAATTTGATTCGCACCTTATTTTATTATTTCACTTCATATATATATATATATATATATATATATATATATATATATATATATATATATATATATATATATATATTATAGTAGAAGCACCAAATTAATCAAGAACTGACCCAGATTTTTTTCTTTTAGTAAGTAGTAGGGGTGCGACTATAGAATAAACGCCTCCTGGGCATGGGTGGGTTTTGAATTGATATTCTGCCCCCGTATCTGTCAAAGAAAATTCCACCTGCCTAACCGACCAAAACCAGTCGGACTTGTTGTTTGAAGTGTAACCCCGATTTAAATGTGCATCACACGCCTCAGAATTTATCAATGCATTTTGATTTGAATAGATTAAATACCTGCCACCACCCACTAACGTGACGTTTGCCCCTATTTACTTGTCTCCCCACGAGGGCAGAGTAAGACACGAGGTCGGTTTTTAAAGTGAGCGGGAATCCAGCTCTCGAAAAAAGAGCACTCCAGATTGGTACTAAAATAATAATGGGCTCGGTCTAGAAGGATTTCTCCTTCCCTGACGGAGGACACAAAAAGGGATGAACTGTTGTATCAGAACAGAGACTACACTTTGCTCCTAGCCAAAAGATCAAGGGTGTTTCCTTTTTTTTACTTACCTCTCCACGAGGGCAGAGGTAGACACGTGGTCACTTTTTTAAGGTGGGATAAATCCAGCTCTCCAAAAAGGGATTGGATTGGGACAAAAAATTTAAATCTACTCAGTCTAGAAGGATTTCCGTTTACAGAAAAGCTGAAGTGTAGTATCAGAACATATATTACACTTTTCTCTAAGTCAATACGCAAAGTGTGTGTCTATATATTAAAACTGTAACCTCTCGCAAGGGAAGCGGCGTGA
>OY744545.1:41318750-41443750 GCA_963556195.1 Sepiola atlantica
CTGATTATAATTATGTCATTTATTCGCATTGAGAACTGTTTTTTTAATTACTTGAAACGTTGTATGGTCGCGATGAGACTACATTACAAAAGGCGATAACTTGAGCATTTTTTTTTTAATAATTTCTTTGTAGTGACAATATAAAGTACACGTTTACATATCGGTTAGATAACTAAAGTTAAGTTACATTGAGCGTCGCCAGAACCAGATGGGTGACAATTTAGGAATACCAGGCACTGTTTATGAGAGCACACCCCTGCAAAAACTAACGAAAAATATGCAATAAATATTCTAAAAATTAAAAATAAAAAATAATTTAGAATAAATAATAATTTAATATATATTTAAATTAATATTGATATAAACCCCTTTCAGCAATTAGGGTTAAGCCCTGTTCGGGGTAAAAAAAAATAGACTGTCACGTAGCTATATAGATATATGGCATGTTCTATATGGCTATATAGCATGTTCTATATAGCTATATGGCATGTTATGACAACGTTGTATATGGCTATATGGCATGTTATGACAACGTTCTATATGGCTATATGGCATGTTATGACAAAGTTCTATATAGCTATATCGCATGTTCTATATGGCTATATGGTATGTTCTGACAACGTTCTATAAAGCAACATGGCATGTTCTATATAGCTATATGGTATGTTCTGACAACGTTCTATATGGCTATATAGCATGTTCTATATGACTATATGGTATGTTCTGACAACGTTCTATATAGCAACGTAGCATGTTCTATATGGCTATATGGCATGTCATGACAACGTTCTATATGGCTATATAGCATGTTCTATATGGCTATATGGTATGTTCTGACAACGTTCTATATAGCAACATGGCATGTTTTATATGGCTATATGGTATGTTCTGACAACGTTCTATATAGCAACATGGCGTGTTCTATATAGCTATATAGCATGTTATGACAACGTTCTATATGGCTATATAGCATGTTCTATATGGCTATATATTGTATGTTTAGACAACGTTCAATATGGCTATATGGAATGTACTATATGGTTACATGGAATGTTCTGACAACATTCTATATGGCTATATAGCATGTTCTATATGGCTATATGGCATATACTGACAACGTTCTATATGGCTATATTTAATGTTATGACAAAGTTCTATATAGCTATATCGCATGTTCTATATGGCTATATGGTATGTTCTGACAACGTTCTATATAGCAACATGGCATGTTCTATATGGCTATATGGCATGTTCTAACAACATTCTATATGGCTATATAGCATGTTCTATATAGCTATATGGCATGTTATGACAACGTTCTATATGGCTATATGGCATGTTATGACAAAGTTCTATATAGCTATATCGCATGTTCTATATGGCTATATGGTATGTTCTGACAACGTTCTATAAAGCAACATGGCCTGTTCTATATGGCTATATGGCATGTTCTGATACTGTTCTATATGGCTATATAGCATGTTCTATATGGCTATATGGCATGTTCTGACAACGTTCTATATGGCTATATAGCATGTTCTATATGACTATATGGTATGTTCTGACAACGTTCTATATAGCAACATAGCATGTTCTATATGGCTATATGGCATGTTATGACAACGTTCTATATGGCTATATAGCATGTTCTATATGGCTATATGGTATGTTCTGACAACGTTCTATATAGCAACATGGCATGTTTTATATGGCTATATGGTATGTTCTGACAACGTTCTATATAGCAACATGGCATATTTTATATGGCTATATGGCATGTACTTACAACGTTCTATATGGCTATATAGCATGTTCTATATGGCTTTATGGTATGTTCTGACAACGTTCTATATAGCAACATGGCATGTTCTATATGGCTATATGGCATGTTCTTACAGCGTTCTATATGGCTATATAGCATGTTCGATATGGCTATATTGCATGTTATGACAACGTTCTATATGGCTATATGGCATGTTCTATTTGGCTATATGGTATGTTCTGACAACGTTCTATATAGCAACATGGCATGTTCTATATGGCTATATGGCATGTTCTTACAGCGTTCTATATGGCTATATAGCATGTTCGATATGGCTATATTGCATGTTATGACAACGTTCTATATGGCTATATGGCATGTTCTATTTGGCTATATGGTATGTTCTGACAACGTTCTATATAGCAACATGGCATGTTCTATATGGCTATATGGCATGTTCTGACAACGTTCTATATGGCTATATAGCATGTTCTATGTGGCTATATGGCATGTTCTTACAACGTTCTATATGGCTATAGGGCCAGGAACAAAGTATAATATCTGTTCCGATGGATACTACACCCCATAAACTGGTATTGTCTTGGCCTTCGGGGTTTGATTTACGTTGGCTTACGGGTTAGTTCTGTGCAGTTCTAGGAGATCCATCGTTCCAGGCTTTACCTCCCCTCTTTGCGGAGCAGTAAGTTTATAGCTTACTGCCTGAAGAGCCCCTACCGAGGAATGTCGACGGGGCTGCCCAGTCATTTTTTGTAGGCCAGAGTGCTCACCTTCTCAAGCGCTGGCTTTCCAAATCCCACTTTCCCGACCTTGCATCACATCTTACCTTGTGGGAGGAAGATAAATAAAATGGATGTATGGCATGTTCTATATGGCTATAGGGCATGTACTAAAAACGTTGTATATGGCTATATTGCATGTTCTGACAACGTTCTATATGGCTATATGGCATGTTCTGTATGACTATATGGCATGTTCTGACAACGTTCTATATGGCTATATGAGATGTTCTATATAGCTATATAGCATGTTCTGACAAAGTTCTATATGGCTATATGGCATGTTTTATATGGCTATATGGCATGTTCGTATAACGTTCTATATGGCTATATGGCATGTTCGTATAATGTTCTATATGACTATATGGCATGTTCTGCCAACGTTCTATAAGGCTATATGCTATGTTCTGACAATGTTCTATATGGCTATATGGCATGTTCTGACAACGTTCTATGTGGCTATATGACATTTTCTAACAACGTTCTATATAGTTATATAGCATGTTCTTATATGGCTATATGGCATGTTCTGACAACGTTCTATATGGCTATATGGAATGTTCTATATAGTTATATGGCATGTTCTTATATTGCTATATGGCATGTTCTGACAACGTTCTATATGCCTATATAGCATGTTCTGACAACATTCTATATGCCTATATAGCATGTTCTGACAACGTTCTATATGGCTATTTGGCATGTTCTGACAATATTCTATATAGTTATATGGCATATTCAATATAGCTATATGGCCTGTTCTGGCGACGTTCTATATGGCTATATAGTACGTTCTAACCACGTTTTATATGTCTTCATGGTATGTTCTGATAACGTTCTATATACCTAAATGGCATGTTTCTGACAACGTTCGATAAAACTATATTGCATGTTCTATATGACTATATGGCATGTTCTAACAACGTTCTATATGGCTATATGGCATTTTCTGACAACGTTCTATATGGCTATATGGCATCTTCTGACAACGTTCTATATGGCTATATGGTATGTTCTGAAAACGTTCTATTTGGCTATATGGCCATGTTCTCACAATGTTCTATATGATTATATGGCATGTTCTGACAACATTCTATATGGCTATATGGCATGTTCCATATGGCTATATGGCATGGTCTGACAACTTTCTATATTGCTATATGGCATGTTCTATATGGCTATATGGCATGTTCTATATGGCTATATGGCATGTTCTGACAACTTCCTATATGGCTATATGGTATGTTCTGACAACGTTCTATATGGCTATATTGCATGTTCCATATGGCTATATGGCATTTTCTGACAACGTTTTATATAGCTGTATGGCATGTTCTAACAACGTTCTATATGGCTATATGGCATATTATGACAACGGTCGTCGAAAACCTTCTAGACAGTCTTTTTATATGTACCTGATCCGCATAAATAGAACTTAAATTCCATTTTATGACGTGGTAATGTCTCGTGGCTGTTTGGTTAGGACGCTTATATGCGGAGTCTCAGTTTATTCTGTAACTGGGTGCGAAGGTCATTTTATTTCTTGATCTATTGTCAATAACCTCTCCACCATCCGTGTTAAGAATGGGTTTAATAATTTTCATCAGATTAGTAAGTGAATCAACTGTTTTTTTGTTTTTTTTTGTTTGATCAGGTAGTTTTCTAAACTTTATTTAGGGGGGGGGGCTAACATATTTACCCTAACACTAACCTAACTCGTTAAATTTAATTTTGGTTTACATTCACATGCTTCGGCCATTTTCGGTCTGTTCGATAAATCGCAATCGGAAACAATTGGAAATATTCGGGTTGATATGGGTCCTAAACGGTAGAAGCACCAAAACAAATATATATATGTAAAAGTTGGCTTAATTACGCTTTACAGGATATCAAAAAGGGGCATAATTCTGCTACATTAAAGTAGATAGATAGATAGATAGATAGATAGATAGATAGATAGATAGATAGATAGATAGATAGATAGATAGATAGACAGATCTAATACGAATAATATAAACAAATATTTATAATAAGGAGAGGTAGTTTGCATTGTGTAATACGTATATAGAGGAGTATTAGAAGGCTATCACAATGCAAGAAATGGAAATATGGCGGCGTTGAGAAGTAAGACAAAAACAAGTTTTGCTGTGTGATCCAACCTTCTTCCTAGGTATCCTGTTAGTCAGGCCAATCTTTTGATTGTATTGGCGTAAACATCTACTGATTCTCCAGTCCACCTGAATCGTTTCAGCTTTTCATGTTCTTCAAAATGGCCTTCAGTGAACGCTTTCACTAGTTTCATCTCTATCTATTCCTCACCTAACTGATCTTCGTTACTTATCTCAAAGTAGAGGGCAAGCGCATCTCAATGCAGAAATAATGGAATGAAACTAGAAAGTTCTTGCACTTTTTGTGCCTCAGCCACCAATTTAAGTGTCTTGATCCACCAGACTACACCACCGTCTCCACTAAATGGTGATATCACATCTTTGCTTAATCTCACAATTATTGACTTCATGATGTCTTATTCACGACGAGATAGCTTGTAATCAACTGACTCTAAGAAAAAAACGGTTACAATGGCAATTTAAACTTTAAACGGAAGTCCTGTTCCGATGAATTGGCTGCTCTGGTGCCCCCTCGTCGTAAGTTCACTAGACCAACTCGACAATCGACTAAATCCCATCCATTCACTGTGGAGGTCCCCAGATGACGGAGAGCTTTCTACTCAAATAGCTTCTTTCCTCGTGCTGCTGGCCTCTGGAACTCCCTCTCTGCCCCCTGTTTCCCCGACGGTACTGACATGCAGAAATTTAAAACTAATGTAAACAGACATTTTGCTGCGCAGATCCCAATTTAGGTTGACCCCCCAAACCTTCTCTCTTTTCTTTCTTCTCAGTAGCCCCTTACGTCTACAGTGGCGGCCTGCCTTGTCTGGGGTGAACTATGTTAAAAAAAAAAAAACTTTTAAAAAACGCTGAAATGACTCTTACTAAATCTCCGGCACCAACATTTTCTCTCTGCTCTCTCGAAAAGTCCACTGTTTGCTTTAAATCTATCCTTTATTTTTGTCGGTTGATTTCCAGACTTGCCAATTAGTCTATTCACATATACAAATCAGTCACAACTATAAACATCTACTATTGTGAATAGAACTTTTTTTTCTTCTTTTTTTCCTCTGGTTGATGGGCACGCGCGACATGCAAAACATCTCATTCGCTGTTCAGCTGGTAAGCTTTTATTTCTATTCCCACAGTAAGCAGTATTTAATCTTCTTTTATATTTTCTACCACGGAATCAAAAATAAAAGTTTTTAAAAAACGCTAGGTAGATAATGTTAGTCGCATGTTAATCATATCTCTATGCTGATGAGTCCCGAGTATTAAAAAGGACGAAACGTATACGTACATAGATAATAAACAATAACTAATATTTGTTATTATTTGTTGCTCCTCGAAAAAGTAGAGCACTGTAAGTGTAGTATTAACACAGCATGACGTCACTAGCTTTAAATGCATCGTTCCTTCCATAAAAAAGTAGAACACTCTAGACGTTAAGCCGCCGATAATGTGTTAAAATTATCACAGTTTATTCGTTATTTAAAATTGGCCGTGTGGTTAAGGCGTCGGATTTGAGTTGCGAAATACTCGTAATCCGGGGTTTCAAATCGCATGACCGGTAGTGACTAGTCATATCTCTATGCTGATGAGTTCCGATTATTAGAAAAAGACGAAACGTATACGTACATGGATAATAAACTATAACAAATATTATATATATATATATATATATATATATATATATATATATTCCTTTTCGCGTAACGCTAAGGAGGGTTATTTCGCATGAGGTCTCTGGTGAAAATTTACGAGGCATCACCATCAGGATACGTTGTCCTCTGGTCGTCTCTGCCTCTGCGTATGGCAAGCAAAGATGTGTCAGGCGCGAAACCAAAAATCAATGGTTAGGGTTCGGGTTGTTTCTTCGACGACATTCTTTTGTGTGTTCTGCGTCCCAAAATGTACCCCATAATTGCATCACTAATGTCAGTCACATCTAAGTGCATCCAAAAAGTGTCAGAGACGATGAATGGATATATATTACCAAGATGCTGGATGTTAATTTTGTTTTAATATTTTTTTAAAGCCAGGTTCGGTTAACATTTTTAGTACTAAGTTATGTTTGTATTTTATTAGAGGACCCACAGTTGAGTATTTTTGTGAACACAATCATAGCACTTATAAAAACATGTATTTATTAAATGTTGAAGATTTATTTATTAGATGTTGAAACTTTATTTATTAAATGTTGAAAATTTATTTATTAAATATTGAAAATGTATTTATTAAATGATGAAAATCTTATTAAAATTGGATAATTTGCCTTTATTTACTTTTTTAAATGTGGCGGTTGTCAAATTTGGACATACATTTGCTTAAGTTTTGGTGGTTAGGGTTAATGTTAGGGTTAGGGTTTAGGGTTAGGGTTAGGGTTAGGGTTAGGGTTAATGTTAGGGTTAGGGTTAAAGTTTTGGGTGTTAGGCCCCTTTTCCCCTTAAAGGATGTCTTAGTTTTACGAAGAACGATGCTGTCCCTATTGATATCAAAATGTTATTTGATAAAGAGTTTAAGGGATGTAATTTTAAACATTTTATTTATAATATATTCCCAGACGTAGAACGATACTTAGTTAGTTTTTAATATAATCATGTTGTATATAGCTTTTAAATATACATATCTGAATTTTAAAATCGATCTGCCATCGCTGGTCAGTATTTGGTCAGTTGCAGATCACTACGAACGACCCAGTGAACGAGTATTCATTGTAGTTGTAGATTGGTATTCGGCCCTCGCCATGCAAGGCCGCTGAAACTTGGTGGACATAAAGTTCATGGTATTCCGAAACGGTTACCCATCTAAATACTGGCTAGGCTCAGCGTCGCTTAACTTTCGAGAAGCGGTGTGAGTATAACCGTATATGGCATACGTAGTTGAATAAAGTTATTTGTCAAAAATAAGTGATAGAACCTTTTTGTTTAGTAACTGCATTTTTTGAAAATACAAGTGCGTAAAAAACATATAGGCTGTTATCTCTAGTTAACTATATCTATATTCAAGTTTTGGATTTACGCTCCAATTTACAGATAAAGATTTGTACAATTGGTTAGAATGCTCATATCGGCATGCTTTCATAACCTGATATCTGTGTTAATTTACATACATAAGCATGATAAATTAAATCGAATAAGCCGTATTTAAGCGTAAGCACGGAGACAGAAGATTGTTTACCAAGAACTGTTAGGTTAAAGAGTACCATTCTCAGAATATATGTTATCATGCTAATAAATATTAGTTAGCAATTTATAGTACTTATAAAAACATTAACTCTGAAGCTAGACGCTTGGAGACTAAGTTTAAGATTGTTTATAGAGCTGACTACTTGGCTAAAAGCAAGGTATTTATTATTCTGAAGGACCATAAGTTAGATTTCAAGAACAGGTCATCTAGTAGGCTACTAAATCTGGCTAAATCTGAGATAAGATTTAGCGAGTAAACATATTCTCAGAAACATAAAACAAGTATATAAGAAACGACGCCGGTCTTCGCCTTTGGGTTATTTGTTTTCTTGTTAAACGTCATTTCGTATAAACAATGGTGGCAGTTTACCCCGTTTGATAGTGCCGATTTTTATCCTGATAAAATTATAAAGAAATCCTAAAGCGTTACTATAAATGGCTTAGTTCTTAACAACATAGAACTGGAGACGATAATATATATATATATATATATATATATATATATATATATATATATATATATATATATATATTTGTTCTTGTTTTTTAAGGGAAGTGGGTCTGATCAACTCTGCTGGGAAGCCATGAGATAAAATACTGTTTTGTTTTTAAATTCCCGAAACACTTTTTCATGGTAAACAACTGATGATCCCTTAAATAATGTTAAGACTAGCGTAAATTATGTGAAGCAAACTAATATAGTGACTGCAAAAAGTAAATTGACTTACAAAAAAAGTAATTTACCACCGAATGACTTGATACTAAAGTGTTTTTTCTGGGTTATTTTCATATAGTTTTAATGGTTGAAAAACTTCCGAGACTATATATATATATATATATATATATATATATATATATATATATATATATATATATATATATATATATATATATATATAAAGTTAATCCAACAGAAGATATAAGAGGCAACTCATATATTTTAATTAGTGAAACATCCGGATAAAAACTGAAGCTCAATATACTGGATAGAGCATTAATAGCATAATATAAAATGAAATAATATAATAAGGTGCGAATCAAATTTTATTAGAATTCCAAGTTCAGGCAAAGTATCTTAAAGTTCTTAACTCATGAGTTTCCAAAGATAATTCTTCTCCTCAGAGGACCATTACCGCAGTGACATCACTGCAGGTGATAAAATTACACTTTGAAAATATATAAAAATATATGCAAAAATGCATAAAAGTATATAACACATCAAATATATCAGCCCAAAACATACTTTTGTTAAAGCTATACAATCCAAGTCATACAATTTAAAACAAATTTAAGAAAGATATCCAATAGGTTGATTGAAGATTGATCCAGGTAGTAAGTGACAGTCCAAAAATGAAAAAATTGATTAAATATATATATATATATATATATATATATATATATATATATATATATATATATATATATATGAAGCAATCCAACAAAAGATATAAGCGTCAACTAATATCTTATAATTAGTGAAACATCCGGATAAAAAAACTGAAGCTCAATATACTGGATAGAGCATTAATATTATAATATAAAATGAAGTAATAAAATAAGGTGTCAATCAAATTTTATTAGAATTCAAAGTTCATGCAAAGCATCCTTAAGTCCTTAGCTCATGAGTTTTCAAAGATAATTCTTCTCTTCAGAGGACCATTACCGCAGTTATACTACTACAGGCAATAAAATTACGCTTTGAAAATATATAAAATTATATACACAAATATATAAAAATACATAACATCAAACATATCAATCCAAAAACATACTTTTGTTGAATCCATACAGTCCATCCAGGTCATACAAGTTGAGAAGCATAATCAGGAAGGACATTACTCCAAGATACAAACAGCAGTCCAAATATGTTTTCTAATTAAACAACGAATTTGGATTTGATTAGAGTTGCACATGTTGGGATCTCGGAACTTTGATTGGACTTTTTGTATTATTTTGATTGATTTATTTATCATTAACATTGAATATGGACACATTTCGCGACTGGATAACTTTGCCGGCCCCTTCAATTTCACATATTTGGACTGCTGTTTGTATCTTGGAGTAATGTCCTTCCTGATTATGCTTCTCAACTTGTATGACCTGGATGGACTGTATGGATTCAACAAAAGTATGTTTTTGGATTGATATGTTTGATGTTATGTATTTTTATATATTTGTGTATATAATTTTATATATTTTCAAAGCGTAATTTTATTGCCTGTAGTAGTATAACTGCGGTAATGGTCCTCTGAAGAGAAGAATTATCTTTGAAAACTCATGAGCTAAGGACTTAAGGATGCTTTGCATGAACTTTGAATTCTAATAAAATTTGATTGACACCTTATTTTATTACTTCATTTTATATTATAATATATATATATATATATATATATATATATATATATATATATATATGTGTGTGTGTGTGCGTATTTAATGTAATTGTTTTTATTGGTGATTGATGGGTTCATTATTTTTTGCTTACTACTATTTCGATTGTTTCACTTCCTAAGTGATTAGGTGCAGAACATTGTATTTTTAGTCGCCCTTAACTTTATTGGACGTATCTTTCGTCAATATATATATTTTTTTTAATTTTATACGTACATAAAAGTAATCCATGGACACGTGTTTCTGGCTCACAGCCGTCATCAGCATAGCTAACTTAGACATGGATTGAACCTTCGATGTTGATGTCAACAGCCTGGCGTTCTATGACGCCTTTCCTGGAAATATGAACGATTTTCATTACGTAAAAATTTAATGTATTTTTATGTAATTGTTTTTATTTATGATTGCAACGTTCGTTATTTTTTGCTTATACTATTTCGACTGTTTCACTTCCTAAGTGATTAAGATGCAGAAAATTTCATTATTAGTCGCCCTTAACTTTATAGGATGTATTTTTCGTTAATATATATATATTGTTCTTAATTAATTTTATACGTAGATAAAAGTAATCCATGAACACGTGTTTATGGCTCGCAGCCGTCATCAGCATATATGCATCAGCATATATGCATCAGCATATATGCATGATTGCAGCGCTCGTTGGTATTTGCTTACTACTATAGTAGTAAGAAAAATTTGATGCACATCTGCTCAGTATTTTTGGAGCATATAAATGTATATTTTGTTAATATTGACTATATTACTATTGATACTACTACTACTACTATTACTAATACTATTAATACTAATAATACTAATAATACTAATAATACTACTACTAATAATAATAATAATAATAATAATAACTACTATAGTAATAAGAAAAATTTGATGCACATCTCAGAATTTTTGGAGCATATAAATATCTATTTTGTTAATATTGACTATACTACTACTGATACTACTACTAATAATAATACTACTATTAATAAATATAATAATAATGACTATACTACTGTTAATAATAAAAGTAGTAGTAGTAGTAGTAGTAGTAGTAGTAGTAGTAGTAGTAGTAGTAGTAGTAGTAGTATAAGCATATTACTTATCTCTATGACACAGGCGTCATCTAAAAGATGCGTAATACCACATTTGGTACAATTATGTCTAATATTTTTGGAACCTATAACTCTGTATTTCTTTAGGTAGTTGCTCTAACGGTGGTTGAAATAGTATTATTTGCAGTTTTACATCCTTTGATTAACCTCAAATATGTTTCATGTTAATTTGGTGTCATTCTGCCGAATCGTTTTGGAGCCTATGCGTACCAGCAGACGGACAGATGGTGTTCCATTGTAATGTAGATGTTCCTATTTATCTAAATTACACTAGATAAATAGGCTTGTTTCAAATCATACAATTGCAAAGAATTTATTATAAAACATTAAATCAAAACATACCTATCCAGAGATAAGCAATTGGGCGAGCTTTATTGCTAGATCATATAAAAAGGTGTCACGTAAAAGGTCATATTAAAGGTCATAAGAAGGTCATATGAAGGGTCATAAAATTAATATCTATTGTTATCCTGTATCACTAATGATGCATGTAATCTGACAATTCTTAGTGAAACATAATCATAACGTTGGGAAGTTAAGATCAAACAAGTCCGTCGCTTCTCTCAACACATCTAATAAACTAATTGCTTCTAACATCTGTCCTAGCTGGTCATCATCCCAGGCAATACCTCCTCGGTTGCAGCAGCTTAATTAGGTGTCATCCGAGACGCACTCACTTGTCAAGGAGTGCCGAGTGGATTGGGGTAATTTTTAGAGTAATATTTACCGGTCATGAACGCCGTTGAAGGAGTCTGATCTGCCTACGTCCCGACATTGAGCCCGACATTGAGCCCGACATTGAGTCACATCCAGCCCGCGTAGGGAGTCAAATAAATAGTTCCTCTAAACTCTTTCTCACTGATTTTTTCTAAATGTGTTCATTTAATGATATAAATGCTACTTACACGTTAAACGTGACGGACTGACAGGGAAAGACGAATATATTTTTATATAGGAAGAAATATTGAGTGTTGGTGCAGATGTGTCGATTTAATTTGTGCGTTTAGTGGTGAAAATAATATTTCAAAATTATGGCTTACAGAGCTCTGCAGAGATGTGTTGAGAATGTCATTTGAAAACGGTATTTGAAGCGTATGCATCACAGATAAAAGTTTAAAATGTTATTTCAAAACTATGCCTTAGAGAAATGAGTTTAAAAGTTTATTTCAAACTTATGGTATACAGAGTTGAGTTGAAAATGTTATTTTAATATTATGCCTTGCAGAGATGAGTTGAAAATGTTTTTTTAATATTATGCCTTGCAGAGATGAGTTGAAAATGTTATTTTAATATTATGCCTTGCAGAGATGAGTTGAAAATGTTATTGTAATATTATGCCTTGAAGAGATGAGTTGAAAATGTTATTGTAATATTATGCCTTGCAGAGATGAGTTGAAAATGTTATTGTAATATTATGCCTTGCAGAGATGAGTTGAAAATGTTATTGTAATATTATGCCTTGCAGAGATGAGTTGAAAATGTTATTGTAATATTATGCCTTGCAGAGATGAGTTGAAAATGTTATTTCAAAAGTGTGCTTTACAGTGATTAGTTGAAAATATTATTTAAAACTTATGCCTTACAAAAATGATCTTTGAATGATTTTTCCAACATATGATTTGCAGAGATAAGTTGAAAACGTTATTTGAAACGTATGCCTTACAGAAAAGATTTTAAAATGTTTTTTTTTTCAGACATATGATTTACAGAGATAAGTTAAAAACGTTATTTAAAAATTATATCGGCAGATGCGCATAACAAGAAGGAACGCTGGCTTCCGGTGGAAAAAGCTTGAAGAAAGTGTCTACGGATACCTGAAAGTGATACAACAATTTTTTTTTTATTCATATTAATTTCAGACTTTTTTTTTCATATTAATTTCAGACTTTCCTTTTTGTCATATTAATTTCAGACTTTTCTTTCATCATAATCTAATAATTAACATAATACAGACTATTTGAAAAATAATTTATTTGTTTTTATTTGATTATTTTCAAAACATTTTTTTGTAATAATAGTGAAAACCTTTTTGCTTGGAAATGGAGTAACTTCCGGAATTAAACTTTTTTCTTAAAAATGGAAATACCTAAACCCTAACCCTAACCCTAACCCTAAACCCTAACCCTAACCCTAAACCTAACCCTAACCCTAAACCCTAAACCCTAACCCTAACCCTAATTTACAGAGATGAGTTAATAACGTTATTTAAAACGTATGTCTTACAGAAAGAATTCTTAATGTTTTTCAAACATATGATTTACAGAGATGAGTTGAAAACGTAATGAAATACTTATGCCTCACAGAAAGAATTTTAGAATGCGTTTTTCAAACTTATTATTTACAGAGATGAGTTAATAACATTATTTAAAACTTATGCCTTACAGAAAGAATTTTGAATGTTTTTCAAACATATGATTTACAGAAATGAGTTGAAAACGTAATGTAATACTTATGCCTCACAGAAAGAATTTTAGAATGCTTTTTTCAAACTTATTATTTACAGAGATGAGTTAATAACATTATTTAAAACTTATGCCTTACAGAAAGAATTTTGAATGTTTTTCAAACATATGATTTACAGAAATGAGTTGAAAACGTAATGTAATACTTATGCCTCACAGAAAGAATTTTAGAATGCTTTTTTCAAACTTATTATTTACAGAGATGAGTTAATAACATTATTTAAAACTTATGCCTTACAGAAAGAATTTTGAATGTTTTTTAAAAGATATGATTTACAGAGATGAGTTGAAAAAGTAATGTAATACTTATGCCTAACAGAAAGAATTTTAGAATGTTTTTTTCACTTATTATTTACAGAGATAAGTTAAAAACGTTATTTAAAACTTATGCCTTACAGAAAGGTTTTAGAATGTTTTTTCAAATTAGCGCTAAATAAATCCGGAAATTGTCGAAATGTTAATGTAACGTAACTAGGGTTTAATAAGTCTGGAAATTATCGAAATGTTAATGCAAATGAAATAGAGTTTTATAAGTCTGGAAATTATCGAAATGTTTATGCAACGTAACTAGGGTTCAATAAGTCTGGAAATTATCGAAATGTTAATGCAAATGAAATAGAGTTTTATAAGTCTGGAAATTATCGAAATGTTTATGTAACGTAACTAGGGTTCAATAAGTCTGAAAATTATCGAAATGTTAATGCAAATGAAATAGAGTTTTATAAGTCCAGAAATTGTCGAAATGTTTATGTAACGTAACTAGGGTTCAATAAGTCTGGAAATTATCGAAATGTTAACGCAAATGAAATAGAGTTTTATAAGTCCAGAAATTGTCGAAATGTTTATGTAACGTAACTATAGTTCAATAAGTCTGGAAATTATCGAAATGTTAATGCAAATGAAATAGGGTTTTATAAGTCTGGAAATTATCGAAATGTTAATGTAACGTAACTAGGGTTTAATAAGTCTGGAAATTATCGAAATGTTAATGCAAATGAAATAGAGTTTTATAAGTCCAGAAATTATCGAAATGTTTATGTAACGTAACTAGGGTTCAATAAGTCTGAAAATTATCGAAATGTTAATGCAAATGAAATAGGGTTTTAGAAATCCAGAAATTATCGAAATGTTTATGTAACGTAACTAGGGTTCAATAAGTTTGGAAATTATCGAAATGTTAATGCAAATTAAATAGGGTTTTATAAGTCCAGAAATTATCGAAATGTTTATGTAACGTAACTAGGGTTTAATAAGTCTGGAAATTATCGAAATGTTAATGCAAATGAAATAAAGTGTTATAAGTCCAGAAATTGTCGAAATGTTTATGTAACGTAATTAAGGTTCAATAAGTCCAGAAATTATCGAAATGTTAATGCAAATGAAATAGAGGTTTATAAGTCCAGAAATTATCGAAATGTTTATGTAACGTAACTAGGGTTCAATAAGTCTGGAAATTATCGAAATGTTAATGCAAATGAAATAGGGTTTTATAAGTCCAGAAATTATCGAAATGTTTATGTAACGTAACTAGGGTTCAATAAGTCTGGAAATTATCGAAATGTTAATGCAAATGAAATAAAGTGTTATAAGTCCAGAAATTGTCGAAATGTTTATGTAACGTAATTAAGGTTCAATAAGTCTGGAAATTATCGAAATGTTAATGCAAATGAAATAGAGGTTTATAAGTCCAGAAATTATCGAAATGTTTATGTAACGTAACTAGGGTTCAATAAGTCTGGAAATTATAGAAATGTTAATGCAAATGAAATAGGGTTTTATAAGTCCAGAAATTATCGAAATGTTTATGTAACGTAACTAGGGTTCAATAAGTCTGGAAATTATCGAAATGTTAATGCAAATGAAATAGGGTTTTATAAGTCCAGAAATTATCGAAATGTTTATGTAACGTAACTAGGGTTCAATAAGTCTGGAAATTATCGAAATGTTAATGCAAATGAAATAGGGTTTTATAAGTCCAGAAATTATCGAAATGTTTATGTAACGTAACTAGGGTTTAATAAGCTTGAAAATTATCGAAATGTTAATGCAAATGAAATAGAGGTTCATAATACCAAAAATTGTCGAAATGTTTATGTAACGTAACTAGGGTTCAATAAGTCTGGAAATTATCGAAATGTTAATGCAAATGAAATAGAGTATTATAAGTCCAGAAATTGTCGAAATGTTTATGTAACGTAACTAGGGTTCAATAAGTCTACAAATTATCGAAATGTTAACGCAAATGAAATAGAATTTTTTAAGTCCAGAAATTGTCGAAATGTTTATGTAACGTAACTAGGGTTCAATAAGTCTGGAAATTATCGAAATGTTAATGCAAATGAAATAGGGTTTTATAAGTCCAGAAATTATCGAAATGTTTATGTAACGTTACTAGGGTTCAATAAGTCTGGAAATTATCGAAATGTTAATGCAAATGAAATAGGGTTTTATAAGTCCAGAAATTGTCGAAATGTTTATGTAACGTAACTAGGGTTCAATAAGTCTGAAAATTATCGAAATGTTAATGCAAATGAAATAGAGGTTCATAAGTCCAAAAATTGTCGAAATGTTTATGTAACGTAACTAGGGTTCAATAAGTCTGGAAATTGTCGAAATGTTAATGCAAATGAAATAGGGTTTTATAAGTCCAGAAATTATCGAAATGTTTATGTAACGTAACTAGGGTTCAATAAGTCTGGAAATTATCGAAATGTTAATGCAAATGAAATAAAGTGTTATAAGTCCAGAAATTGTCGAAATGTTTATGTAACGTAATTAAGGTTCAATAAGTCTGGAAATTATCGAAATGTTAATGCAAATGAAATAGAGGTTTATAAGTCCAGAAATTATCGAAATGTTTATGTAACGTAACTAGGGTTCAATAAGTCTGGAAATTATCGAAATGTTAATGCAAATGAAATAGAGTTTTATAAGTCCAGAAATTATCGAAATGTTTATGTAACGTAACTACGGTTCAATAAGTCTGGAAATTATCGAAATGTTAATGCAAATGAAATAAAGTGTTATAAGTCCAGAAATTGTCGAAATGTTTATGTAACGTAATTAAGGTTCAATAAGTCTGGAAATTATCGAAATGTTAATGCAAATGAAATAGAGGTTTATAAGTCCAGAAATTATCGAAATGTTTATGTAACGTAACTAGGGTTCAATAAGTCTGGAAATTATCGAAATGTTAATGCAAATGTAATAGGGTTTTATAAGTCCAGAAATTATCGAAATGTTTATGTAACGTAACTAGGGTTCAATAAGTCTGGAAATTATCGAAATGTTAATGCAAATGAAATAGGGTTTTATAAGTCCAGAAATTATCGAAATGTTTATGTAACGTAACTAGGGTTCAATAAGTCTGGAAATTATCGAAATGTTAATGCAAATGAAATAGGGTTTTATAAGTCCAGAAATTATCGAAATGTTTATGTAACGTAACTAGGGTTCAATAAGTCTGGAAATTATCGAAATGTTAATGCAAATGAAATAGGGTTTTATAAGTCCAGAAATTATCGAAATGCTTATGTAACGTAACTAGGGTTCAATAAGTCTGGAAATTATCGAAATGTTAATGCAAATGAAATAGGGTTTTATAAGTCCAGAAATGGTCGAAATGTTTATGTAACGTAACTAGGGTTCAATAAGTCTTGAAATTATCGAAATGTTAATGAAAATGAAATAGGGTTTTATAAGTCCAGAAATTGTCGAAATGTTTATGTAACGTAACTAGGGTTCAATAAGTCTGGAAATTATCGAAATGTTAATGCAAATGAAATAGAGTTTTATAAGTCCAGAAATTATCGAAATGTTTATGTAACGTAACTAGGGTTCAATAAGTCTGGAAATTATCGAAATGTTAATGAAAATGAAATAGAGTTTTATAAGTCCAGAAATTATTGAAATGTTTATGTAACGTAACTAGGGTTCAATAAGTCTGGAAATTATCGAAATGTTAATGCAAATGAAATAGGGTTTTATAAGTCCAGAAATTATCGAAATGTTTATGTAACGTAACTAGGGTTCAATAAGTCTGGAAATTATCGAAATGTTAATGCAAATGAAATAGGGTTTTATAAGTCCAGAAATTATCGAAATGTTTATGTAACGTAACTAGGGTTCAATAAGTCTGGAAATTATCGAAATGTTAATGCAAATGAAATAGGGTTTTATAAGTCCAGAAATTATCGAAATGTTTATGTAACGTAACTATGGTTCAATAAATCTTGAAATTATCGAAATGTTAATGTAACTGATGAGACTTTTTCCTATCCTTATATTGTCAGATGGTGGTATGCAGTCTCACGACTGACCTCTTTTATCCTCATAAAATTATACGAACATTTAAATGTTTATTATTATTTAGGAGTTAAAGAAGACAATTACTTATACTCATAAACAGTAAAATATTGAATTCAAATCGTCTATATAGAGTGTATGTGTAAGAGTTTATATAGAGTTTACGTGCGAGTAAGAGTTTATATAGAGTTTTCGTGTAAGAGTGTATGTAGAGTTTACGTGTGAGAAAGAGTTTATATAGAGTTTACATGTAAGAGTATATATAGAGTTTACGTGTGAGTAGGAGTTTATATAGAGTTTACGTGTGAGTAAGCGTTTATATAGAGTTTACGTGTGAGTAAGAGTTTATATAGAATTTACGTGTGAGTAAGAGTTTATATAGAATTTACGTGTGAGTAAGAGTTTATATAGAGTTTACGTGTGAGTAAGAGTTTATATAGAGTTTTCGTGTGAGTAAGAGTTTATATAGAGTTTTCGTGTGAGTAAGAGTTTATATAGAGTTTTCGTGTAAGAGTGTATGTAGAGTTTACGTGTGAGAAAGAGTTTATATAGAGTTTACATGTAAGAGTATATATAGAGTTTACGTGTGAGTAGGAGTTTATATAGAGTTTACGTGTGAGTAAGCGTTTATATAGAGTTTACGTGTGAGTAAGAGTTTATATAGAATTTACGTGTGAGTAAGAGTTTATATAAAATGTATGTGTGAGTAAGAGTGTATATTGAGTTTACGTGTGAGTAATAGTTTATATAGAGTTTACGTATGAATAAGAGTTTATATAGTTTACGTGTAAGAGTGCATATAGAGTTTACGTGTGAGTAAAAGTTTATATAGACTTTGTGTGTGAGTAATAGTTTATATAGAGTTTACGTGTAAGTAAGAATTTCTTGTTTTTTTGTTTTTTTTTTTATTATCCTGGCCAACGCCGATACTCGTTTCGCGCTTTTGACATATAGTAGTATATGTTTTCTAACTTCTCTTGAAAACTATGCCAATTTTAATCGAACTTAATCAGCAATGACAATGGCATATACATATCATCTTTAACATTTAAATGCATATCTGCGTTTAAGCAGATCTGATGTTTAGGACGCCGCCGACTCATTACGCGTACATACAACTAAAAACTAACTTTTCCTGTTTTTTTTTTTCCTTATACAAACCAATTGTTTCTTGGAATAATTTAGACCAAAATGAAAGTAATTCTTTTTAAGCAGATAAAATGCAACACAAATATTCGGGGTAGATGATAATGTCTTTATTACCCACCCGGAATACTTGTTTTAAATTTCATGCATTTATTGTATCTATTTATTTCACTTGACGCATAAATTGTTTTCCATTCTTTGTGTCTGTTCACGCATCACTTAAGAGAAGACACGAAAAACACTTGTTACCGAATTATTTGTAATTTGACTATCGTCCTTGACACGAAATGTCGTTGGCCAAACACGAACCGGGTCTCACTGAAGTGCGTATCCAGAGATAAGCCAGCTTACGGACGGCGGCATAGATATAAAAATGTTCCATCTCGATCAAACTAATACATCGTTTCTGACTTTGCAGGTAAGACGTTTGAAATGTGTATACTCTTTTTACCGTGTGTTTCGGAATTTTTTTTAGATGACCAGTGATAATTTATATTATTTGGATGATTAAGACATCCAAGATGAGAACAATAGTCCGAATAACCATTTTTAGCTGTTACGTTTTCACATTTATTTGATGAATTTTTTTTTTTTTAAGTTTTTTTTATTTATTTATTTTTTGTTTTTTTGGTTTATCTCCCTCCCACGGCGGTAAGATGTGACACAAGGTCAGAAAGTGGGGTTGATAAGCCAGCACCCTAGAGGATGAGCACGTTGGCCTACAAAAATGCCTGGGCAGCCCCGTCGGCATTCGTCGGTAGGGGCGCCTCAGGCGATTCGCAATAAACTAACCCCTTCTCGAAGGGTGAGAAGGCAAAGTCTGGGAGGTTGGACCTCCTAGGACTGCACAGAACAATACCTAGGACTGGCGGAATGAAGGCCCGAGGGCCAATACGGTACAGGTCTAAGGAGTGTATCATCCATCGGAACAGATACTACACTTTGATCTCAGCCAAAAAGCCGAGTTATTTATCTTCCTTCCACAAGGTCGGGAAGGTGGGATTTGAAAAGCTAGCGCCCGAGAAGGTGAGCACTCTGACCATTAAAAATTACGTGGGAAGCCCCGTCAGCATTCCCCGGTATTGGGCGCCTCAAGCAGTAAGCGATAAACTTACTCCTCCGCAAAGAGGGGAGGCAAAGCCTGGGAGGGTGGACCTCCTAGAACTGCACAAGACCGTTCCCATAGACCGGCGTAAATCAAGCCCCGAAGGCCAAGACGATACCAGTCTATTGGTTGCAGTATCCATCGGAACAGATACTACCCTTTGATTTTGGCCGAGAAAGAGTTTTATTTATCTTCCTCCCACAAGTAAAGATGTGACACAAGGTCGGGAAAGTGGATTTGAAAAGCCAGCGCCCGAGAAGGTGAGCACTCTGGCCTACAAAACATGCCTGGGCAGCCCCGTCGGCATTCCCCGGTAGGATTGCCTCAGGCAGTAAGCGATAAACTTACTCCACCCCAAAGAGGGAAGGCAAAGCCTGAGAAGGGTGGACCTCCGAGAACTGCACAGAACAAACCCACAGACCGGCGGAATCAAGACCCGAAGGCCAAGACGATACCGATCTATAGGGTGTAGTATCCATCGGAACAGATACTACACTTTGATCTTGGGCAAAAGGCCGAGAAAGAGTTTTATTTACTCCTCTCCATGAGTTAGGCACAAGGCCAGTTTTATCTTACTCCCACAAGTAAGATGTGACCCAAGATCGGGTCGAGAAAGTGGGGTTTGAAAAGCCAGCGCTCGAGAGGTGAGCACTCTGGCCATTTAAAAATTGCCTGGGCAGCCCCGTCGGCATTCCCCAGTAGGGGGCCTCAGACAGTAAGCAATAAACTTACTCCTCCCCAAAGAGGGGAGGCAAAGCCTGGGAGGGTGGACCTCCTAGAACTGCACAGGACAATCCCATAGACCGGCGTAAATCAAGTCCCGAAGGACAAGACAATACCAGTCTATGGGGTGCAGTATCCATCGGAACAGATACTACACTTTGATCTTAGCCAAAAGGCCAAGGCCAAAGGCCGAGAAAGAGTTGTATTTTTATATTTTCTGTCTTTTTTGTTTGTGATTACACGCGGATGTATACTTTATGAACTTTTCATTTATTGAATTCAATTGACCAAATTGAATATGTACGGGGTATGTAATTATATAAAAAAACGTCTTGCAAAAATAGAGTTTTCTTGCTATGGTAACATTTTGCCTGTAGGTTTTGTCTGGTTATTAGAAAATAGAGAGAAATGGTGGGACAGAATTTTATTTATTCAGTCTGCCTCTTTACGGATCTCTCGTTTCAACCAATATATTCATGTTAACTTTCCGAAGAATTAAAAAGGAAAAACCTTCGAATGTGTAATATAAACAGACAGATCGAATTATCCCAAACATTCAATCGGATAGGCCCCAAAAATGCAGCAGATCTAACCGTATATTATATGTATTTGTTCTAATCCATGTTACCTGTAAATGTTAGGCCGAGGAGTCTGAATGTCGGACTCTCGGGTAGGGTGCTATTAGCCATGGCAATCGGTGAGTGAAAACGTTTCGTATAATTGTTAAAGGAAGAGGCATTTATTGTAGTACTTTTAAATGTTATCATCCATTTATGTCCCCATCTAATTACAGGCTGTGGGTCATTTTTAAGGAGTCGGCCATTGCCTTAGATATTTGCGCGTTCGTTGTTCCCACATGTTGAGAATAGAACGTGGTGTAATCAGCAAATATACACATCTCTGACACAATTGCATCAGAGGTGTTGTTTATGAATATCAGGAATAATAAAAGTCCGAGGATCGACCCCTGGAGTATATCCGCATTGATGTCATATTGTTTTGATGTACGGCCACCGAAGACAGCCTGATCTTTCTTTTGGCTAAAAGGATCTGCTTATATTAAATATTCGTCCAGTAATACCGTACAAATTAATTTTTATGAGAAGGCCTTCATTCCAGACCTTGTCAAAGGCTTTTGATTTATCAAGGGCTATTGTCCTAGCTTTACCTGTCTTGTCCAGTGTATGGTATATTTGTTCAGAGATGACCGTTAGGATATCCGCAGTAGAATTTGTTTTCCGAAATCCATACTGAGGGTCAGAAAGATATTTAGCATTAATTAAGGGGTGGACTATCGCGGTTTAATTAAATTCTTAAATATTTTAGCAATAACATTTGTCTTCTTTGAAATTTTAATAGATCTAAAAAGAACAAACCTATCTAGAAGAAAATGACTATATTTCTAGAAAGTAGACGGAACAATTTTTTTAAGTATATTGGATAAATGATAGCCATTCGTGTAAGTCCATTTCAAGTGGAAGTGCGTTGACCTCGTCTATAATACTTATTTTCGATTCCTCAAGAATTCGAGACGAGGTCGGAATTTATTTCCTTTAGGTATCCCCGATGGAAAAAGCGCAAACGGCGAAAATCTGATCAGATTTCCGACCAGCCCACGTCTGTCGTTAAAGAGAAAAGTCCAGAAAGCATTTTCTTAAACACTCCATTATCATTAATAGAGAACTTCTTAGAATTAGTGGGACCCCGCGAAATTTCACGGTTGCTTTTCTCATACTGTTAATGGAAATATTTATCTCGAAATAATAAATGCATGTATCATGTAATAATGGATGGAGCACTGTTGTCATATTTGGGCTGGTGAATCTCTGTCCCATTTGAGGGTTCTTGATAAGGTACAGAAACGTATCTGTAATTTGATTGGCCACACCCTTTTTTCTTCTCTGCACCCTTTCTCTCACAAACGTGATGTTGCTAGTCTCAGTCTTTTCTATAAATACTATTATAACATGTGTTCTTCAGAATTATGTGATCTATCTTCTGCTTTTTTTCCAGCTCGTTTGACTCGTTTGTCTAGTGGTCTCCATCAATTCGCTGTTTTGAAATCTCATTGTAATACATCTTCCTATTCCAGAAAGCTTATTTCCAAGAACCGCAGGCTTGTGAGAAATCTCTTCCTGCTGACTGTTTTCCTCCTACCTATAACCCTGGTCTTTTCAAGACTAAGGCCAATAGGCATCTTCTGTCTTTGCGATAACCATATTTGTTCTTGCTAGCTTCTTACATCAAGTGGAGTCATGCCTTGTCTGGAGGGATTTCCATAAAAAAAAATGTAATTGTGATTCTTGACTTCATTTTTCGGCTTTCTTGTTGGGACTAAAATGTAGTATCTCTCCTGTACTCTTTATGAAGAAATAGCCTTCTCGGTTGAAGTAATTTTCTTCCATCCAGGGTGACTCTTTTGAGGGAGCTGAATATTCTCCACAGTAAAGACTGATATTGTGTCGAACTTTGTCCTCGTGAGGAGGCAAGTATATATGGTTCAGTTTGCTTTTCAACTGTTTTAATTTACAAAGCTGAAATATTCTATGCACTATGTGGCAATTAGTATTAACTCCACATTTTCCTAACATATATATACATATATATTTGAATTACCTACTAGACACTATCCTTGAGTGTCTTCTCTCTCTCTCTCTCTCTCTCTCTCTCTCTCTCTCTCTCTCTCTCTCTCTCTCTCTCTCTCTCTCTCTCTGTGTGTGTATAAGGGTTTGCCAGGACAACCTGACATGAAGATACTTCCCCTACAAGTAAACCCTGGCCAAATATTCCAAATAACATAGTATTCGAAGCCCAAATAAGATCCCTTCGGCATGGCTACGCACTGGCTAATATAAGGAATGGTGCCCATTCTATAAGTAATGTTACCTCAAATAACAGCACTAAACTTGATAGTCTACCAGACTAGATAAATTTTTGTCCTGGAATCAGGCAAAACCAAGAGACCACAAGAAAAATATACTATAACATAATGAACTGGTCAATTGGGGAAAGGAAAAGTAATGTTCCTCACTTTTTTACTAACTCAACATTTGACAGATAACAGAGAACTTTAATAAAATATTCGAATATCTATGTATCTCATATAAAGATCACGTGTTAGACCCAGGAAGGGGCTCCTTGATTGCTGAGAACTTCGACATAAGTAAAATGAAACAAAAAGCGAAAATATATACATATACACACACATATATACACACACACACACATAAGCCTGGCTTAAGGAAAATTTAACTTGAATAAATTGCCTTTTTGCGGAATATACCTTGCTCTGAGCAATTGAATTGAATTTTGATTTGGCTTTTGCTTCTCTAATTCCTTTCCATTCTTCTTCATATCTACATGCTCTATCCTGGATATTGAGCTGTATACTCTTCACAATAGGTTTTACCTCTCCTAAAAGTTCGCTTTTAGTACACCTCTTTATATATATATATATATATATATATATATATATATATATATATATATATATATATTAATAATGGAGATTCTGTATCTGTCTGTCTGTCTGTCCGTCTGTCTGAAGCCAAAACTATACTATTTAAGACTATTGTACTTATTATGAAATAGTATGGTATATACTATTTCAGACTAATGTACTATCTTTAAATGCCCAATTCAGGGGCATAGTGTAGTGTAGTATTAATTCTGTTTTCATGATATCATCCTCCCAGGCATTACCTCCTCCTTTTCTGAGAGGTGTAGAGGTAGCATAGTATCTTTTCTGTTGTCATATCATTTTCCCAAGTATTACCTCTTTCTTTCTTGTGGAGGTGTGGAGATAGTGTAGTATCTGTTCTGCTCCCATGATACCATCCTCCCAGGCATTACCTCCTCATTTTTGGGAGGTGTGGAGGTAGTGTAGTATCTGTTCTGTTGTTATTATACCAATCTCCTAGGCATTACCTCCTCATTTTCTGAGAGGTGTGAGGTAGTTTAGTTTCTGTTCTCTTTTCATAGTACCATTTTCCCAGGCGTTACCTCCTCCTTTTTTTGATAGGTGTGGATGTAGTGTAGTATCAGTTCTGTTCTCATTATACCAACCTCCCAGGCATTACCTCCCCCTGTTTTGAGAAGTGTGGATGTAGTGTAGTATCTGTTCTGTTGTCATGATACCATCTTCCCAGGCATTCCATCTTTCTTTTTTTAGATGCGTGGAGGTAGTGTAGTATCTGTTTTGTTGTCATTATACCATCTCCCAAGGCATTAACCCCTCCTTTTTAGAGGTGTGGAGGATGTGTAGTATCAATTCTGTTGCCATGATACCATCCTCCCAGGCATTACCTCCTCCTTTTTAGGAGGGGGTGTAGTATTTGTTCTGTGGTCATGATACTACCCTCTTAGGCATTACTTTCTCCTTTACTTTTTTTGAGACGGGGGGTAGTGTAGTATCTGTTTTGTTGTCATTATACCATCCTCCCAGGCAATACCTCCTCCTTTTTGAGGGGGAGTTAATGCAGTATATATCTTACCCGCCATCTGATTATTAAGTATAATGTTCTATTTCGAACGCACAGAAAGTTCTATTTCAAGAAAGAAAGAGAGAGAGATAGAGATAGAGAGAGAGAGAGGGTGGGGAGATAGAGGGGGAAGAGACGAGGCAGGGTGCGTTATTTGATTAATAACATGTAAACAATTGAAATTTATCGTACGAGTCGCTCAAAAATGATATTTTTACTTTGATTTTTTTACTAAAACGTTTTGGGTTTGTTTGTTTTTTTATATTATTAGAAATTATGTTTTAAAGCACAAATTTATTGAATCAAATTATTTAATTTTAAAAATAATTGATTTAAAAAATTACTATTTTTGTAAGAAAAACCAAACACATTTTACTGAGCAATTAAATAACTGTATTCTATTTTTTTAATTGTTGATTTTATTTTAGGTACATTTTTTTTTTTTTTTGAACAACTTCAAATATTATTATCTATTTACGACATTAAGTGAGTTTAGGATTTTTTGTTTTACATTTTACGCCGTAAAGGCTAAACTTTGTTTTAAAACTGTTTTTATTATTCCGTGTTTTATTTATTAAAATAAAGGATAGACTTACTTTCTTTCTTTTTTTGTAAAAATCAAACAAACACATTTTACTGAGCAATTTAAAAAAAAACAATTAGCAAAAATATGCGACCAGAAGAACCATATATTTGCTAGTATATATAATATGTGTACATGTATATGTGTGTGAGAGAGAGTGAGAGTTTCAAATATCGAGTATTTTTTTTTGTATTTATATTATTTGCGAGCATTTTTGTCTGTCTGTTGATCCTTTATAAACTTGAAAACGCGACATAATTACGTAAAATGTGTCGTCATAAATCCTTTAGGTTCCGATTGTGACGTCATGGGCGCGGAAATATTAATACTATTATTACTACGACTTATAATACCGAAACTATAATCGTATACAATGACAGTTTTTGAAGATAATTTAGAACGCTGAAAACGTACACAAGTGTTTAAAAATAAATAACTAAAAGCAAAGGAATTTTAATTTTCAAATTTGTCGGCAAATTTTAATTTAAGAATTAGTCGGCAAATTTTAATTTTCAAATTAGTCGGCAAATTTTAATTTCAGAATTAGTCGGCAAATTTTAATTTTCAAATTAGTCGGCAAATTTTAATTTCAGAATTAGTCGGCAAATTTTAATTTTCAAATTAGTCGGCAAATTTTAATTTCAGAATTAGTCGGCAAATTTTAATTTTCAAATTAGTCGGCAAATTTTAATTTTCAAATTAGTCGGCAAATTTTAATTTTCAAATTAGTCGGCAAATTTTAATTTCAGAATTAGTCGGCAAATTTTAATTTTCAAATTAGTCGGCAAATTTTAATTTCAGAATTAGTCGGCAAATTTTAATTTTCAAATTAGTCGGCAAATTTTAATTTCAGAATTAGTCGGCAAATTTTAATTTTCAAATTAGTCGGCAAATTTTAATTTCAGAATTAGTCGGCAAATTTTAATTTTCAAATTAGTCGGCAAATTTTAATTTTCAAATTAGTCGGCAAATTTTAATTTTCAAATTAGTCGGCAAATTTTAATTTCAGAATTAGTCGGCAAATTTTAATTTTCAAATTAGTCGGCAAATTTTAATTTCAGAATTAGAACTTACTTGAAATTTTTTCCAGACTTTATCAGAAAAATATAACTGTTTTGTTGTACTCGTACTGTTAACAAATATAATTGCGAAAAACAGTTTTAAGAAACGTCTTAGTAATGTATCCTTGTTTGCACGCTACGTCACAGTCACACGTGTTCTTGTTAGAGCCGCGTTGTCTTCGGTTATGGTCCGTTAATGTGTAACATACGTTGATGCCACGTACGTCCGCAACTAAATTGAATTAAGAATTAACAAATGTATTTCTTTCTTCGTTTCAGATTTGAATATTAATAATGCAGAAACTTTTCCTGATTGCGTTGTGCGTCGTGGCCGCCAATGCTTTTGCTTGTGTAGAGAATTCTTGCTCTGTTATAAAATGCAAAGCCGTAACGTCTTGCAACGGTCGCATCGGCAAAGGAATGTGTGGATGCTGCGACATTTGCATCGTTTCGCTCCGTAAGTTTATTTTTATTTCCGCTTAAATCACAAACAAGCACATATATATATATATATATATATATATATATATATATATATATATATATATATATATATATATATATATATATGTATATATATATAGTAATCCAGGTAGGGTAAAAATCCACAGGGTAGAAATCCAAAGGGAATCAAACCGGGTTTATAATTCTCCCTGGAATTCAGCAACCAGGTTGGATCAAAAAATAATTTTCTGCCTGATGAGACCTCAGCTCTTGAGAGCTGTAGATCGATATCATCGACATGCCAGTGTAGCAGACTTTGTACATGTTTGAATAAAAGCATTCACTATATATATATATATATATATATATATATATATATATATATATATATATATATATATTTGTTCTTGTTTTTTTAAGGGAAGTGGGTCTGATCAACTCTGCTGAGAAGCCATGAGATAAAATACTGTTTTGTTTTTAAATTCCCGAAACAGTTTTTCATGGTAAACAACTGATGATCCCTTAAATAATGTTAAGACTAGCGTAAATTATGTGAAGCAAACTAATATAGTGACTGCAAAAAGTAGATTTACTTACAAAAAAAGGAATTTACCACCGAAGGATTTGGGACTAAAGTGTTTTTTTCTGGGTTATTTTCATATAGTTTTAATGGTTGAAAAACTTCCGAGACTATATATATATATATATATATATATATATATATATATGGTAGTTTGCTTGAAGCATTGCTGGTAAACAAGTAAGTATGAAGGTGGGGATTCCGAGGCAGGAGCAATGCAATGTTGAGAACCGGAAGGTGGAATATGGAGTGAACAAAAATAAATCACAAGAGACGATAAATCTCAGATCAATTCATTTATATTTCAAAAAATTTTAATATAAAGACAGTAAATTGTAAAATGATGGACTTACTGCTAAATATTTAAAGGTCCGAAATGATAGAAATTTTAATCACTCTGGAACTAACAACCTCTCTTTTTCAAAAAAAAACAAAATTGGACTGGCGGTATGAGTTGAGGAAAACCAAAATGTACGCTGTTATTTTAAAACATGAGATTCGCAGAAAGACCGACAAGGCTCGCAGAAAATTGTGACAAAGAGGAGAGGAAGAAAGATGAAATGCAACTGTTAAGATATGTTATAAATTATCAAGATTAATTAATTTAGTTAATGTTAAATATTAGTATTTAGATTTTTTTGTTGTTTTTTTTTATTATTTATTATTTACTTCTTTCATTTTTTTAATTTAATATTTAATATTTGTTAAGTGTTGCATTTGTAAATATAGGTTCGGATCAACGGATGGTGGGAACGGGAAGCCAAGTCAGGTAATGATTAAGGGGGGATAATTAGGGTAGTAAGGAGATCAGCTATAAGATGGTCAAAGGGGGATAATTAAGTAAAGTTAATTAATGTATGGTCAGATAGAATTAGTCTATCTAAAGCCTTCATCTATTCCATTATACCCAAGAACCTAGAGTGTGAAAACAGGAGGTTGTTAAAGAGAAAGAATGGGGAAATAGTTTATATTTAATTAAACATAACATTTAATTACAATGTTATTTAATATAGTGTTGCATGGTGAACGAAACTAATTAAGTGTAAGTATGATATATGGGAACTAAGTCTAAATGCTCTAAATGTGGGTGGCTTAGGCCAGTACATGTAGAAATTTAGACGACCCGTGTAGATCATGCCTGAATTAAAAATTTGAAATCCTAAACTTTAAAGACCTTCGAAATCTATTAAACTGTAGAAGTGAGATAGCAAACAGGTGCCTACACAGAAATAAATTTACCTTAGGCTAACGATAAATAATAAATAGACAAAAAATTAAAAAAAACTTAACAATTTAAAGTAAAAAACTAAAATAGAAATACAAGGAACCACGTGTTAAAATAAATTCACTCATAATATTGACACAACAAAGGAAACAGGATATAGGCAAATCTATAGAAAACAGAACAATAGAACAGGATATAGGAAGGAAGTAACACTAACCACACCTTTGTTCGTGGGAAACCCAACGATTGGCTGAGAGAAGAACAAAGAATCTGATTGGTTAACTAGCTACCCTGTATATAAAAGCACCCGGCAAAAATAACTACATGCATTTTTGCCTGAAGATTCCCCCGGGGATGAAACGCGGGAGCCTCTGTGTAGCTTAATTGCCATAAATATATTTTAATAGCTTACTATATATATATATATATATATATATATATACTAGCAAAAAACTACCCGCTGTCCGGGAAGCTATTAATCAAGCTGTAGCCTTATCCATAAAAACAAAGAAACAATTTTCATTTCAGATTTTGGTAATTTGAAGAGGAAACAACAAAAAGATAATTATCATCGTGTTATTTGATATATTCTAATGCTGACATCTGATTATGTATAAGCATAAAAATGAATTCCCCGAAATGAAAGGAATAAACGAAAAATCGGGGCGATTGTAAAGAATGACAAACAGAAACAAATGGGGTGAAAATAATAAATAATCAACAAATAACTGTTACCAAGGGCAATAAAGATACTTTTCTACCTACATGCCTGTGTCTGTGTTTTGTGTGTTTTAAAGGATTTTAAAGCGGTTTTATTGCATCTTAATAATTCGTCTAAATCCGATCGCATTACAGTTCCATGTTCAAGATGGCGTAAGCGAACATCCCCGAAGTTATTTTAATGAGTTTTTTTGTCTTTTGGGGTAGAAAAAAACAAATAGTCAACAAATAACTGCCAAAAACGATTTAAAATTTACTTTCTACCTAATAGAAACGAGTAAAGTACAAAAAAATTCATCAGACTTCCCAGACAACTACAACATGGTCGTCTTCAAGTCTAATGTAAACAAATATTTGTTGACCCCTCCTCCTAGATAAACAATTTCTTGCAAATCTTCTGTCCAAACCACCGGTTGTTTCATATCCTCGTGTGGTGCAGCTGATCGTCCAACCGACTATCTCTTTGACCATTATCCTCGAGTGGTCCCCGGGCCTTGATAAGGTGTGACACGTTAGTAATATATATATATATATATATATATATATATATATATATATATATATATATATATATATATAGTCTCGGAAGTTCCTCAACCATTAAAACTATATTAAAAAAAAAAAAACTTATAGTCCCAAGTCTTTCAGTGGAAAATCACTCATGTAAGTCAATTTATTTTTAACAGTTATTATATTAGTTTGTTTCTAACACTATTTTAAGGGATCATCAGTTGTTTACCATGAAAAACTGTTTCGGGAATTTAAACATATATATATATATATATATATATATATATATATATATATATATATATATTTGTTATTGTTTGTTATCTATGTACGTATACGTTTCGTCCTTAAACCGGGACTCATCAGCATAGAAACATGACTATTAACTACCGGTCATGCGATTCTAAACCCCGGACTACAAGTATTTTTCAACTCAAATTCGACGTCTTTAACCACTCGGCCAATTTTCAATAGCGAATAACCGATGATAATTGTAACACTTCATCGGCGGGGTGAACGTCTAAGCATTCTACTTCTTTTAAGGGAAGGAACGATGCATTATAAAGCAAGTGACGTCATGATGTGTCAATACTACCATTACAGTGCTCTACTTTTTCGAGGAGCGACAAATAATATATATATATATATATATATATATATATATATATATATATATACCTTGTAAGATCCCCTTAATATCACTTCAATCAAATATCTGCTAAAACAGACTACTGTTTTCATCGTGGATGTTATTCTCACAACGTTACGGTCGATGTAACCTCCAGCCTTCTTCAGGTGCATTTGGTCTAACTCGGGAATCTTTAAGTAATTATGTGTTTGTTTGTGTTTTATTTAGTTATTATTCACGAAATATTTTGTTGATTTGGTAACGATTGTCTTTAGTGCGTCAAATTTAAGTATTTTTTTTTCATAAACTTGTAATATTTTAAAAGTTACGCAGAAAAGGTTTTATGAAAATTAGCGTGTCCCTATTTACTGCCTCCACACGAGATTCGAAGCATTCCATTGAATAATGGTGATGGGGAGGCACTCATAGAGCCACGTCAATTCACGATTGTCCCCGGTGTGGAGTGTCATTAATAGACCAAGGCGGTTGAGCAAGTGCCGTGTGGCGGGCTGATCGCTCCATTCGTCTCCGTGGCGATCGGTCGGATTACAGATCTGCCGTGAATACCGTCGTATTTTGATCGCCTGTGATCCTCAGCTGACGTTGCAGGACATCCCATGAAATGTATTAAATGTTCCGAATATAGTCTTTTTAAATCTGGTGGTCGAAAGAGTCTTCCATGAACTTTTAAATTTAAATCAAATATTTATAGTTTATTAAATGCTGAATCATGTATTTATTGAATATAGTTCTTCATTGTTTCTTTTATATCAGGGGCGGGCAACCTCCGGCCCGCGGGCCACATCCGGCCCGCGAAGACTTAGCGTCCGGTCCGCCATCCTGTTATGCTTTATTATTGCAATCCGCCCCGCGGACCTCCCAGTAAATCTCATATCATTTTGTGACATAGACCTAGACGTAGGTTTCAATTAAGATTTACAGTGGGATCAAAAATGTCTAAATATCAGCGAGCGATGATGCATATATATTTAATTTTTCTTTAACTATTAATTTCAAATCTTTAGCCTGATATAAAAATAGGCAAAGAGGAAACGAGAGACGAGGAAAGGGCTTAAAACAGAGAACTTATGTGAGGTGTGTCAAAGCGAATGCTGGATCAACTTGCTGCTTCCCCTGTCATTATTTTTTATGATTCCAAAATGGCTCTTCGTCGGCGCCTTTAATAACATCACATACAGAAGTCTCTTGAGAAAAAATATCAGATTTGTAGAGTGTTCCATACAATTTTTGTACAATTTATTCATGTAAACAAAATATAGTAATTCTGAGATTTCGTTTTTCACTCCGGCCCGCGATCTCCTTCCAAAAGTCTCATCTAGCCCTCACTCTGAAAAGGTTGCCCGCCCCTGTTTTATATATTAACACATTTCCTGAGGTGGACAAAGAAAAGGGGTGTGTTTAGAACTCTACATTGAGTTAACATGTTCTTTTTATGGGAATCGCCCCAGACAAGGCATGAAGCCACTTGATGTAAAGAGCCAACAAGAACGAAAGATGATTATCGCAACGACCGGAGATGCCTATTGGCCTTACTCTTTAAAAGGCCACGGCCATAGGTAGAAGGAAAACAGTCAGCAGGAAGATAGTTCCACAAGCCTACAGTTCTCGGAAAGAAGGTACTGGTATTATAAGTTGTATTACAATGAGGTATCAACACAGCGAATTGATGGAGACCACTAGACCAACGAGTCAAACGAGCTGGAACAAAGGAAGTAGGGAATAGAACACATGTCATAATAGTATTTATAGAAGAGACTGAGACTAGCAACAACATCACGACACTTAGAGAGAACATGCAGAGGAGAAAAAAGGGTGCGGCCAATCAAATTACAGATACGTTTCTGCACCTTCTCAAGAATCCTCAAATGATTTACTTCACTTTGAAACTTTTAATTTGTTATTCGGACTACTGTTCTCATATTGGGTGTTTTTTATCACAACGTTTCGGCCGATGTAACATCCGACCTTCTTTTTACTGTCAAATTCAGTTCTAAGTGACAGTCATCTGAAGGTTGAAGGTTCAATCCTCAGTGCGGGCGATACGAAGAATTGCGAATTACTGAAGACTTCTTCCCAGTCATGGCACAAGGAACGAGTGTATGCTACCCCCGTGGATACAATAAAGAATTCCGTTCGAAATTCCGTCCAGATTCCCGAGTTTGACAGAAAGATTCCCGAGTTCGAAAAGTACACCTCAAAAATGTCGGAGGTTACATCGGCCGAAACGTTGTGATAAAAAAAAAACAAGATGAGAACAGTAGTCCGAATATACGAAATTCTAATTTAATTTTATGTATTTATGATCACAGGTGAAGGAGAGAGATGTAATGCCTACCCGCGCCGGGGGATTCCTATTTTTACCGAGTGCGGATCTAACCTTGTCTGCAGCAAACAGACTAGCACTTGTATCAGTGAGTATATTATGATTTGTTTTTTCTTTCTCTTACAACTTATTATTTTACATCTAGACAATTTATAGTCGGCTATTAACAATGCGGAAAACTGTCGGATTGTTAGAAGGAGAACAGAAAACAAGATGAATATCAAAGTGAAAATAAGTTTCTTTGCTTTGTTTTAACTTAACTTCTTTTTTTTAGAAAGTTTTCAGTTTGACTTCGTTCATTGGAAATGTACGCGTGAAGCTCGTATATCACAATATTTCGGTGAAAGAATTCCTTCTCAAGTGTTACGATTTCGTTCAACTCAAATTTTTCAAACGTATAATAATGGCGGCTATGATGTTAGAGAGTCGGGTCAGCAGTGAATGTACGCTGCAGTGAAACACAATCCAAACTATGCGAGATAGAGATTTCAATTAGAATGCATTAATCTAATTTGAATTTATTGTTTAGATCTATTGGATTTTTTATTTATTTATTTGTTTATTATTTTATGATATTAAAACACTTTTATTATTCTATTATTATTTTTATGTGCGATGTTTCTAAAAGTTAGATTGGGATAGGTAAAATGAGGGACGACTGTTAGGATCGGGTCGCGTTCCCGACTATAAGCGAGTTCATAAAATCCAGCAATTGTTGCATGTAAGAAACAGAGTAATAATTAACAAACAAAAGGGGGTTGTTCAAATAAGGCTTATTGAACGTGTGTGTACGTGGAATGATGACGTGTGTGGTGTATGTGTGTGTGTCGATGGAAAAACAGTTCTTGAAAAGAGTATGTGAAGAAATGAGTCCGGCGTGGGAAAAGTCCTTGAAAGCCGTATACAAAGAAAATGAGTTGAGAACTCTTACCGTTGTTGAACACGTGTTGACAGAGCGCTAGTGTCTAGCGTCGTTCTGCGAGGCCAATTGAATAGAGAAGAGAGTGGGACGGAGCGTTGGTGTCAGCTTCGTTCTATGAGGCCAATTGAATAGAGAAGAGAGTGAGACGGAGCGTTGGTGTCAGCGTCGTTCTACGGGGGCAATTGAAAAGAGAAGAGGGTGATTTTCCGTTTACACCGGTTTTTATAATCAGAAGGGCAGATAACTCTGGTGTCGCTTTTCAGCGCCACCTGTCGGTGAAAAAGCGACACCTAACGGCCGACCGGTGCAGTTATGTTTGAAAGGAGGAGGTAACTGCTACACGACTGTTCTCATATTTTTGTTTTACTTATTTATTTATCTACCAGGTGAAATACTCGTTTTAGGTGAAAGGGCATGCTATTATGGCATTCGGTCGGTTTGTCACTGATTAATTTTCATTTTGATTGTCATTCTTTCTTTCTTTTTACTTTTTCCCTCATTATTTTCTTTTTCTTTTTCTTCTTTTTTTTTTAAATTTTTCCAACTGCAGCACCACTGAGAAGTTTCGTCGGAAGCTGTGAGAGCGAACGAGCTGAAGCTATGTCGCGAAAAGCTTCCGGTGTTTTTATCCCACAATGCGAGGCTGATGAATCTTATTCCCCTTCCCAGTGCCATGGATCTGTGTAAGATTACATTCTTAAATTCAATTTTTCTTTTATACTATGTTACTATAGCGAATAACGGTTGCAAGAGTGATATAATTTCGGATGGTCCGTTGAATGGATTCTAACCAATCAAGATTTCGTTTATGCTACTCATCGTGAAATTGAGTGGTTTGTTTTTATCCAATCAGATTGTCGAATACTATTCTTGAGTAGAATAGTATTCGACTATCTGATTGGATAAAAACAAAACACTCAATTTCATGATGAGTATTGATTTACTCCTCTCCAGGAGTTAGGCACAAGGCCAGTTTTTATCTTATTAACACAAGTAAGATGTGACCATGATCGGGTCGGGAAAGTGGGGTTTAAAAATTGCCTGGGCATTCCCCGGTAGGGACGCCTCAGGCAGTAAGCAATAAACTTACTCCTCCCCAAAGAGGGGAGGTTAAGCCTGGGAGGGTGGACATCCTAGAACTGCACAGGACAGACCCATAGACCGGCGTAAATCAAGCCCCGAAGGCCAAGACAATACCAGTCTATGGGGTGCAGTGAGTAGCAAAAACAAAACCTTGATTGGTTAGAATCCATTCAACGGACCATCCGAAATTATATCACTCTTGCAATCTTATGCAAAAGAAAATATTTTACAGCCTTATTTATTTCTACTTCATAACGCAAGCAATATTTTTCTTTTTATAACCGTTTTAGGTAAAAAAAAAATTGTCTTTCTCAAATTTATTGACAATTTTGAAAAAAAAATAAACATATTTTTGTGAAATAAGTTCAAAAACATAATAACTGGATTCTTTTTTCAGTTTATTCACAATTCAAAAATAACTAAAATAATAATGTTAAATTTTAGATTTCATGTGATTATCATAAAACATTATATTCATAAGAAAACAACATTTGTTATTATTATTATTATTATTATTATTATTATTATTATTATTATTATTATTATTATTATTATTATTATAAAAACAGATGCCATATGATTCTTATGACGTATAAAATAAATAAGGGTTAAAATAAAAAAAGTAAAATAATTTATTGAAGAGGCAATATCAACTAAAATAATACGAAAAAAAATCTATTGGCCCAGAATGAAATCTGTTTTCTTCAATGTGACATTTGTGCTTGTCATTTGGAACACAAATGCATAATTCGAGGTCGAATCTTTGAATAAGTACACACGCATTTTCTTCTACTACTGAAAGGAAACAGTTTCTTTCCTTGCTCCTTATATGTGCAGAGGTATAATAATCTCAGGCAATTTATCAGTATCTCTCGAAAGAACACGTGGCAAGCTTTTAAGGTACCCCAGGGTTCCGCAGAACTCTGGTTGGGAAACCCTGCACACTCGAGGATGGTGTCTAGTAGACATTCAAATTCTCTACTAGAAATCTTAAATGTCAAATGTGAAATGTGAAATGTTAAATATGAAATATGAAATGTAAAATGTGAAATGTAAAATGTAAAATATGAAATGTAAAATGTAAAATGTACAAATGTAAAATGTAAAATGTACAAATGTAAAATGTAAAATGTGAAATGTGAAATGTGAAATGTGAAATGTAAAATGTGAAATGTGAAATGTAAAATATGAAATGTGAAATGTGAAATGTGTGATGTAAATTGTGAAATGTAAAATATGAAATGTAAAATATGAAATGTGAAATGTGAAATTTGAATGACGGTTACATTTTAAAAACTTTTCTTCTTTCAGCTGCAAATGTGTGACGCGTGAAGGCATCGAAATCGACGGTTTCGCAGGGCCCATTGGAACCAACATGTCGTGCAGTAAGTTACTAATTACTTTTTTGTCAACTTTGAATCAACATCATTTCAAAATCAGTGCATTATCGATTTGTTTAAAGCATCTCTATTTTCGTGATCCCTCGGTTCGTACTGTTTCACCGGTAAACTCATTTCCTGAGTTACTTTTCCAAAACCCTTCGACTTTTTAGACGCTTTGCCCGTCGTTTGGTCGCTCACATTCCAGATTGAGATCGCATTTTCATCGCATTTTCAATAGTCGCATATTAGTTTAAATCCGTCAAAGTATCTCTATAAAAGCCTCGGTCCGTCCGTCGATCGATCTGTCACGCTAAAGTTTGAAATATTATTCAATCTACGCTATGCGCGCAGATTGAATGGGCGTTCGTTATTTCAGTTATTATTCACGGGGAGTTAATAATAACTGAAATAACGAACATGGATTTGGTGTGACACGGAAAAGTCAAAAGGCGTCGAAGAGTGCTTAGAATTACTCAATCCCACTCTTATTCTTTCATAAATGAGAATCTTTATATATATATATATATATATATATATATATATATATATATATATATATATATATATATATATATATATTATGTATTTCAATGTAACTATTTTTATAGGTGATTGCAGCGTTCGTTGTTATTTAGCTTACTATTATTTCAATTTATTAGTTTATTATGTTTGTAGGTTGCTTAGTTTATTATGTTTATAAGTTGCTTAGTTTATTATTTTCATAGGTTCCTTAGTTTATTACGTTTATAGTTTCCTTAGTTTATTATGTTCATAGGTTCCTTAGTTTATTATGTTCATAGGTTCCTTAGTTTATTATGTTCATAGGTTCCTTAGTTTATTATGTTCATAGTTCCTTAGTTTATTATGTTTATGGGTTGCTTCGTTTATTATGTTTATAAGATGGTTAGTTTATTATGTTCATAGGTTCCTTAGTTTATTATGTTCATAGTTCCTTAGTTTATTATGTTTATGGGTTGCTTCGTTTATTATGTTTATGGGTTGCTTCGTTTATTATGTTTACAAGTTGCTTAGTTTATTATGTTTATAGGAGACTAAGTTTATTATGTTTATAGGTTGCTTAGTTTATTGTGTTTATACATTGCTTAGTCTATTATCTTTATACGTTGCTTAGTTTATTATGTTTATACGTTGTTTCGTGTATTATGTTTATAGGTTGCTTGGTTTATTATGTTTATATGTTGCCTAGTTTATTATGTTTATAGGTTGCTTGGTTTATTGTGTTTATAGGTTGCTTAGATTATTATGTTTATAGGTTGCTTAGTTTATTGTGTTTATAGGTTGCTTAGTTTATTGTGTTTATAGGTTGCTTAGTTTATCATGTTTATAGGTTGTTTAGATTATTATGTTTATAGGTTGCTTCGTTTATTATGTTTATAGGTTGCTAAGTTTATTATGTTTATAGGTTGCTAAGTTTATTATGTTTATAGGTTGCTAAGTTTATTATGTTTATAGGTTGCTTAGTTTATTATCTTTATAGGTTGCTTAGTTTATTGTGTTTATAGGTTGCTTAGTTTATTGTGTTTATAGGTTGCTTAGTTTATTGTGTTTATAGGTTGCTTAGTTTATTGTGTTTATAGGTTGCTTATTTTATTATGTTTATAGGTTGCTTAGTTTATTGTGTTTATAGGTTGCTTAGTTTATTATGTTTATAGGTTGCTTAGTTTATTGTGTTTATAGGTTGCTTAGTTTATTATGTTTATACGTTGCTTAGTTTATTATCTTTATAGGTTGCTTAGTTTATTGTGTTTATAGGTTGCTTAGTTTATTATGTTTATAGGTTGCTTAGTTTATTATGTTTATAGGTTGCTTAGAAGCCAACATAGTACAAATTTTATAGCAGCCATTTTGGAAAATTCCAAATGGCTGCTAACATTCGCTTCTTGTTTAATCAATGCACTTAAAAATTGTTTAGTTTGGCAAATCTTCACCCCCTTTACACCAAAATACCCAGTGAAATAGACCAATAATCTAAGCACGACAACATATAGAATTGGCAGATAGATTAACCTAAGGATTCAAGCCTATTTTTATAATGGACGTCTTCTCTATTCGCTTTGTCTTTTCAGACTGCGCACGTGACTTGGAGAGATATAGAAGGTTGCACATCATTGGTCAACCTTTCTGGTGCGAATCCAATGGCGACTACAAGAGTAAACAATGCCGTGGAGGCATGTGTTTCTGCGTAGATGAGTTTGGCAAACCGATCGGTGACTATGGAGTGCCTATCAGCAGAATATGGATGCTCAATTGTTAAAGGTAAGGGGATTGAACGCTTCCTATTTGGGAGTAACTTGTCGCATCTCCTAGATTATCGGATCATGTGAACACGTTCCTATTCTCTATTTAGTTAAAGTTGCGTATGTGTATGTACAGGGTCACTCTTAAACTAATTAACCGATCATTATGAAAGTTGGAACACAGCTGCTGGGCGTAGGTGTGAGTAATGTGGGCTATATTTGGTTTTATGCAAATGGGGAAAAGAGGCAGTGGAAGCTCTCTGCGATAATTCAGATACTTTCGTTGTTTATTTAATTCAAACAATAAGAATTAGACATTAATTAATAAATATTCTTTGAAATTTCAGATTCTTTGGAAGCATTTTCAAAGGTTTTAGAGGTATAATTTGAAAATTAAAATATTTCGGATTTGGGAGTAATAAAAGGCGATCCATAATACAAGCCTGGCAAACATGTTACATATACAATTTGTTTTTACAGAAGGTGAAGAAAATGCTTATTTCTTCATGATATGATAATACATATGATATGATAATACATATGATATGATAATACATATTATACACAGTCTTAATAAAAAAAAACATCATCTTACATTAACAAGAACATAAAACCAATAAAATATATGTAAAAAGGGGGAAATGTAAAACATCTGATAACAACTAAAAAACCTCTGCCCTCCCTAAATCTCCTAAATTGGAGGCTCACGACCGGATGCAGTTTAACCTTACCTCTGACCCTAAATCTAACCCTATCCCTACCCTTAACAACATGTTAAGGGAGAATAAAGAATAATAATCAGGATACGGGTAGAAATAATTCGGCAGAGCTTTGATTTTTTTTTTTAAATTGTATGTGATGGCCCTAGAATTATTTTTCGACCCCAATATTAATCGGAAAGGATCTATGTTCCTCGTCGCTGTACACTCATCAGTTACTCCGTTAATCCATTTGTCTGTTTTTCGTTAAATACATGTCATACCCAGGACGGATTTTATTGAAAGCATTAGAAGAGTTCCAATGCAAAACGCGATTAATCCAATTTCTCTACATGAAGAATGCAAACAACGAAAGGACGAACATATCAATTGTAGACTTCGACTAAAATCTTACTTTAATTGATGCAGATATCACGTTATGCAAACCATGTTTGTTGGTGTGGTCGAGTGTTGAAATGCAACGCTTTTTTGTAGTGATAGCTTCGCTGTTTGCAGTTGAACTCTTACAAATGCTTCAATGGAATGTGCTCCGATGAACTAGCTACTCTGGTGCCCCCTCGACGTAAATACATTAGACCAACTCCACAATCAGCTAAATCCCATCCATCTACTCTGGAGATCCCCAGATGCCGGAGAGCCTTCTACTCCAATAGCTTCTTTGCTCGTGCTGCCAGCCTCTGAAACTCCTTTCCTGCTCCCTGTTTCCCTGACTGTACCGACATGCAGAGGTTTAAAACTAATGTAAACAGACATCTCGCTATACAGCTCCCAACTTAGGATGACACCCAAAACCTACACCCTAATTATCAGCAACCCCTTAGTAGCGGCCTGCCTTGTTTGGGGTGAAATATGTTTTAAAAAATAGGACGCTGACAGATATTTGCATTCCGGGTCCAGGGAATAATGGCGACTAAGAGGTTACTCGAAATATCGCAAATGTTTATTTACTCCTCCCCAGGAGTTAGGCACAAGGCCAGTTTTATCTTACTCCCACAAGTAAGATGTGACCCAATATCGGGTCGAGCAAGTGGGGTTAAAAGCCAGCGCTCGAGAGGTGAGCACTCTGGCCATTTAAAAATTGCCTGGGCAGCCCCGTCGGCATTCCCCGGTAGGGGCGCCTCAGACAGTAAGCAATAAACTTACTCCTCCCCAAAGAGGGGAGGCAAAGCCTGGGAGGGTGGACCTCCTAGAACTGCACAGGACAGGCGTGCAGTATCCATCGGAACAGATACTACACTTTGATCTTAGCCAAAAGGCCGAGACGGCCGAGACCAGGATCGCAAATGTCGGCTTCAAGATCGGGTAAAGTTTTATTGCAAACTCAGTTGAAGCCCTCTGCAACCAGCGGTGATATCATTTAATTATATTTTTCAATTCTGAGGAAAATATTCTAAATACTAAATTATTTGTATAATTTGGCTTATTCCGTTCCTTGCGGTCTTTGAAGTCCGCAAGGACCCGTGACGCAGTGGATATAGTACTAAGTAAAATTCAGTTCTAAGTGACACTCATCTGAAGGTTGAAGGTTCAATCCTCGGTGCGGGCGATACAAAGAATTGCGAATTACTGAAGACTTCTTATAAACATGGCTGATGGAATGAACGCATTCTATCCCCGTGGATTAAATAAATGGTTCCGTTCGAAATTTCGTCCAGATTCCCGAGTTCGACAGAAATAGTCCCGAGTTCGAAAAGATAAACCTGAAGAATGTCGGAGGTTACAGCGGCCGAAACGTTGTGATGATAACACTCAATATGAGAACAGTAGTCCGAATAAGCCAAATTATACAAATTATCAATCCTCATCTCAAAAATTCCGAAACTAATTTATTTGTTTGTAATACACTTTTGAGTATCTCAATTTTTAACCATCTTCTCACATAAATCTTTAAAAAAACATTACAAAAGATTCCCTAACCCTAAACCCTAACCCTAACTCTAACCCTAACTCTAACCCTAACCCTAACCCTAAACCCTAACCCTAACCCTAACCCTAAACCCTAACCCTAACCCTAAACCCTAAACCTAAACCCTTAACCCTAAACCCTAACCCTAAACCCTAAACCTAACCCTTACCCTTAAACCCTAACCGTAAACCCTAACCCTACACCCTACACCCTAACCCTAAACTCTAATGTTAACCCTAACCCTAACCTAACCCTCTTCTTACATAAATCTTTACAAAAGATTCCCTACGATTTTTCTATTTTAAATGTAACTCCAGTAATATATTATCTATCTAGAAAGAAATCTTAAAAAAAGAATGGCCACCGAATTTAACGATTATCGAAAAAAATGTTTTAGTAACATCCATAACGTTTGTAGGATGTTTTCCTTTCCAACGATAATTCATACAGGCGGTGAAGAAAAGTGCCATACATTGACTTCGTACACCTGCCGATTTCATGCTGGGATCAAGGTGTACTATCTGTTCTGTCCTCGACTAGTGCGATTTTGATTTCTATCCCATCGAATCCCTACATAAAAAAACGATCTTGCCCTCGTAGGGAAGCGAGTCAATAGGGACTTCTTACACTAGCCGATTTGCGAGAAGTTGGCTTATTATAAATAATGAATGCACGTTTGAAGTTTAAAGTTTCAACTTTATTTGCGTCATCTACTTACTCTCATTCTCTTACTCATCTGCTGCTACTGCTACATCCTCTATTCTCTTCCTTCATTACAACAACCACAATCAGGACGATAATCCGCAAAATGTAAATAAGATGTTTATTCTGTTTTTGTCTCTTTCAGAGGAGAATCTGCTTTTTACATCGTTGGCTGAAATGACGGAAGATACACATTTGTTTTAAGACCAGGAAAATAAACTTTGAAATAAACATTAAAACAATAAAAAAAAAACTTTCTTTTTTTCTTTTTCTTTACTTTGAGCATAACTATATTTAATCTATTTATGACGAAATTTCGGATCCTCAACGCCCACATCCAAATTGTTGTCTATTATACAAAGGGTAGTTGTGTGTGTGTGTGTGTGTGTGTGTGTGTGTGTGTGTGTGTCTGTGTGTGTGTGTGCGTGTGTGGGGGATGTGTGTGTGTGTATGTGTGCGTGTGTGTCTGTGTGTGTGTGGCTGTGTCTGTGTGTGGGTGTGTGTGCGTGCGTGTGTCTGTGTCTGTGTGGGTGTGTCTGTGTCTGTGTGTGTGTGGGGGGGGGTCTGTGTGTGTGTATGTCTGTGTCTCTGTGTGTGGGGGTGTCTGTGTGTGTGGCTGTGTGTGTATGTGTGTCTTTGTATGTGTGTCTTTGTGTATGTGTCTGTGTGTCTCTGTGTGTATGTGTGTGTGGGTGTGTGTGTGTGTCTTTGTGTGTGTGTGTCTGTGTGTGCGTGTGTGGGGGATGTGTGTGTGTATGTGTGCGTGTGTGTCTGTGTGTGTGTGGCTGTGTCTGTGTGTGGGTGTGTGTGCGTGCGTGTGTCTGTGTCTGTGTGGGTGTGTCTGTGTCTCTGTGTGTGGGGGGTCTGTGTGTGTGTATGTCTGTGTCTCTGTGTGTGGGGGTGTATGTGTGTGTGGCTGTGTGTGTATGTGTGTCTTTGTATGTGTGTCTTTGTGTCTGTGTCTGTGTGTCTGTGTGTGTATGTGTGTGTGGGTGTGTGTGTGTGTGTCTTTGTGTGTGTGTCTGTGTGTGTGTCTGTGTGTGCGTGTGTGGGGGATGTGTGTGTATGTGTGCGTGTGTGTCTGTGTGTGTGTGGCTGTGTCTGTGTGTGGGTGTGTGTGCGTGCGTGTGTCTGTGTGGGTGTGTCTGTGTCTCTGTGTGTGTGGGGGGGTCTGTGTGTGTGTATGTCTGTGTCTCTGTGTGTGGGGGTGTCTGTGTGTGTGGCTGTGTGTGTATGTGTGTCTTTGTATGTGTGTCTTTGTATGTGTGTCTGTGTGTGTATGTGTGTGTGTGGGGGGGGGGGGTCCAGCTAAGAGTACAAAGCTACAAAATAAACACCCACAAAGTTGGTATATTTTTGATCAGCGTTGCCCAGAATAAATAATATCTAAAATTTAGAAGAAAAGATATCTCGTATCAACTGATTCTCCTTAGGTTCCTTCATCAAGAATTGATCTTGTACTGTAGACCAGCAAATTGAATAAAAGATTCAGTTAGAATTTTCTCGGATTGCTACCGAATACCAAAAATACAGCCGTTTGTTTTAGATGAAAAGCTGCTTTTTTTCTATCGTCGACTGAAATGAAAAAAATAAAAATTTCAACTAAACATTCAAACAATAAAAAAAATAATAAAATTTCAACTAAACATTCAAACAATAAAAAAAATTTAAAAATTTCAACTAAACATTCAAACAATAACAAAAATAAAAAAATGTCAACTAAACATTCAAACAATAAAAAAATCTTTCTTTTTTTTCTTTTTCTTTTTCCTATTATTTGGCTTAAATATATTTCTGGTGAAATTTCGGATATTAAACACCTTTTAATGTGTTCTTTTCACATTATAATTTAGTATGTTTGTAATCTGTTTGTTAATCATCTATAGGCTTCAAAATTATTTGGCATCAGGCATTCTTAAGATACCATGTGTCTCCTCAGGTGAGGTATACAGCTGCTAATTATAATACTAAACTACTATTAATAATAAACACTATATGCTCGAAAAATGTTGAAGATAATGCCACAAGATTTGGAGTGACCTATTGGAATTATTATTAAGCGCAGTGAATTCTAAGTGCTCTGTGATTGGATGAAAATCAGCTAATCATAGACCACTGCTTCAATCTCTGCAGAAAACCCAGGAGAGCGCCTATTTTTAAAATATCGGCCTCTTCTCTCCAGCCTCGCTGCCGTCAACATCGCTTCTCCTCTGCTGCGACAGGTGCGAGCGGGCACATGCGTTTTTAGCGTATATAATACGCACAAAGCCCTTTTGATGTTCTCAACTATTCTTCACAGCCTTGTCCCCAGAAGGAATCCTGTTATAAGACAACTGGCATTTTTAGTGAGTCCGCAAAGGCACTTCTTTTGCATGCAACATTCTATTTCTTTCTTCTCTTTTTTATCTATATAAATACACCTTTCTTCGTCTACCCAAGTTGTTTGTTATCTCTGTTCTTGTCTAGTCACGTTTATATGCCACCGACTTTTCTTCCAGTGGACTACAGTCTTCGTCCTTCATTTTAACGGGAAAAATCCCAACAGACCTCTGTTTCAGAGAGGATCACAATTTTACGAATACTAATGCGAAAAAAAAAAAAAATAATAATAATAATAATAATAATAATAATAATAATAATAATAATAAGAAGAAGAAGAAGAAGAAGAAGAAGAAGAAGAAGAAGAAGAAGAAGAAGAAGAAGAAGAAGAAGAAGAAGAAGAAGAAGAAGAAGAAGAAGAAGAAGAAGAAGGCACTACTTAAAAAAAAGGCAACCCGATAAATAAAATGAGGTTGTTAAAAGATTCAGATTTCGGAAAATGTTGTTTTTATCTTTCAAATTTGGGTCCATTTTTACATACAATATCAGATCCGTTCTACGAATGCGCAGAAGTGATACAAAAATTAAGTTATCAGTAAGTGGTTCAATCAAGGACAACAACGATTTTGATGATTATGAACTTCCATGGTTCTGAAAAAAAAGGGCGTGGCTTAGTAATGACGTTTTTGTTTTGTTTTTTTTAAAAAACGATATCTATCAACGGCTGCCGAGCAGACGAAATTTGATCATTAGTAAATATTACTTCATAATGTTATCAACCATTTTTTGTCTTAACTATTTAACCGATTCTTTATTTAATCTTAAGAAAAAATACTCAATGCTCCAAACCATTTTTGTGTTTATCTGCATAATAATAAATTAAGGCATTTCGTGCTCGTACGTACGTTATCACCTTTCACACATCTTAAAAGAATGAGATTGTCCGATCAGCAATGGCAGTGATTGGTGATTACTAAGGTAAAAAAAAATAACTTTACTTATTTTAAAATGAATTGTTCTCGAATGGTGGACTTTTGAAATTCTACTAAACAAAAAAGCACTTAGTAAAATCCCATACTATTTAGAAGCCGGGTGGTAATTACCTGACATGGTCGCAAGAAGGAGGCCCGCTTTTTGTATGTGTAGAGGCGTGGGGCACTTTACATTCAGTTTTGCCCCATTAAAATTAATCCGGCACGAGAAAAATTGATAAATTACTAATATAAAACAAGCCGCGCGTGCGTGGTCCCCCTCTGTATGTGACTCGATGTGGCGAGTGTAAAATGCAATAATTTTGGGCAATTTGGGGCATTTTTGACCCCCTGTGGGCGCGAACCAGAATTTTACTGAGGTCAAGGATGCTCATTTTATATCCAGAACAATTGCCTCTACATTTTGGCCAAGTTTCAGAAAGATTGAATGAATGGATCAAACGTTATGGGAGAAAATGGTCATTTTTTTGCCATTTTAGGGGCTTTTGACCCCCTGGGGGCGCGAACCAGATTTTTTCCAAGGTCAGCGATACTTGTTTTCTATTAGGAACAATTGCCTCCATATTTTGGCCAAGTTTCAGAGAAATTGAATGGATGGATGAAAAGTTATGGGGCAAAAAATGTCATTTTTTGGCCATTTCGGGGCCTTTTGACCCCCTGGGGGGCTAACCAGATTTTTTTTTTTTAAATTGGAGAATGTCACTTTCTAACCTGACCAAAGTTACAACTTCATGCAAAATTTGAGATGGTTGCGGAGAAAAATCCGGACGGACGGACGGACGGACGAACATGCCTCAAAACATAAGTCCCCCGATTTTATAAATCGGGGGACCAAAAAACATAAGTCCCCCGATTTTATAAATCGGGGGACCAATAAATAAGTCTAAGCTAAATGCTTCGTTATGTTTTGTTTATTTTTATATGATGTTGCGGTATGATTTTTAAGGGAAGTAACTTTTGTATCATTTGAACAAAGTTATCTCCCTTGGCCGAGACTTTTATAAGGTTTCAGTTGATTTTATGCAGCGAATTTGCAGCGTAAGTCACCATTTAAATTAGAGCCGCTTGTGTAGACGAGGTTGTGAATGCATGCGGAGGAGAGATAACCAGAATTGACTAAGAAAATAAGCATATTTTCAAGAGACAATTTGGAGCGTTGAAATAATCAATCCAACAATGAAACAATGTTAAGTAAATAAAATTAAATAAACTTGTTAATTAAGACACAAAAAAGATAAATAAACTGTAATATTTTTTAATGAAACAATGTTAATTAAATAACATTAAATAAACTTGTTAATTAAGGTACAAAAAAGATAAATAAACGGTAATATTTTTTAAATGAAACTATGTTAAGTAAATAAAATTAAATAAACTTGTTAATTAAGGCACAAAAAAGATAAATAAACTGTAATATTTTTTAATGAAACAATGTTAAGTAAATAAAATTAAATAAACTTGTTAATTAAGGTACAAAAAAGATAAATAAACGGTAATATTTTTTAAATGAAACAATGTTAAGTAAATAAAATTAAATAAACTTGTTAATTAAGGTACAAAAAAGATAAATAAACTGTAATATTTTTAAATGAAACAATGTTAAGTAAATAAAATTAAATAAACTTGTAAATTAAGGTACAAAAAAGATAAATAAACTGTAATATTTTTTAATGAAACAATGTTAAGTAAATAAAATTAAATAAACTTGTTAATTAAGACAGAAAAAAGATAAATAAACTGTAATATTATTTTTTTTAATAAAACAATGTTAAGAAAAAAATTAAATAAATTATGAATTTTAATTTTTTTTGTGCACGAATACCTAAACAATGATAATAAATTAATCAATCTAAACATGAAACAAGTTAATTAACGAACTAAAAATTAAACAATGCTAAGTAAAAAAAAGTTTATAGATTTCTTTAAATATTTTAATGTCATGGTGAAACAGCAGAAGCACCCATATTTTTTTCGGTTGGACCCAACATTAGGTCGGTATTTATTGTGGGGAAATCCAGCCCCCCAAAAAGAGACATTCGTGATTTGGACAAAAATAAAAATTGCCTAAGTCTCGAATTTCTCTTTCACTGACCGAGAACAGAAAATATGAAGTGTAGTGTCAGAACAGATACTACACTTTTTTCCTCGTTAAAAGACCAGAGCTCATCAGGGTGGACAAAAATCCATCATAAGGCGTTCTGGATTGGGACTAAACTGAAATTACCTCAGTCGAGACAGAACATATACTACACTTTGATCTTGGTCCACAAATAATTTTTATTATTATCATTATGTTCTATTTATCTACTTCCCACGGAGTAAAATGTGACACAAGGTCGGAAAGTTGTGATGGTCCAAGTAGTAAATAACCGATACTCGCTAGATATCGGTTATTACTATGGCAAGGTTGCAAGATGGACGGGGATTAACGAGAGAGAGAGAGACGAACGAACAAAGATGGTGCTCGGTGAATATCAGACTGAGAAAAACCGGATGTCGCCAGGGGCCGTAACTCCTGTGACACCTGCGGTAATCTCCCTTTATTTGTTAAGGACATTACAATGCTTTTTTTTTTCTTTTTTTTTTTTTTTTTTTATTCATCGAAGAGTTTGTTCATGCGTGATGTGACTGGAGTGTTTGCGTTGCTGAGTCCGAGGGAAACATCTGTCAACCTAAGTGAAAGAAAATGATAATTATGCATTATTATGTACAGGGGTATTTGTAGCATTTAGTAATCAAATCTTTTGGGTGACCGTCTTGTGCGGCCTGAGCGTCTGAGGTTTGAAGGGTGTTGTCCCTGGTGTTTTTTTAGATTTTGGTGATGCTGTCACATGCGTGTGTCCCTCATCTTCAGATGAGGAGTATTCAGGTACGTCGTGTGTGAAGTTTCTTAGTGGCTTAGGGATTTTTTTGAAGAAGCTGGCATTTCTTGTAATTTGGTTGCCCTTGTGTGATGCAGTAATCATGGATCCCTTTTTCTTTGTTATGGTTAATGGGTTAGGTTGATAGGGGGTGTGTGCCTTTGAAGTGTGGTCGCTTTTTACAATGACGGTGTCACCCACACTCAGATTATTGGGTTTTACGTATGCTTTTCTGTCAGCATATTTCTTTATTGTTTCCTTGGCTTGGGTGTCACGTACCCTAATGCTATGGTTTCCAGCTATAGGTGTAACTAGGTGTGGCAGGCGGTTTTTTATGGTCCGGCCAAATAGGATTGAGGCTGGAGAAACACCGGTGGTGCAGTGTGGTGTCGTTCGGTAATCTAACAGGAATTTGAATAGCTCCTGCTTCCAGCTTTGACCTTTGATTAGGGCGGCCTTGATGGATTTTTTACAGTGCGCATGAAGCGTTCTGTTTCAGCATTGGCCTGGGGCCATAAAGGTGTTATCTTCCTGTGTCTGAAACCGGTGATGGAGGCATAGTCTTTGAAATCATAGCTGTTGAATGGTGGGCCATTGTCTGTTTTGAGGGATACTGGTACTCCGAATTCGGCGAATATTTTGTCTAAACGGGGTATGACTGAGTTTGTTGAGATAGAGTCCAGGATATCGACAACAACGTAGCGTGAGTATTCATCTGTGACAACAAGAAGGTATTTCCCATTCTGGAGATGTCCAAAGTCAGCGCTAACCTCTGTCCACGGGGCTGCTGGTAGTGGGGACATTTTCTGTGGCTCCCTTGCCGTTTTGTGAGTGCTGATCTGACAGGTATGACAGTTCCTGATATTTTCTTCTACCAAAGGCTGCATGTTTTTAAACCAGACTTTTTCCCGGAGGAGGGCCATGGATTTCACGACGCCTTGATGACCGGCATGGGCTATTTTGGCAGCTCTGTTTTGTAGCGTCTCAGGTAGCACTATCCGGCGCCCTTTCAGAATGATGCTGTCCTCATGTGCTAGTGATAGTTCATCACGGTTGTCATGCAGGGTGAGAAATGTGGCTTTGTTTATGCCATCATTGGCACCTTGCCATTTGTTGGTGAGAACAGCTTGAATGACTGTAGTGAGTGTCTTGTCTTTTGCAGTTTCCGTTGCAACTTCATCAATTGTCATTGCTTTGGGGGTTGACGTTGAGAGAATATAGTTTATATACTCCTCCGCTATTTTCTGCTCCCTGTTGCTTGGAGGTAGATGTATTGGATGGCGGCTGAGGTAGTCAGCTGGGTTGTCATGACCTGGTCGGTATGTGACAGTCATATTGTATGGTTGTGTTCTCAAAACCCAACGTTCGATGCGCGCTGATAGTTGGGAGCGAGTGTTATTGAAGATTGATGTTAAGGGTTTATGATCTGTATGAACAGTAAATGGGGCCCCAAAGATATATATATGAAAGTGTTCACATGCCCACGTGATGGCGAGTGCCTCCCGCTCTGTTTGAGAGTATCTTTGTTCAACTGTGGATAGTGCTCGGCTTGCAAATTGTACTACCCGCCCGTCTTGTGATAATACAGCAGATATGCCTACAGGACTGGCATCGGTATATATTTCAGTGTGTTTGTTAGGATCGAAGTAGGCAAGTGAGCATGCTTTGCTCAAGGCCTCCTTGAGGTTTTTTAAACATTCAGTGTGGCGCTCAGTCCAGGACCACTGCGTGTTTTTTTTTTGTTAACTGACGTAGTTCATAAGTCAGGGTTGCGTAGTCTGGAATGAATTGTGCACCGCAAAAGTTAGTCATCCCCAACAAACTTCTGACTTCTGATGCGTTTTTGGGGTCTGGTAATTCGAAGATTGTTTTTATTTTAGAGTTACTTGGGCTGATGCCCTCATTACCGAATGTGTGCCCGAGGAATTCCAATGACCTCTTGTTGTATTGACATTTGCTGCCATTCAGTGTTAGGCCTTTTCCGCGTAGTCGTTGAAATACTTTCTGGAGGTTTTGGTCATGGTCTTGCTGGTCCGATCCAAAGCAAAGAATATCATCACTGATGTTGATGGCCCCCTCAATCCCTGCGAGTGCTTGGCTAATCTCTTCCTGAAATATTTCACTGGTGGAGTTGACACCGAAGAATAGTCTTTTGTATCTATATAGGCCCAGGTGTGTTGCGAACGTGGTAATGTATCGGGACTCTTCAGCTAGTTCCAACTGGTTGTAGCCCTGATTGAGGTCTAACTTGCTAAAGACACTGGCTCCCGATAGAATGGCTTTCAGCTCATCAAGTGTGGGGGTAGGGTGACGTTCCCTTTCGATGGCTTTGTTTGCCGCTCTCATATCAATGCAAACTCTGATTTTGCTTTGGTCTTTCTTAGGTACCACCACAATAGGCGATACCCACGGGGTCGGTCCTTCTGCTTTTTCAATCACCCCCAGTTCCTCGTCTTTCTGTATTAGCTCTTCTATGTCCTTCCTTACATGAAAGGGGGCTCTGCGGTATCTCTGAGCGATGGGTGGTATATTTTCATTTATGTGCAAATGGACTTTTTTTCTTTAAGTTTACCTAAGCCATTGAATAGGTCTGCATAGTCCTCCAGAAGCTTAAGAGTTGTCTGCGGGATTTGTGTGTCAGAGTTGCTGATGTGGTTAACTGGGAGCTTTTTTGCTGATAAAAGTTTGAGCTTTTCACATGTTTCCCAGCCGATGATAGGTTTTTCTGGGCTTTTTATTACATGTATATCAGCTTGGCAGGAGGTGCCCCCAAACTCTAGGAGAGTCATAAATTGACCTAGAACTGGAGTAGTTTGCTTGACACCAAATCCAGATATCACAGTTTTTGTCGGTCGGAGACAGGGTGTCGGTTTTAAACACTTGAAATCTGCCTCAGACAAAATGTTAATAGTGGCTCCTGAGTCAGCTAACACATTGAATATTTGGTGGCTACTGCCAAAAGATACATCAAAACAGGGAAGGTTTTTCATCTTACTTGTATGAAACACATATTCTGTGTCACTGCCGCTGGTTGAGTCTTGCTGGTTGTCCTCGATGCAGTTCACCGGTCGGTGACTGGTTTGGGCTTCTGGGCGTGGAGGGCGATTTGCTCCACGTTGTCTGTTCTCGTTGTTCATTTTACTAAAACAGACAGAGGTGAAGTGCCCCCATCTCCGGCAATAAGTGCATTGGCTCTGGAATGCTGGGCAAGACGTTGGTCCTCGTTCATGTGGGTATTTTCCGTTGCAATTCCTGCACTGAATTTGCCGGGGGCTGTCACGTGTCTGTCGCTCATACGTGACTTTGTTTACTACTGCAGTAGTCGTCCGTATTGTCGCGTCCTCTAAACGCATTTGTTGTAGGTGTGCTGTTATTGTTTCCGTCGTCCTGGCATAATTTATCAGGTCGTGTAGTGGCATGTTAGAGTTTATTAAGCCCTTTTGCCGGACCTTATCTGATGAACAGCCTGTTATCAGTTGAGACTTTATTTCAGCGTTTGCGTCTGCAAAGTGGCACGTAGCTGCTGCTTCTTTCAATTTTCGGTAGAAATCCTCTACATTCGGCGTGGTTTGTTTGATGTTACGGAATGCAAACCGGTTGTATTCCGTGTTATTTTGGGGGTTAAAATGAGGCTGTACGGCCGAGGCGAGTTTGTCGAAGTGGGTTTCGTTTTCTACTGGTGTGGTCTGTTCGGCTGGCAATTCGTCAATGAGGTCGTTCATCGCCTCACCAACAAACGTTAGCAAAATTGCTTTTTGTCTTTTATCACTCTCTATGTCGTGGGCGATAAAATAGTTTCTCAATCTGCTAATGTATTTCGTCCATCTTGCTGCTTTGGCTTCTGACTCACAGTCGAATTCCGGGTAGTGAGGTAAAGCGGCCATGTTTGTTTTGCAACACGTGGGACTGTTTGTTGTTGTTTTTTTTTTCTCTTGTGTTTTCTTGTGTCTATTTTTTTTGTAAATAGCTCTGTCCTCGTCGCCAATGTGATGGTCCAAGTAGTAAATAACCGATACTCGCTAGATATCGGTTATTACTATGGCAAGGTTGCAAGATGGACGGGGATTAACGAGAGAGAGAGACGAACGAACAAAGATAGTGCTCGGTGAATATCAGACTGAGAAAAACCGGATGTCGCCAGGGGCCGTAACTCCTGTGACACCTGCGGTAATCTCCCTTTATTTGTTAAGGACATTACAAAAGTGGGAGTTGAGAAGTCAGCACTCTAGAGGAAGAGTACTTAGGACCTTTAAAAATTGCCTGGGCAGCCCTGTCGGCATTCCCTGGTAGGGGCACCTCAGTCGATTAGCAATAAACTAACCCCTTCTCAAAGGGTGAGAAGGCAAAGCCTGCGAGGGCGGACCTCCTAGAACTGCACAGGACAGACCCATAGACCGGCGTAAATCAAGCCCCGAAGGCCAAGACAATACCAGTCTATGGGGTGCAGTATCCATCGGAACAGATACTACACTTTGATCTTGGCCCAAATAACTTTGCTTAATAAATGAAAACAGTCACAGAGTGGATTATGACCATTAAATATTTAGGATTTTTTTTTTCAATTACGCTACGTTGCAAGGGAAGTAACTTCTGAATTACTTGGACATACTTATCTCCCTTGTTAAAACCGTATATAAGTTTTCAATTCGTTTTACGCAGATTAGACAATAACGCGTATTTACTGGCTTCCACGCAAGAGCAAAATAAAGAACATGATCGCTATCTAACGTGGAGGAAATTTCATCGTCCAGGTAAAGGTCATTCTGGATTAGGACAATAATAATAAAAACATTACCTCAGTTTAGAATGATTTCTCTTCCCCCGACGGGCTTTCACTTTAAACTGATTTAGTTTAAAGTGAAAGCTTGTCGGAGGAAGAGAAATCATTCTAAACTGAGGCGTCACCACCTGATTTAGGTGGTGATGTAGCAGTCACCAATAGGGACTACTTTTGAATGCGTAATCACTGTCCCTGTGAGCTGGCTTGTCCAATCAAATCACAGGGCGCAGTAATATCGTTAGTTCCCTAAGGGACTACTTATGTTCCCTTAGGGTTCGAAGAAAAAGATCAGACGACCTCCTGCCACCAGCTTGGACACATCGCAGAGAGCACCAGCGAGGAACGAGGAAACGCTCTCTCTCCTGCCGCCGTCGCCACTCGACGACTACTACCAACGGGCAGCCCTAAGAACTCTTATATTCTTAATTTGGGCTTTGTTTGCATTGCTCCCAGGTTCACTCTGACTCGTGATTCTAGTTAAACGGCCAAGGAAGCGAGTGTCACCATGTTGTTTGTGCCTGTATCAAACTACGGCAACACATAACGCTCACAATATTAAATATCGTTTAAGTTCACGAATATTCAGCGTTTTGTGCTTCCATAGTTAAAACAACGGTGAAATGCGTCATTAGGTCATGAAGTAAGTAACATTTTACATTAAAATAAATACAAAAACAATGTCACATGGGCGGTTGAGAATTGATTAGCCGGACAAAGGAAGCTTAGTATTTTCTGGTCATATATGTATAACTTCTCTTAGCTGCAACTATGATAGTCTTACAATGATCTCGTTGACATATGGCGGTTGAATTGGCGGAATGCTTGCTGCTTCTCAGCAATATCAGCTGTACAGTTTGAAGACAACCATTGGGGAGAGTGGTGCTTTCTATAGAATTTTCGCTTATTTTTGCTTCAATGCCTGCTTTGACCCATTCAGTTAAGCTATTTGCGCACTGATCAACAGGGAGAGAGAAAAAATTCACTCTATGGGGCGTCTCTAATGTAATTTCTGAGGTATTCCCAATCAGCCCGTTTGAAGTATCTCGTCATTTTAAGTAACGGCTGATCGGCTGGGGTCGAGACTTTAAGATGATACCAACCATTATCACAATGTGATCAGAGTTCCCAAGTGGGCTGTGTCATACAAGTCTCGGGCAGTGAAGTCAAGAATAGTTCAAGAAGTGAGGCTTGCTGTTCCTCACGATCTGGGAAGGGGGTTATTATGTTGCATTGCAGGTTTATAATACGTTTCATGTCGGGAATTTTTGTTGTCGTAGAACTGTTCCTTGTTGATCCAGAACGAACGACATCGCTAGCTAACGGGACGATATGTCATTTCTCGATTCGAGAATCCCAACAGCCCGGGAACTATTCGTACTAACCGTGGCTCTTTCTTCACTGTCATTGCCTCGCCGTTGTATGGACACTATTTGTACTAACCGTGTGTCCCTCCTCTTCACCGCCATTGTTGTCCCTGCTTTGTGTCGCGACTGCTACCTGTCTGTCGCTTCGCCGAGCGTCAACTTCGCTAGTTTCTTCCATCATACCGGCGGTTTCTTCGTGGGCTGAAATCAAATCCCCCACGCACAATAAAATATAACAAGGCTTCTTTTTTTAATTTAGAGCCATTTATTTACTATCGAGCCCGTCGATACTGAGCAAGTTCGTTATAGAAGAGAGAGAGGCTTACGCTAGTTATTTTTCTAACTACTTAGCTACTTGTAAAGGAAGGAAGATGTGGGACATCGCTTGGCTCTCAATTTCGGGGGATCCGAAATCCCCTAGCTTGTAATCGCTACATGACTAAAGCATGTTGACTTGTTGGCTTCCAGTCAAGAACTCCTAATTTCAACTTAGTTTTCCCACCGGGAAAACTGTGATGTCACGAAACCTCGTGATCGACGCACAGGTGTGACCTAACCCCCCGACCCTGAGGTCTCGTCAACTGTCCCCGCAAATCGTGAGAACACATCACACCAACTTGCACGAGGTGACTCCGCTACAAATCGCGCAAGTTAACCCCGATCTCCAACAGACACGTGCATTCCCATAGGGCCATTATCTAACAATTATCGCTGTGCTGATTTTTCCCAATAATTTTTCTTAACAAAAAATCTTACATTCAAAAATAAGCCACCGAATCCAGAACGTATCGCTAATTTCGATCGTACGAGGTGATTTTGACTGCTATTTTGGGGTTTTGGTAAATATTTCTCTGTGAGCTAGTTTTGTATGAAAAATGTAATTTTTTTTTTTTTTTTAGATATAATTTTGGGGCGTGGCTTCTGTGTGTTTCGCCCACGTCGTTTGGTCAAATAATATTATAAGATTAAGATACATGTCACTCCTACAAGATCACGGTGGTTAAGTGGATAACGGCACGGACTTAAGACCTGGGTCACTCCTACAAGATCACGGTGGTTAAGTAGATAACGACACGGACTGAAGACTTGGGTGTTCCAGGTTCGAATCCAGTTGGTTCCACAGTACCACTTTCACTTAGGGATGTTGGCAACTTTCTCGTAGTCCTTCCCGTAAGTACCCGATGTCTTTCCAGAAAGATTTCCAACTAGAAAAACATCGGGGAAACTAATACCAACACCAGAATAATTTGATTCACACGAAAGAAGTTGTTGAGTGCATGTGAGTCTGCACAGTTGAAGGTGATAAGTGAAAGATGATATACGCTGTCTTCGTTTTGCTGACGAAATAATTATCAAAGATTCCAGTTCATGGATGTATGGCCTGTACTAAATCAAATACATGAATAGAGTTTCATGAATTAAAAATTAAGGAAAATATGATTAAATAATGAAACATTTATTTAACTATAATTCCGCAAAAAGATGAAAGTCATTTTTAGTGAAGAAATGTTAATTTAAGAAATTCGTTTCACGGTAAGAAAAATGTTCAGTGAATATCAGACACGAGCGCTAAAGATGTGTCTGTCTATATATATTTTTAGTGTAAATATGTGTGTGTGAGTATTATACAATGTGGCACATTTTCAAACCATGCCATCTTTGGTCAGCCTGGTAGTCTTTTGGTAGGTTTCGTGAAGGTTTGTGCAAATGTTTCTGATGGCAGTCTCATTAAATGGTCGTGACAGTCTTATTTTGTATATAACAGCACACTTCATGGTTTTGCTTAGGTTCGACTGTAAAGGTCTTTATTCGAGACTGTCCTTGACCAACTGATGTGGATGGCTCTTCTCAGTAGCTTCCTTTGAAAAGCATAAATATTGTATTCTGATGTTTTCGTCCAAATCGTACACGAAAATTATTTGGATGTATGTTATTAATATTCTCAGCTTCAAACTTCATGGAATTATGCTACATCGCAAGGGAAGTAACTTTTGAACGAAGTTATCTCCCTTGTCAGCCCACTTTTATAGCTAGTTTTAATTGATTTTATGTAGCGCAAAAGATAAAGCGTATTTAGAAAATAGTCCGCATTTACTTGCCTCCCCACGAGAGCAAAATTAGGCACGTGGTCGGTATTTAACGTAGAGAAAAGGGGAATTTTGCATTGAGACAAAAATTTAAATCATTGTCTGGTATAGGATAGAACCAATACTATTATTATTATTATTATTATTATTATTATTATTATTATTATTATTATTATTATTATTATTATTATGATGGTGATGATGACGACGACGACGACGACGACGACGACGACGACGACGACGACGACGACGACGACGACGACGACGACGACGATGATGATGATGATGATGATGATGATGATGATGATGATGATGATGATGCCACTCTCTATTCTGGTGTTGCTTCTTGCCCATCTCCCTCGGATCAGTCGAAAAATGCAGCTGATCTAGAAGTTGACCTGGGTTCAGTTGTGGATTACGGTACGAAATGGCTTGTTTCTTCCTGAGATTCTCATGAGGAGAAATCGACTCTGAAACTTGTTGGTCTTTCTCTCTCGTCAAATCTTCCTTGTAGTTCATACATTAGATCCATTGTTCTTTCTAACTTCTCGTAAAACCCGTTCTTTCTATCGCTCAAACACTTTCTCACACCTAAAGATTTCTCTATCTCTACAAATCTACTATCAGATTATATACGGAGTACTGTTGTCATATTTGGGCTGGTGAACCTCTCCCCATTTGAGGGTTCTTGATAAGGTGCAGAAACCTATCTGTAATTTGATTGACGACACCGTTCTTCTTCTCTACGCCCTCTCTATCATGTTGCTAGTCTCAGTCTTTTCTATAAGTACTATTATGAATAACCCTGAACCGAAGAGCGTAAAGGATATCAGGAGATTTCTAGGTCTAGCTGGTTATTACAGAAGGTTCTGCCCGAACTTCTCCGATCTTGCTAACCCATTAACGGAATTACTCAAGAAGAGAATGAAATTCTTGTGGACAGACGAATGCAGAGAAGCCTTCTCTAACATAAAGATGAAGCTAAGTACAGGACCAGTGATGCAAGCGCCGAATTTCAACAAATCCTTTTCGCTAGCTACCGACGCTAGCGATAACGGATTAGGATCAGTGTTGTTACAAGAGGATGACGATGGAGAATTACATCCAGTCAGTTATCACTCAAGAAAATTCAATGTTCACCAGAAGAAATATTCAACGATCGAGAAAGAAGCATTAGCTCTAATCGACAGTCTAAAGCACTTTGAGATATACCTGACCGCGTCAGCGGATTCAACGATCGTATATACAGATCATGATCAATTGCAGTTTCTGCATCGCATGAAAAACAATAATAGAAGGTTGTTGTCGTGGTGCCTCTTGGCACAAGAATTTAACCTGGATGTAAAGCACATCGCCGGTCAAAAGAACATCGTAGCAGACGCGTTATCGCGCCTGTGACTCGGTCATGAAAGATTTGAAAACATCATTTCAAAGAAAGAAGTTTTCTTCTTTTAAGGGGGGGGGGTGATAAATAATTATAAAAGCAAGGCGAACACTTACTCTCTCTCTCTCTCTCTCTCTCTCTCTCTCTCTCTCTCTCTTTAATGACTGTCGCAGTCAGCCGAAACGCTTACTCTCTCTATGTCTCTGTCTATCTCTCTCTCTAAGATTTTGTCGTGCGATTCAAGCAGCCGACTGACTGGGGGAGAGGAGAGGGGAAGCGAGGTTGGAAAGAACAGACGACGTGGGCGACCGGAAACGGAACAGACAGGATGTCGCAAGGGCGCGAAAAACACACGAGTGAATTTAAGAATACGTCAGAAAGGGCGAAAGCGGCAGACGGGACGCTTGTAATTAAAACAGAGTAAAGGACAATCGTATCGTCGGTTGAATCCAGAACCTTATTACTCCCAAGGATTACGATTCCAGGAACTTAAAGGACAATCGTATCGCCGGTTGTACCTAGAACATTCTTATTCCCAAGGATTACGATTCCAGGAACTTAAAGGACAATCGTATCGCCGGTTGTACCTAGACCATTCTTATTCCCGAGGATTACTATTCAAGGAGATTATTGATTTTCGTGTCATCATTTATATTGTATGTGCGTGGACTTTTGATCCGTATTATACTTCGGAAAAAACAGCTAAGTATTGGCCTACCTCTTGACAGTATCTTATACAAATATATCTATATTTTGAATGAACTTTCATGTTGCATACAGCTACCCACACTCTCCAAAATACACGTCTGTCTCCCTCACTCTTTTTCGTGGTGTCATCTTCTTCTATTTGTTTATCAAAATCTTTGTTGACTTTTGATTTCTCTCGTGTCTGTGTTCGTCATTTATTGCTTTGGTTATCCCTATTCCCCTAAGACGAATTTCACCGGTTAATCCGACATTCGACGATTGACCTAAGATGATTAACGTGCCAACGGACATCAAATAAAATAAATATATGTGTAACGATCTGATTGCTAATCCGTACCGATCATCCCGCAGTAAGGTCGTAACACTATGCACATACATAGATCACAGGCATTAATCACAAGCAATGAACATTCATCGTTTCTCTAATCGGACACTTGAAATGAATACTTAATGCTCTGTAATATATATATATATATATATATATATATATATATATATATATATATATATATATATATATATATATATATAGTTTGAAAAGTCACACATTGAAAACGTTGCCGGAATATCAATAATGAGAATATTTTTTTAGAATATTTTGAAAATCTGGACAACGCAAATTATTTGTTTTTTTAAATAAATTATTTATTTACTTTAAACACTTTTTTTTATAAACTTGAGTACTTTCGATGATAAACATCTTTGTCAGAAGTATAAGCATATTTTTTTCTTCTCTTCCTCTCTCGTACAATCCTACTCGACTGAGACATATTTATCGCAGTCAAGTTGTGTTGTACGAAAGAGAAAGAGAAGAAAAAAATATGCTAATGTAAGTTTTGTTGGGAACCCGAAAGCAAGAAAATTATTTGTCTAAAAATGACGTGTCTAACAATAATAAAAACAGAAAAGTGTTGCTCTGTTTGTGGAGAAAAAGTAAGTTGAGGAATTTAAGTGTTGCTAAGTTTTGGTTGGATAACTTTTAAATTTATTTTGTGCTTCTGTCCCTTAGGGTAGATCGAATTGGAGATAATTCTTCTTAGTTGTTTTTAATTCACATTTCCGATCAGTCACCGACTTCTGTCTCTATCTCACCCCTCTCTATCTATCTATCTGAGAAACACTTCAATAGTCATTTTTAATTGAGTATTTTCACTTGAGGCGACTATTCTGATTGGTTAACCAATCGCATACTGCTTCACATGTTCTGCTATTCTATGATTGGTCAGTCAATGAAAATCTTCATTTCACAAATGTAGGAGGAGCCTCTACTCAAGGTACAATATATTCACTTGATCTTATTCGGGGAATAGCACGATTCCTAATTGTTCACAAGTAAGTATATTATCAGGTATGGCAGTGTATTTCCTTAATCTTTTCAAATCATGAACACAATTTGGCTACCAGTTGGATATTTTCACCTTTTCAATCATACCTGAAATCTGTCATTCAAAAATTATTGTTGAATAATTCAACCTTCAAATCAAATATGGGCAGGTCGAGTCTATCACTATTTTAAATTGCAACCCTAATTTAGTCGTCTGTGTTAGTCCGAAATAATTGTTTTAAATAATTATGCTGACCTATTAAATTGTAAGTAAAAATGATTCTTGTGATAATTAACTTAAGTCATACAGGTGTTGTCACTGCCAATCACCCTAATATGAAACATATGACATTTTAAATCGTAACTAAAACATTTTCAGGATCACTGTCTAGCAATTCACTTAGAGTTATTCAGAATCAAACCAGGTGTTTTATCCGACTACCATTTAAATACGAGAAATATGACCTTTTAATCTTAAAAATAAAATCCTTTGTCTCGATTGAAATTATTATGAACGTGTCTGTGTGCGTCCACTGCGTAGGCCGTGATCGTCCTGCTCATTGTGCCGGTCCAAAGTTACTACTCAATCCCGACGCCGGTCGCAGTGTGAGTCATGTGATCTCAGTTAGTGCTGCAACAAGAGAATTCTCTCTCTAAATAAAACCGCAACTCCAGTTTTTAAAAAAAACGCGCATGCGTGGTCCACCTCTGTATGTGACTCAATGTGGCGAGTGTAAAATGCAATAAATTTGGGCAATTTGGGGCATTTTTGAACCCCTGGGGACGCGAACCAGAATTTTTCTGAGGTCAAGGATACTCATTTTATATCCAGAACAATTGCCTCTACATTTTGGCCAAGTTTCAGAAAAATTGAATGGATAGATCAAACGTTATGTGAGAAAAGAGTCATTTTTTGCCATTTTGGGGGCTTTTGACCCCCTGGGGGCGCGAACCAGATTTTTTTCCAAGGTCAGCGATACTTATTTTCTATTAGGAACAATTGCCTCCACATTTTGGCCAAGTTTCAGAGAAATTTAATGGATGGATGAAAAATTATGGGGCAAAAAATGGGGAGCTAACCAGATTTTTTTTCAAAAATCGGAGAATGTAACTTTCTAACCTGACCAAAGTTACAACTTCATGCAAAATTTTCGAGAAATTCAATGGATGGTTGCGGAGAAAAATCCGGACAGACGGACGGACGGATAGACAGACGGACAGACGGACGGACGGACAGACGGACGGACGGACAGACGGACGGACGGAAATGCCTCAAAACATAGGACCAATTAACAAAGGTTTATTTTTTGGGGTGAAATTACAAATGGTACTCGTTTTCTGAACAACAGCTTGCAGCTAAAAGATGTTTGCCGATCAAATCAGAACATAAGTCCAATGAACACAATCCTGTAACTAAGAGCCCCAAGGGCTCACCTTGCTTGGAGAGGCACATAGATACAACTGACTGCCAAGACCCCAGAGAACCAAAACCGCCTGTGTCATGCCCAGAAGGTCGGTTCAAACTGCTCTCCCCTGCTCATATGCTGGAATAAATGTACTTTTGTATCTTAGATTCCGTTTTTTGTTTTCAGTCATCCCCATTCAGCCACCCAGAAGGACCACCCTGATGTCCACTAGAGATAACAGCTAGACAGTGTCCACTCAAAAAGGGCTTACCTGCAGATCATCTAAGAACATTACTTTTTTCAAGTAGGTTGCTATCAGCATGAACCCTGTTTAATAAGGCACTTATAACATTTAAAAAAAAAAAATTCTAGGTGGCCTAACTCAACATCAGAGATATTTTCAATTTCTATCTTATCTGCAACAAATCTGCTATTCATATGCACCCCAAACATGTAACCCAGTAAACATGCAACCCAGTCCATGTTTACATCCCTACCCATTCTTATGCGGAAAATGCTGCAAGAGGCAGCATTTCACTCCGTTCTGCTGGAAAAGAGCAAACGAAATCACTCTAGGACAACCCCGCGGAGAAGAAGAAAAGTTCAGCTGCAAATTTCAACAGTTCATCAATAAAAGGTCCAGGATGTAATGTTCGCTTACGCATGCACCATTTTCATAAAATATGTTGTTTTTTTTCCTTTTTGTCTACAGTGGTTCATTTTCCTTTTTACATTTTTTAACAATAGTGTTCATTCTTTCTTTTTAATCTATATTCCCCCCCCCCTTTTTTTACATTTTGACTAGTCTTCTTTTACAGCTGCAAAATCCTGCACATAGTTGTTTTGGGTTTGTTTGTTTATTTGTTTGTTTGTTTGTTTGTTTTCTAAACAATAGAGTTAATTTTCGTTTTTAATCTGTAAACACTTTTCTTTCATTTTTTACTAGTCCTCACTGTGAAACCATGCACATGCAAAACATTTTTTTTTCTTTTTTGCAATTTACTTTAGTTGTATTGTAGTTTAAATTCTCGCTCAAAATACTGTTGATCCCTCTTTTAATTATTTCAAAATTAATTTAACTTAATTAACTTAATTAACCAATTTAACTTAATTAACTAATTAACTTAATTAACTTAATTAACCAATTGCTGCAATAACAAACCTCATCGTGTAAAATCTCTCCTTCACCTATCATTTATTTCATAAGTAAATAATAAAATTTATCACAGGACATGTTTAAAAGATGCACAAAATAGTAATGTCCGTGCATGCTTTTATTCCTGAAAAGAAAAAGAAATTACACTTTTTTTTGTTGCTTATTAACAGTACTTGTACAGAAAACCTTCCATTTTTTTTGTTGCTTATTAACAGTACTTGTACAGAAAACCTTCCATTTTTTTTGTTGCTTATTAACAGTACTTGTACAGAAAACCTTCCATTTTTTTTGTTGCTTATTAACAGTACTTGTACAGAAAACCTTCCATTTTTTTTGTACCTAAAACAGTTCATTTGAAATTATCAGTTCTTGTCTCAAAATTCATTTTTTTTTTTTTTACATGATTCACCCCAAACAAGGCAGGACGCCACTGTAAACGTAAGGGGCTACTGAGAAAAAGGAAAAGGGGAGAAGGATTGGTGGTTCAGCTTAAATTGGGATCCGAGCAGCGAGATGTCTGTTTACATTAGTTTTAAATTTCTGCATGTCAGTACTGTCGGAGAAACAGGGGGCAGGGAGGGAGTTCCAGAGGCCAGCAGCACGAGGAAAGAAGCTATTTGAGTAGAATGCTCTCCGGCATCTGGGGACCTCCACAGTGAATGAATGAGATTTAGTAGAATGTCGAGTTAGTCTAGTGAATTTACGTCGAGGGGGCACCAGAGTAGCAAACTCATCGGAGCATAATCCATTGAAGTATTTGTAAAACAAACACAAGGATGCCACATTGCGGCGATGGGACAGGGGCTGGAGCTTAGCTGACAGTGAGGGACCTATTAGGTTGACTACTCTTTTTTGGACTTTGAAGGCGGTTTTCCCTGCTTGATTTGGGATTGTTGTGCTGATTCCTCGCCAACCGAACCATCTCAACTTTTTAATGTCAATAACCTTCGTCTTCCCAACATCTTTATATAAATTCATTGGTCCACATTTTTTAGCCTTTTCAAGCGAGGCTATATCATTATGGCTAGTATTAAGGTAGTTTATTATTAAGCTAATAGCTATTATTCAAATGGCTTATGTGGAATTATCTAGCCCTGGATTCTCTAATAGGATTCTACCTTTCCAACAGTATCCAGTTTGTTTAATACTTATTTTAGACTAATGCGTTTTACTGGTCCTTGCCCATCAGAAATTGCCTGAGATTTGGAAGAATTTTGATTAGAAGTTCCCATACACTAATTAAGTGAGGTGTTTATCAAAAGCAAGAAAAAGCCGCTTGTTTCAAATTTTTCTTAGTCGGTTAATATGACAGAAGGATGATAACGTCCTGTACATCATGCAACCCATGAGAATCTACACATTAGAAAGAGAAGTTTCCCGGCACACATCTAGGATAATTCTGCTTTATTCCTTAGTACATTAAATAAAGTTGTCTTTTGTGAGTGATAAGACACAAATATGAAAAATAAACTGGGTGAAAACGATTTTGAGAACCAACAATAATAATCATTTATTACATAAATAACAACTTACAAAGTACTTTAAAAATGAGGACGTATTTAATTGTTTGTCACTGAGTGAACATCAGTTAAATATTTGTATGAGCAGATAACTCTGCTTTTTAAAATGCTGTATTGATTTAAGTGAGATAACAAAGGGTAAACAGTTACTTCTCTTTTAACATAAAATGAATAAAAGTATTATTATTTCATAGATGGAATCTGTTCTATCTAACACCTCCCCTTTGAGATTTGTGCTGTTAATGTTTGTGTGGCTTGATCTGCATTGGATTTGCACAGTTTTCGATGCTAAATGTCCTCCTAGGCAATATCTTCAGTTGAGTCGTAGCTTGTCCTTCTGCATGACTCGAGTGCTTTGTTGAGTTAACTAAAGCATGTCTAATAGTATCTCCAGAGAAGAGTATCATTTTGAATGTTTTGCATGTTATTTTCTGTGATATGTGAGGGTCGTAACTGATTTTCATGTCAAACCCAAATAGAAGACTGCACACTGACGTCATAAATAATATTTTTTGTTTGGCGCAAGATGTAAAATTGTGTCCACTTTTTTTTGTCATTTCGGTAGTCTTTTGCTAAGTTCCCTTTATCCTGGTTTGAATATGCGACTTACTGCACCATGCTGATAGTTGAACTACTGCTTCATTTGTATATTTCTCTTGTGAGAAGTTTGTGCATTTGGATAATAGCATCGATTGGAAATTTAACTATGTTCTCTTAAATATTTTACAAAACGCTCAGCCTGTCCATTTGGTTGAGGATGCAATGGTGGTGTGCATATGTGGTTGATGTTATTCAGCTTGCAGAAATCTGAAATTTTCACTGACGTGAAAGCAGTGCCATTATCAGAGACTATGGTCTCTTGACTCGAAATCGGCTGAAAATGTGTTGTAATTTTTAAATCGTTTCCGAAGAGATAATGTGGCGCATCGGAAAAATCTCAGACCATTTACTATAAGCATATGCTAATAGTAGCAAACATTTTCCATCAATGGGCCTTGCAAAGTCAATGTGAAGACATGACAAGGATGAATCTGAAATAGGCCAAGAAAAAAGTTTTGCTTTTCTCTAAGTTTTTGCTGCTAACTGACATTTTGTACACTTATGGCTCAGAGCCTTTTTCTCAAAGAATCCCCCTGATTTGATAAGCTGCTGGGACTGATCTTCACTCCAGACCTTAAGTGGAACACTTACATCACATCCATTGCTAAGGTCGCTGGAAAAATGGTTGAATCATTCTACCACTCCAGAAAGTATCTAACACCTGACGCACTCCTATATCTGTATAAGAGTCAAATACATCCTAAAATGGAGTACTGTTGCCACATCTGGGGATGGTGGTGCTCGGAGCACCGTTTCCTGACTTTACAAAGTGCAAAACGACTTTGAAATCTGGTGGGGAATGTCTGCTTTCTTTTCCCTGACGCTTCTTTCTCACAGAAGAGATGTTGCTAGTCTGTCTCTATCGTTATTTTCATATTAGGTGCTCGACTGAGCTTCAATCTATACTCCCCTCAGCAAACACTCGTCTACCTACAACCATTGTAAACAATTTTCTTTTCTCCCTCTATGTACCTAAAACTAAACGGAACTTCCATGAACAAAGTTTCTTTCTCAGAACTAGCCGTCTGTTGAACACAATACCACGTGGCTGCTTCCCAGCTGACTATAACGTGGTCGTTTTCAAGTCCAATGTTAACAAATTCTTGTTGCGCTGCCCTCTTAAATAATCTAATCCTGACCAGTCTCAACCATTGTTACAAATCCTCAAGTTGTTGCTTCACTGTCCCCCTGACAAACTCATTAATCATTATCCTTGAGTGGCCTATAGGCCTTGATAAACGATGACCCATAAGTACATAAAGAAAAAAAGATCTTCCAATTGCTTTCTATGTTTGGCCAGTAGACATAGCCACGTGCTAATGCTAAGACCCTGATGTCCGAAATGAAATGGTTTTAATACACAATCAGACAATGATGATTGATGCTGAAAAAAAGGGTTGAAGGTTTTTGGCTTTACATACCTCATGCTATTTTCTACAGTGGAAGTTCCCACTGCCTTGAGTAAGGGGTCGGAAGCTGTAACCTCGCGGATAAATTGACGGTGCTCTGACAGTTAATGCGAGCACTGAAATTATTTCTGATTCCACAGATAATGCTGAAATGACTGAATCATCTTTAACTTTGGTTTACTTATCTATCAATCCGGATGAAGCATTGTATCAGTTGAACAATATTTATTTACTCCTCTGCAGGAGTTAGGCACAAGGCCAGTTTTATCTTACTCCCACAAGTAAGATGTGACCACAGCTTGGGTCGAGTAAGTGGGGTTTGAAAAGCCAGCGCCCGAGAAAGTGAGCACTCTGGCCATTTAAAAATTGCCTGGGCAGCCCCGTCGGCATTCCCCGGTAGGAGCGCCTCAGGCAGTAAGCAATAAACTTACTCCTCCCCAAAGAGGGGAGGCGAAGCCTGGGAGGGTGGACCTCCTAGAACCGCACAGGACAAACCCACAGACAGGTGGAATCAAGTCCCGAAGGACAAGACGACACCCGTCTATAGGGGTGCAGTATCCATCGGAACAGATACTACACTTACTTCCTAGCGTGTGCCAGGTATCAGTTGAACAATATCTGATGAGAAATTATACTCCAACAGTATAGTAGCCCATTTTTGCATACAGCTAGCTGTATAAACTGTGCTGCCTTTCTTAGGTCAAAAATGCTAACAAGGGGTTTATGATCCGCGATTGCGGTAAAGTGACGTCATATAAAATCTTGTAAAAAAATTTTGTGGCAAAAATTATCGCCAATGTTTCTTTCTCTATTTAACTATAGTTTCGCTCGGCAGGTGTCAGTGACCTGGACGCATGAGCTATTGCTTTTTGGCTGCCATCGGGAAAGCTCTGTGAAATGACAGCTCCAACACAATAATCAGATGCATCAGAAACAACAATAATATCCATGGATGGGTTGTAGTGTGCGAGCAACATATCTGAAGAAAGTAAAGATTTAATCTTATTAAAGACAGATTGACACTCAGTGGACCATTTCCATGGGACATCCTTTTTTAGAAGATTGTTAAGAGGTGCCTGAACTCGATGAAGTTCTGGCAACAATGCACTGTAGTGGTTAACCATGCCAAGGAAAGTTCATGAAGAAACGATGCCCCCCCCCATCTTTCTTGTCAACGACGACTGTCAGAAAAGTCCAGGGAGACTTGAAGCATTCAATTACATCTCCTTGATAACTTCATCTACCAATTTTCCTTTGTGAATTGGGGTTTGGTAGTTTCCATTTTATAGGAGAGTGATTTCCTGTGTCTATTTTCATTTGTGTTGAAAGAGATTTTCTATATTCATGTCTGGGTTAGAGGCAAAGTCCCTATTTTTCTGTATCTCATCTCCTATCGTTCTCCTGTGTTCTCACGGTACATTAACATCATTTGGGTCAATCTTGCTTGTCTGTGTCTTAGTTGCGTGCATCCTTATATTTTTAACCTGTTTCCTCATGTTTGCAAGTGACATGTTCCCTAACCTCTCTAGCATTACTGGGATTTTTCATGCACTGTCCCTCCTCACTACAGGCTCCACCAGAGCCACCTCTTCATTCTGTAATAAGATGAGGAGACAGACGGCTAAGGATGAAGGCGTCCTGACTTGAAACCATGTGAATAGTAATAAAAGAAAGTCAAAGAGATGTTGACTTTCTTTTATTACTATTCACATGGTTTCAAGTTGAGACGCCTTCATCCTTAGCCGTCTGTCTCCTCATCTTATTACAGAATGAAGAGGTGGCTCTGGTGGAGCCTGTAGTGAGGAGGGACAGTGCGGGGAAAAAAATCGATGGAGAATTTAGAAATGCGAGTTTGCTTTGACATTCTTTTATATGACATCAATCAATGGACAATGAACGAACGAATTAATCAAATAGTTCTGAAAGTAGGTCAGTAACTTAACATTAGAAATATTGCATCAGAAATTGAAAACAAAGGACAATGACGTAAAGGCTAACATAATTGATTGTTTTATAAAGAGTTCAGAAATAGAGACACCAAGGTTCCCGGGACAGAAGGACACAGACGACTTGCATAAGTTCACAAAAAAGAAAGCCAGGCAAACACGGATGCCCTCTAATACAGACATGCACGACTATTTGAATGATTTCAGGGTTGAAAACATTGAACAAATTAGCAGCGAACTGCAAAAATGACCAGCAACACATTCGGTCTGTTTGTTCTGTGTAATTTGGAATTTGTCTCGGCAAGAAAACTACAAAAGGGAAATAACTTGTCAAGTGTTAAGAACTATAAATGTATTTTGGAACCCGAGTGATCTCGCTTACATCAGATTAATGTTGATCTCTGAGTAATTGGCCATTCGCACACAAGGCATAAGGCTAGAATTCTTTGGGAGTACTTCTTATGTTGGGATTACTCGGTATAAAGTTCAACCCTGTTATTTTATAGAGGCTGATTTAAGAGTGCAGGAAATAGTAATGCATGGAGGTAATTTAACAACTTACTAGAGAATAGGTCGATCTGATAAGTGATGTCAGAACTCACTAGTAGATTTTAATCCCTTTACCTTGGAGGCTTGTTTTTTTTTCTAACCTATATCCCCTCGATATCATAGTTCGATTCAAGTCGAGGGCAATATATAACTTCAACCAGGTTTTAATTCATGCTACCTTAATGGGTAAGTGGATAATACTGCTTAATTTCATTTTCTGTCCGATAGCCTGCGTCACTGTTAAATCTGAATCATTTTCACCTTGTAATGGTAGTAGCCTCAAAAACTGCTGTCTTCAGGAGCGATACTTCCGCGCCAGAATCTATAAATACCTTTGTCTCTCCTCGCGTAAGTTCGACTTTACAGATTATGTCTGAGTCTTAAGTAAATATTTGGTATCGTTCAGTTCCTTTTTTGTTTTGGAGTTTTGACTTCTTTCTCATTTGATGGTTTTATGTGAGGTCTGCCAGTTTTGATATAGTTTTTAGTGCGTCTCTGACACTCATGCCTTCATATTTTCTTCTTTGTTTGAGGATTTTACAAGATTAGATGCATACTTCTATGTTCTTAGACTTTTGATCAAACTGGTTGCATAATGTAGATTTTGATAGTACCATTGTCTTTCTTTTTTCTGGGGACGAAGTCACTTGCTTCTTCCTCAGATAACGATGGACGATCCTGTTCCAGCCTATCATGGTTCAAGCGCCCTCGCTGGCATTTGTTTGTTGTTCGTTTGATAGCATATACAACAAACGTTAAACAAAATATGATGATGATGATGATGATGATGATGATGATGAAGTGTTTTTTATTGACCTCCTCTTCAGAAGGCTAGACACAAAGTCACGTGTGGAAAGCCAGCACACTCTGGCCTACAAAAAATGCCTGAGTGGGACCCGTCGGCATTTCCCGGTAGAGTTGCCTCACGCAATTAGCAATAAACTAACCCCTTCTCAAAGAAAAAGTAAAGCCTGGGAAGGTGGACCTTCTGAGACTGAACAGAACAATACGTCAGCCTGACAGCAACAAAGTCACTGTTGGACTGATTGTCGAGGATGTATCCCTGACTGGTAAGAACACACCTACTCAGCCTATTCCAGGTACATATGATGATGATGATGATGATGATGATGATGATGATGATGTTGTTGGTGTTGTTTACATCAAACTTAGTATCTCCTAGAGTCTGTTGTGTTAGTTTGCTAATGCCCTCCCCAGAAAATTTTCTGTATATTCTTATTTGGGTACCCTTAACATAGTATTTCTCCGTATCACCAACTTACCATGCTAAAAATACTCTTATTAAAACTAGATTGTTCCTTAATATGACAATCCATGTCGTTCACAGTGTTCCACTTTCTCTTGCCAATGACGAGGTTTCCGACAAGTTTGTCAGGGTCGCTCCGGCCACATCTTCCTTAATAAAAGGATTGCCTAATGTATCAATGAAGAATTCAGCAAGTTTCACCTGCACTGCTGAATCTTCTCTGATCCTGACACCCCAATACGCTAACCTAACAAGTTGATTCATTCGGTTAGCAAATTCTGTGAGAGCGTCTTCGTTTTACTTTGTCTTAAGTAAAGCTTTAGCGGAAATGGCGGAGTTTGTAAACTTACCATACTACGTTGATAACTGCTCGAGTAATTACTTTCTGGTGATATTTGAATGGTCATCAAGATCTGAAAACTCATAGGCTAAGTTTATCAGCCCTGTTAGTTTGTAGATTCTTCCATTTCAAATTTGCTAAAGTTTGACATAAAGATTACAAAGTCTAAAAAAAGATGGATTCGAAGAAGGTCGAAGGTTAGATCGGACGAAACGATGAGGATAGTCCGAATGATCCAAACATACGAATCCTCATCTAAAAAATTCCAAGTAGTAGTAAAATAAATAAATTAGGCTCTACCCTTGAGAAATCTTTTAGAATAAGGTTCATCACCGGGGCAGTGTTAATACCTTACTTTGGGTGTTTGATACAAATTAGGAACAATACTCCAGATAAAAACTAAAGATGTTTCTTCTTTTTAATTTTTTCGATTATTATTAATTACACATCAAGTTTGTTATGTAAATTTCATATAAAATTAAGCAGACTTGAATTTACGACGACCGATGGTTTCCAAAAAGATCATATTAGAAATGTTGAGCAGTGGGCGGGAGAGGGTAGGGGAGGGGGTGTTAATTTTATCTTTCTTAATAATCTGAGGATTTCATGTTCAACCCATACAATCATCTGAAGGTTTTATATTTTTTTCTAAAGATCAAAACAAAAAGTTTTAGAGTTTGTAAAGAAGTCCTCGGGAAATATCAACTCCAACAGGTGGGGATCAACTTACACAGTCAGGCTACAAATACATTTTCTTTGGGGTTTCTTCAACTTTGAAAAATAAAAATTTAAAAAAAATGATATTTTATGTAGATTTGTTCCTTTGACAATTATTATTATTTTTTTTTTTTAAGATTTAAAAAATTGTAACTTTGAAAATGAAGTAGTCACCATTTTATTTTGATGATTCAGCAACAAAAGAAAATAACTAAATCATCATTTTGATGATTTAGTTATTACTAGGGAAGTTACTTGACGATGATGAGGATGAAAATGTGCCCTTCATCAACCGCAAGTCCATAGTGGTGGCCGAGAATGCCGGGATTGAGGTCAATATCCGAAATTCGGCTGCATCATATATTTCAGATTCGAACAGGTGAGAATAATAAAACAGTTTTGAAACTCCTTCAATTCTTACATCGACTTCAGCAGTAAAGCACTCTTTGTGTCTGTTTCAAATAAGGATGCCTCTGATTGGCAATTTTATTATTAATCAAATCCTTTCTCCCCAAAACGAACTCCAACAAAACTCTTCAAATGTTCAATTAACATCCGCTAAAAACAAAGCTTTTTGTCTTGATGAACATTCAGTTTTCAAAAAATGTTTAAATAAAAAAAATAGTTCAAAATTCAAAATACAAGTTTAATATTTCCTTTATTCAAAGAAAGGCATTCAACCTTTAAAGTTTTTTTTGTTTTGATTTGAGTTATTTTGTTGAGAAATGTCATTCTCTCTCTTTCTCTTTCTTTCTGTCCTCACCTCCTCAGCACAAATATTTTTTGAAAGTTTCAGATTCAACTGCAGTTGTCTCTCTTGTGTGTGAAAGAGTGAATGCGATGTTTCATTTTGGAGGTGTAATGCTTGGGAGAAGCAAGTCTTTAAATTCAACTTTTAATTATCAGCCATTAGGACCAACAGATTTTGTGCATTTGGAACTTAGACGCACACACACTTACACCTCGCTACAAACCCAACATATGTTGTTGTTTTGTTTATGCTTTTTTATTGAGATTTTGGTTGATTCAAATGAATGATTATTAACAAAAGAGACAGTCAGATACATAAACAGACAGATATGACAAACACAGCCAAGAATAGAGATGAAATCCAACAGAAAAGAGCAAGATGTTCAAGAAAATTAGTTCTAAAAGAATGAGATGAAATTTTAAAGGAAAGAAAATTGAAAATAAAGTATTAACTTTACTTATGTGTCAATGTTTTGTGTTTTGAGCAATCGGCATTAAAGAAAAAATATTTCTCTTTGATATGAGATTAGTAATAATAGAAACTGATCTTTCTTGGATTAGTAATAATAATAGCAACAATTACAAACAGAAATAAAACAGTAAATTAATGTTAATGTAGAAATTTAATTGAATTCTTTTTCTTTTCAAATAAAACCTCATGCAACCTGCCTTGAAAATAGAAAATATTGATTGAAAATCATGTTGAAATAAATATCAGCGAATGAAACTTTGGCGAGAATGAGATTCCAATTCTGAGTTCTTGCAATCACACCTCATTCTTTTTCTTTTACTTTATGACTTTAAGGTTCAGTAGAATATGTGCTTCTAAACAAAAAGAAAAACATCCTAATGGCACAAACTTGCAAACCACAAAAGGTAATGATTGCTGACAACCTTGAACACTTCTGACAAAAGAGAAGAACAGAGGTTGTAATCTGCGTAGTGATGAACAACTTTAGTTTGAAGATTCTCAAAAGTGCTCAAAACCATTTTGTGTCGATGAAGAGTAAAGTTATTGGTTTATGAATATCACAAACTGAAGAAAAAATAGGAATACAAAATAAATTAAGAAAGAAAAGAAAAAGAATGACAGTTTGATGTTTGTTTTTAAGTTGTGTTTTTTGGATGATTTTAATTTGCCTCCATTTTGTGGTTATTATGATTGTCTGAGAAAGTCTTTGGAAGTTGGAAGAAGCATCCATTTGGGATGGAGGGATTTGTCGAACATTGCCTGAACAATAAAATGCCATTCTTTGATGAAATATGAAAACAGTTTAAGAGGAGGAGGAGGAGGAGGAGGAGGAGGAGGAGGAGGTGGTGCTCTCATGTTGAAAATTAGTTTTGATTGAAATGAAGAAATAAATTTGATTGAAAAATGAAACTTTTGTTAAAATCAAATCCTGCTCAACAGATTTGTCGGTCATTTCTTTCTCAAACATCAAATCAAAATCTGACAAGTTTCTTGGCAAGAAAAGTTCTTCCACACGAAAATAAATAAAATGAAGTAAATGTTTTTCTGTTTTTTTTTTCTTACAAATATTTTTTTAATTTTTTTATTTGTAAATATCTATTAGAAGTGATGACCAAATGGGGTGGGGAGCATGAAGAAGATGAAAAATGTTTAAATGTTTTTTTTTCTTTCTTTTTTTTAAGAGACAATCCTGAGAGAGAGGGAAAGAAAAGAGATAGAGAGAGAGAGAGAAAGAGAGAGAGAGTCTGTTGGTGGGGATTAATGGACTGTGATCACCAATGTCCTTGGTCTATGTGGTGGTGGTGGTGGTGGTGGTGGTAGGAGGACACACAGAGGTTATCTGTTGTTATTTTTTCTTGTTGCTTTTGTCTGTAGCCTGCACAAAATGAGAACGCAGCTCACACCAATCAGTAGTAAAAAGCAAACTGTGTTCATCTTTTTTTTTTCTTTAAAAACGAAAAGAAAAAGAAAGTTGGGAGTCACATGAACAATGAAGTGTCACACTGATATTTACAAAAGTCTTTTTTTGTTGTTATGTACACAAGTGACCCATGACAATAGTTTTGCTCATGACACATAAACAAGAAATCAGTCAGTTGTTGATTGCCTCTTATTTTAGGGTCTTTTCTGTGATGTTAAATTACTTTGGGAACTCCAACATATTGTCTGTGGCTTTTTTGTTCGGTAAGAATGTTGCCAGCAGTAGACGTACTAGGATGGCAGAAACAGATGGAAAATGTTTACAGAAATTTTTTTTTCAAAGATGAATACAGAAAAAAAAAATTAAATAAATGTCAGCAAATAAATAAATTAAAAAAACAGTTTGTTTGTTGTGTTTGACTTTAACTATTTTTTTTTTAATGTTGAATGTTTTAATCATCCGAAGAATAAATAAAATAGACATGAACACTTTTGCTATTAAATACTTTTTCCATCGAGGAATCAAATTAAGGGAAGTAAAATTAGAAATTATTTTCCAAAATTATGAATGAATTTGGAAGTTTATTTGAAACAAAATATAACATAAAAAGTGAACGTGCTGCCTTCAAACATATAAGTGCGGATTTGCCTGATGAGATGTTGGTCCAAACGAAAGTTGTTGGCAAAAGTTTACATCAACGGAAGAGTGGGATACGATAGAGACAAGGGAATACCAAAAGCCAAAATAAGAATTCCTCTCTTTTTTATCTCTCATTCCAAATGATGTAAATAGTTAAAAAAAAACAGAATAACTTAGGCAGACTGCATTTTCTTTTTCACTATTTATGTTTGTTTTTTTATATGGGAAAAAATATTAAAAAGAAAATATCAAAACTATAAAAATTCTTATTGCAAAAGCCCAGCTGAACTTGGCCTTTCTATGTACAAAGGATTTTATACAGCATGAATTTTTCATTCAATTTTTTTTCTCTCTTAATTTGTCCTCCATGAATTCAAAATCTAATTGGCCAATGTGTACTTTAAAAACTGATTTCGGATTTCTAAATCAATTAAAAAAAAATTATTCTAGTGAAAAATTGATGGAACCAATCGATAAAATGTTTTTAAAAAAAAAGAGAAGATATTAAAACTAGAAAGGAGATCGATTTTCTTTGTGGTGTGACGGCTGCTGTTTTAGGGGTAGGTTAGGTGTTTTATAACTAAAATGAGACACAAGTGAAAACAAATTTTAGAAAAAAAGTAGAAAGAGAGAAAAATGTTAATAAACGTTTGGCTAATGACAAAGAAATGATCATTCACATGTTGTAGAGTGAGAATATAATATAGTATCTATAATGAATTATGAATAAAAAAAATGTTCGTAAATATTTTAAATTTATGTTTTTTTTATAAACATGTAACAAACGAGTGATTATTTCTTTGAAAAGGGAAGGAAAAATGGTTCATGAAATGGAATAAATGAAATAAAGAAAAAACAAACTAATTCTGTGAGAAACAAAATCAAACAGTTTCTAACAGATGGAATCATCCCACTTATCAATAAATGCGGGTTGACGGAGAATCCAAGGAGAATATTGCGCAACATTGACAGAAAGATCTCAAGAAATTGGAAATAGTCTCAATCGACTTTTCGAAACAAAGCGACCTAAACCTACAGTAGGATACGGCAAAATGAAAAAGAAGATTGACAAAAATAGAACATAAATTGTGACCCTTCGAAATTTGAAAGTCTTTAAACTGTCGAATAGAAAGTCATTAAAACTGGCTTTAAAATTCTTAGCAAATAATCCTTATGTATTAAAAGAGTGAAAGTTTTGGAAGCTATTTACATCCAATTATTTCAGAAATAGAGATTAAAACAACATCACTGTGACAAAATTAGTTATATTTTCATAACAATTGGTTCTATTAATAACTAAATGACCAAACGACACACTAATAATTAAATTGAATTTTCAAAATTCAATAAAAAAAGTTGATAAAAAAAAAAAAACTGTAAAAGGGCAATAAGGAAAGCAAAACGAAAATGAAAGTGAAAAGACTCCTGGGCAACGTCGGATAGGTGCAGCTAATGTAATAGAATGTATTGAGGCCACCCGGTTGGATCATCCCATCTACTCCAAACAGGGGTGAATAGTGGTTTCTTTCACTGTTGTCACCATGTAATCCTCCTAACAATGATCTTTGTCTTCCCCTTATTAAAGCTTTGTATGAAGAAGCGATTGTAAGAACGGAGGGGGGGGGGGAAGGGTAATGAATGATTTGCGGATTTGCGTTCCCCACGAATGTTCGGCAAGAGATGCAGTAAAGAAACCAAGAAAAGAGAAGGAAAAATAAAAGGAACAAGATAGAGAGAGGGAGAGAGAGAGAGAGAGGGAGAAATATAGAGAGGGGGAGGGAGGGAGAAAGAGAGAAGGAGAGAGAGAGAGTAAGAAAATTAATAGATATTTTTTTTCTAGGAACATGGATGGCTTTTTGCCACTTGATCTTTCTTTCTTTTTGATAGTCACATTCATTTACAAACTCACACAAGTTATTAAGATAAAATATTCCTAAACCGACATGAAAACTCAAGTAAAGCAAATTGTTTCATTATAGATGACTTTTTTCTCCTCACAAGATTAAAGAGTTCCGTTTTTTTTGCTCATAGAAATATTTTTTCAATTTTATCAGCTCATATAATAAATACACACGTTATTCAAATCTTGAGAGATCTAAAGTAATTTATGCCAAGCACAATTTGCTGTCCTTATCTTCTCACCCATCACAAGGTTTGTCAGATCCATGAGTCAGTCATAATCACATTTGAGAGGAGTTTTTTGAAGAAAGAAAAATGAAGAAATGGCACAAGGCAATAAAAAAAATGAGATAAAATGGCAAGACAAGGCAGATACAAGAGTAAAGATTTTGTTAGAGGTCACAAATTCTTAACACATGGGATGCTAGATCATGTGATGGTCAACCATTGGTTGACCATGTGGGTCACCAATGAAAAAGGCATGACTCACAAGTCAACAGCCTTTAGTCACCAAAGTGACTACATTTGTTTGTCGACTAACCCAATTTTGTCCAGACAAGTTTGGTGGCATATCACCCTTTTCTTTTTCATATCTTTATGCAATAGGAATTTGTGACATGTGTTACGGCGTTATGATCATGCTATGATCAGGTAGATGTGTGGCTGAAACCTGGAGGAAAGGATTCCTTCAGTTGCGATTCATCAGAAACCTGGTATTGGTGGGAATATGGATGCCGTACCCGCCGGGTATCTCAGGTGGTTTGGCCACGTACAGAATGCCACCTCTTGCATAAACTCCATAACACCTGGATACTAAGGAGCATGGTAGTGTGAGGAAGACCTGGGTTGAGTGCGTAAGAAGTGATTTGACTGCTTACAAAATGACTGGTATCAACCCTTTGAATGAGACTTCAAAGAGAACAGGCATAAGACATTGCCTGGTGTTGCCCAACCTGGAGCCCGGGACACTCGTAGCACCTTAAATACCAAACCGGATGATGATGATAATGTGTTAAATATTTAATTGCGCACATAAATAAATGCACTTATATTATTATAAGCTAGGCCTTTATCTCTTTTATCTCGATGTTGGGTTATGTTTTTTTTCTCTAAGTTTTTCTTAGAGAGATTAATAAAAATGAACTGAGTAGCAGTTAATTCTTTGGTAAATGTTACTTTCATAAATTATTTAAATTTTATTAAAAAAAAAAAATGAAATTATTTTATTTGATACTTAGTTCAAAACAAAATAATAATTATCCCTTTTTTTCAATCAATTCATAATTTGGAATGTATATATTAAAAAAAAGAAGTAAATAACATCAATTCCTGTTTGAAAATCCGATTCACAAACTAATTTTCTGAAACATGTCAACTAGTGGTTCCATACACAGTAAATAAAGTCGAATGTGGCCACTATTTCAAAACTCTGTTGAATTAAATACGTCTGCCGGAAATTGGAGAGTCTCATTTTCAACTTTATTATGCTTAAAACGACTTGGTTTCCAATTAAAAAGAAAAAAATGTATATATAAGTTTTTAAAACATTTAAGATTTCAAATTGAAGTTATTTACCTTTTTAACAGCATACATATAACAAATTTTGAATTCATTAAAAAATAAGTTTTGAACGAATTACATGCTTAAATAAATACTTTTTTAGTAAGACAGCCTCCTCCACAGACCAGGAAGATGCATGGTAGTGTGTGAAAATCTATCATTATGTATAATCAATTCAAATATTTTTCGAGAAGGTCTTCAAGTTCAATATGAATTATCTTAAACATCGAATCAACAATAGAAACATTGTGACTCAAAACTTCTAAAATAGTTTTTATCTACCTTAACTTTTGAATTTCTAAAATTATGTTGTTTTTCATCATTACATATTTTTTTGATTTTCAAAAAAGAAAAATACTCATTTTGCAGATATCATTTTTTTTTCGACAACAACTTGTTACAAAGATTCTGAGCTAACATATTGTTTTTTTTTGGGTTTCAATATTCTAGTGTTGGAGTTTTAGCCAGATAATTCCCTTTCTGTTATAGATAAAACCAAAGGAAGAAGGATTACATGGAAAAATAAAAACAAATCTTAAAATGCGAGACAATAATACAATTTCTTATGGAACGTAATGGGAAAACAAAATGTATCGTTTAGATGAAACAAGTGATTTAACAAAATAAGATTTTTGATGATGATGATAATGATGATGATGATGATGATGATGATGAGGGTCTAATGAAAAAACAAAATACATTGAATAAGGAAAGAAGAAAATGCCATGAACAATTCCCAAGCCACATTAAGGAATCCCGAAAAGACTTTGGTCAAGTGCCAGGATCTTATGATATTATGGATTATTACAAAAATGACAATTTTTATTATTTAAAAATATTAACCAGTTTCTGTTAATTTTTTTTTCTCTCTTGTATAAATTATTGACATAAAAAAAATGGACAATCTACAATTCAAAATGAAAAAAAAAAAAGAAAAATATTAAATAATCTTCTGAAGAAAAAAAAAATGACAATAGATTGCGGAGGGCATGGCAGATATCGATGCAGGGATGACACAGAGAGGCAACAAGAGAAGCTACTAATAAAAATAGGGGGAGAAAGAGAGGGGGGAAAAGAGAGAGAGAGAGAGAGAGAGAATGACTAATAAATCTACATAAAGTAATGTAGAAGGTAAGAATTTTCTTTTCAAATTGATACATCTTACAATAAATTACAATTGCTAAGAAAGTATTGCCAACGATACTTGACAGAACTGGACGGATAACTTATTAATGGAACAAATAATAACAGATTGGTGAAATGGTGTAACGTCTGGTTATTCTTATAGAAAATAATTGCAGAGTCACACTCTGCACATGCAATAGTAGTAGTAGTAGTAGTAGTAGTAGTAGTAGTAGTAGTAGTATTCTATTTCTGAATATGGCAAAGCAAAATGGAAAATAAAAGGTTTTTGGCTAGAAAGAACAGAATGAAAAGCCCTTACTCTTTTTTTTTTTTTTTTGTAAATACTTTAGATATTTAAATTCTATTTGTCTGTTTTATGCCATATCAACCGTATTTGGGGGAAGGGGGGTTAATGCCGGAAAACAATAAAAACTTTGGTTGGTAAAAGATTCTTTAAATACAAATTGCTATTTCATCCTTAGTTAGGCGGTGAATGAAGAGGGAGTCTAAGTGAATGTAATAGATCAAACTTAGCTAATTCCATAGTCTGTGGCCAGTATCCATTACTCCACACATTGATATCTATTTATGATAATCGTAGCATTACAAAAAACATTTGAGAAACAGCTAAGAATTTATTTTTAATTTTTTCCTCAAGTAAATAAGTCAAATTTTAGAAATATTATTTTTTGAATTTTAATTTTTGTGTTAACCATATTGTGAACCTTCCCAATTGTGTCCCGCTATTGGTGAGTTTTTTTGGGGGGAAATACAAAACTTCCTATAAAAATCAAACTGTTAAAACAGATCAAATATAATTTAGATGGAGACGTATATACAATGGTGTTCGTGATTCGTTATATCTAACTACCACTTGAAAATAATATATTAAAAATGCATCTGCCTGCTAAAGAATTCTTTTTCTATGAATAAGTTTCTATATAAAAGTTAAAATATTTGTAAACGGACGATGACTGTTAACTGGCTTTCAAAAACAATGATGCAATGAATAAACAATTGAGATCACATATGCAATTTATGTATATATATAACAAAGTATAAGATATAGAAATGAATATATCTAAAAGATATCTTATGGTGAAAAGACAAAATGGAAATGACAACAATTGTTTGTAGGAGCCTAACACATTTCATACAAGTCAGTACATCAACGTGTGAGACTCCTACAAAAAACAGTGTTATTTTAATTTTATCTTCCTCTCTCTATACATAAGAGAGAGAGATAGAGAGAGAGAGAGAGAGAGAGAGAGAGAGAGAGAGAGAGACAAAAAGATATATATATATATATATATATATATATATATATATATGTAAAGGAGTAAGGCTACCAACATTTGTAGAATGTTTTTTTCAACATTTATTTATTATTTTGTTGTTTTACCATTTTATGATTTTATATATAACGCGTTTCAAGCGGTAGCCCGCTTTCATCAGATATGAAATGGATTTACATATCTGATGAAAGCGGGCTACCGCTTGAAACGCGTTATATATAAAATCATAAAATGGTAAAACAACAAAATAATAAATAAATGTTGAAAAAAACAACAAAATAATAAATAAATGTTGAAAAAAACATTCTACAAATGTTGGTAGCCTTACTCTTTTACATATATACTTTTCTCTCGTTGGAACTGCAGTAATACTGCACTACCCTTATTTCTATATATATATATATATATATATATATATATATATATATATATATATATATATAGAGAGAGAGAGAGAGAGAGAGAGAGAGAGAGGAGTATCTAAAACATACATTTTCAACATTTGATGACACGTCAGTGTTGTCTAAAATTAAAGAAGAAACCACTAGAGAGTTCCCAAGGTACCCGGAGATATGGCCGGAGGTTCATAACACTCTTTGACCTAGAGATGTAAAATAGACACTATTAAATAATTTTTTCAATTCAAAGTTTTACATCAATTAAATAATTGTTGTTTTTTTTTAAATGGTAATTAAACAATGAGTTTTTTATTTTATTTATTTCAATTGAAAAAAAAAAATTAAACTAAGATAGTAGCTGAGTGTGTGGGACTTTTAAACTTGAAGATACAACGCAAAAAGTTTCTTTGGGTTAATTTTTCCTTGCTCTTCCAAGATGAAAAGAAAAGAAACAATGGGGTGTGATTAGAGATATTTGTAGACATTTTCTAAAAGCGGTCTGAGGTGAGACGACGAAGAGCTTAGCCAGCTTAGATGGTTTGAATAAAGAGTCACACATTTCTATCTTCATAAACGACGTCTGAGTTTATCGACCCTTTACACGCTATTGGTTATTAAACAAAGAATTTGTAAAAAATTTCTGCTCGTAATAAGTCATTCTGGGTTTACTCTCTTAAAGTAGATTATCTCTCTTGTTTCATAACTCTTTAGTTTATAGATAACTATAAATCGTTACCTATGTTTGTATCTGTTACTGTAATCAAAAGAAACTGTAATAAGCAGATAAGACTAATGCTTATAAAAGACATAAACATAGACAACGATTTATATTCTATGAACAAGAGATAATCTCTAACAAGGGAGGTAACTGTCTCTAACAAGGGAGGTAACTAATGATTACTTATTACACTGTTTAGTCTTTTTTTTTATAATTATTTATAAAAGATTTTTAATAGGTAAACAAAGACAAGTTTTTTTTTAAATACATATGCACCACCCATAAAAAAGTGTCTTTCCATGTCGCCTCTCTAGAGATCACACCAGAGATTCTACATGCCCTTCGAAAAATAAATATGAAATCCTGTAGTAAATATATTATGTCATCTTAAAAAATAGATCATACAAACATGACACATGCATGAAACAAATATTTTTTTTCTCCGTTTTGTTTTTGTTTGCTTATATTTAGTTTGTAATCGTTTTTTTTTTTGTATCCCCACATTCTCTTTCAACCACAACAATCAGCTTTTGTTTTGTTTTTAATTTGTACAAGAGTGGTCAATAGATGACCAGGCAATGGGCAGACCCCAGCATGGCTTTCTCACCCTGCACGTACTGGGCAGGTTCTACTTTCTTGGTTTACGGGGTTCTTCACCAGCGCTATCACAGCTTGCATTGTCGATGCTACATTGATATGGATAGGTCCTCTTCTCTTACACAACATTTTTAAGTAAGTCTTTGTCTTATTTTATCATTTTTTTTTGGTTTTTAAATAGTTTTCTCAATGTTTTTTTTTTTATTTAAATGTAATTTTAGTTTTTGGCTGTTTTCCTGCAAACGAGTAGGCAGAGACATGGGGGGGGGGAGGGGCTCCAGTTATTAGAACCGCATTGTCAGTTAGCACACTCTCCGTTCTGGAAAATGTTATGTTCCATAGCCCCAGCCAAATAATTATTGCCGCTCTCTTTCAGCCTTGCATCTCGGAGCAGCATCTCGCTGGCAACCGAATCTGCCCCGATCAACATCTTTTTGCCCTCGTCATAGTAACCCACTGCCTCCTCCTCCTCCTCCTCCTCTTCACTTCTTTCATGGCGCATGTGACAGCCAGCACGAATCACGCTGTCACTCGTACCATTTTCATTGGTTTCAGTGTCAACTACTCCATTGTTCTTGGTCAGTAGGGGTACAGGGGCCTTACATGGACTATCTTCGCCTCCGCTTCCACTGTGAGACGGACAACGACTATTGCTTCTGCTGCTATTACGGCTGTTGTTGTTGTTCGTGGCGATGGTGCTATTATTGCAACTCGTATTGTTATTGTTATCATTATTGTCCTCATCAACAACAACATTTTCCTCGTCATCTTCTGGCGTCACTTCATCCTCTTCCGTGTCATTTCCGTTACTCTTGTGACTGCAGTTGCCGTTCACCTTTTTCTCGAACGGTTTTGCTGCTTTCAAATTATTTGAATTGTTACTTTTGGGCTTTTGCTGTTGCAGTTCCATTAGCTGTTCGGCAAAGTCGGCCATTCCGTACTGCTGGGCAATCCGCAAGCCTTCGTCAAACAGAGTGTCTTGCACCAATTTGGTAGCATTCTTATGAGTAGCAGTATATAAGTCACTTTTGGTAAAATCAAAATAATTGTCCCCATCCTGAGAATCATTCAGCGGAGATGAACAACCACTAGGGAAATTGGAGGAATCTGCAAGAGAAAGGAAAACAACACAGTTAAACATGGCAGTCGGTAGCAAAAGATACTCACAAGAACAATATGACTGAAAAGGTACAGTAAACATTTCAAAAACAAAAGGAAGAAAGCATATATACACATCTATATATATATATATATATATACATATATATATACACATCTATATACATATATATACACATCTATATATATATATATATATATATATATATATACACATCTATATATATATATATATAGATATATATAGATATATATATATATACATCGTGAGCCAAAAGTAGGTGGACAGCATTTGTGCGAAAATTTGTCGAAGCATAAGAGGCAGACTTCAAAGCTGTGTAAATCAAGAAGGAAAACAGTTTAAACACTTGCGTTGATAAATAACATTTAATTTTCATTAATATAATTGTTTTATTACATGTAATTGTACGTATAAGTGATCTCTAAATAAATGTATTAAAGTGAAATATTTTGAAAATCAAACAATCGTGCAATTTTAAATGAAAAATTCATTTAATTAATTTTTTTTTTTTTTTTCGCGAATTTTCGTTGTAAACACAACTTTTTCAAGCAAGACTGTCTTATAGTGTTTTTTTTTTTCTTTTCTTCCTCCTCATATTGGTGGTATTAATCCTGAGGGGTCGAAAACACGTCACGATCTTACGACGTTATTTTTTTTTTAGTCTAAATAAATGTTTTTTACTGTCCACCTACTTTTGGCTCACCCTGTATATATATATAAATATATATATATATATATAACATTTTAAAGGTCACAATGAGAATATAGAAAATTATGCTTTAAAACTCCATTAGACGTTATTTTAAAGAGTGCTCAAAGTTATAAATCTAAAAAGATAACAGAGTTGATACAACTCTACAAACACCCGCTACAGATGCCAACGTTCGTTAGATATTGCTTCTGTTAAGGTTTAGCTCTTACATTTCGACGACAATATGAACTCAACCACAATAGACGAAACCATTTCAGAGGATTGTCTCATAGCAGCATGAAACCTGGTGTAATGTTTTGATCAGCGATAAAATGATTAGCCATTGATACCAGATGTTTTCAAAGTAGGATCCTGATTAGCCCGCTGAGTGATGAGACGATGATAGCGATTATCACCCCCATCCCTCTGGGAGAGATTTACTACCTGCTTCGAAACATCTGCTATCTCTGGTTAATTAAATTTTCACTGTATAGGATCATCTATAATAATAAATATATTATGCTCTTACAAACGTAAATGAGCCCTGTGTGTATTTCTAAACTACATAGAAAGTGAGAACAATGTCTATGCATGTGAAGAACATACAATTGTCTGTACTTTTATTAGGGGTGGGACGTAATGGGTGAAAATTTCAGATTCATGCGAGTAGTATATTTTTGTGTTCATTTATACATAAATAACATTAAACAATCAAACATTTTGAAAATTTTACAAAATTCAGAAGGTGCAGGCCAAAAATAGCCGTTAGGGCTCCACGGGACTCAAAATCCATCATTTTTCGGTGAAAAAGTGGTTTCATGCGACATTGCAGGTCCTAAAACATCCTCAAAAGCTATGAATGGATATAGATGGTTAAATCTGATATAGTACTTTAATTTAGGACCATTTTCAGGCTGTGAAAGGGTTTTTATGAATGTAAAATAGCCAAAAACTGTTGGCCTACACCTTCTGAATTTTGCAAAATTTTCAAAATGTTTGATTGTTTAGTGTTATTTATGTATAAATGAACACAAAAAAATACTACTCGCATGAATCTGAAATTCTCACCCATTACGTCCCACCCCTACTTTTATTATAAAGAATTCCCCAAGTAGATAATGGGATATCAAGAATTGTTTTGTCATCCTCGGGAGTTAGATGGTCACCTATCTTTGAGAATAATCAGATGGACTTTAAGATTTGTTAAAACATTATTAGGCCACTGGGATTTTTTTTAAGAAGGAAATATTACTTGACTATTTTGAGTCCATCCAATGCCAGCCTCACAGAATTCGTCAGTTGGTCACTTGCCTGCTAAAAAGCTGAGTCTGTACTAAACGACCTGCCCTTCTATGTTCCTGAACACTGGCCGGAATACACTAAGCAAATTCCCTGCAAGATAGAAGATTCTCCATGTAGAAGAGAGACCCAGCATAGAAAGCTTTCAATACACAGCAAAGTGGATTCTTAGTATGGTGTAATATAATATTGTCATTTAAGTTTCCAAAATGTGCCTTTAGTAAAAACTAAGCCTAACAAAGAGAATCACGTCTGAGACTGTGATAATCACAAGAGGCCGTGAATAGACAAATAATGGTGAAATGCAATAACCAGTGCAGTCAGTCATTTTAACTTTTAATTAAGGATCAGGATGATATTTTAAGACAATCTTGATAAGGAATCAAATTGGTAGTTTGAATGTATAATCGACTGCTAATGGGGTTTTATTTAACAAACTAGAATGGCTGAACACATCATGCAACAGTTTCTACAATTTTATACATCAGTATGTGACTCTCATCGAAAAATTAAATATAGTTTAACAAAAAGAAAAAGTATATAAACAAATGACAACTATAAATCAAATTACCAATAAGTTGTCAATCATTAATTTAGGTATAAATTCTCAAAAATGTAAATATGATACTTAATTTCAGTAAACGTGAAGCAAAAACCATTTAATATAAAACATTTTTGGCTTAAAATTCAAAATTTATGCACAATTCAGTTAAAGGAGATTATTTTAAAAAAAACTTCTACAAATAAAATCTTATGACAGAATACAAATAAAGATGATTTTGCAATATTTTAAATTAGCGGAAACAAATGAACAATGCTACTAATCTAAAGTTAAGAATGGATGCAGAAAATCATAAAGAACTTTATCATTTTCTGTATCCATTTTTGATTTGTATTCTTCATTTCTTAATCTTATTTAATATAACAATAAATGTTCTAGGGTTAACATTACGTTTAAGAGAATCTAAAAAAAAAAATGCCACTCGCTAATATTTCAAAACAAACCTATTTTATAAAACCATTATATTTAATGATTTGGTGCTTGTACAGAGAAGAATGCGTATTAAATTATCAATACTACAAAAAAAACAATATTATATACTTACATAGCAGATTTAAATAAGTATCGTCACCAAACAGTAGGAAAAATTATCGAGTAGAACTTTAATTATAAGAAAAATCCATTTTTCGGGAACAGTCAATTGACATGTTCGAAGACCACTATCTTAAGGTAACCGGAGACAATAATGCCAAACGCGCTAACGTCCCCTGATTTTATCTCTGGTTATCTTAAGATGTTTGCCTTCGAACATGTCAATTGACTGTTCCCGAAAAATGGATTTTGCTTATAATTAAAGTTCTAATCGATAATTGTTCCTACTTTTTGGTGATGATACTTATTTAAATCTGCTGTGTAAGTATATACTACTGTTTTTCTTTGTGGTATTGATAATTTAATATGCACGCTTCTCTGTACAAGCACCAATGATTTTTATTAAAAAAAAATGGCAATCAATTATATCAAGTTCAATCTTAAAACTGCTACAAAATACATCTCATTATGTTAGATTTTCAATATAGCTCATTAATAAGTAAATAAAACCAGATGCAAAGTGCAATAACTTTTGTCTGTCGTATACTCCAAGGGAGATAATAAGCTCCCTACTATCCAACATTTTTTACAAAATGAAAACAAAAAACATGTTTTTATTTGCAATTCTATTAACTTCCCCTGTGATATAATATAAACAGATTATTTTCCCTTCACATCTTACTCGATTTGTTTATGTCGGCCATATTGAAAATCTAACATGATGAGATCTTTTTTCAGCATTTAGTGATAATGATTCAACTTGTTATATAACTTAAGTGTTTTTAGTAAACAAAAAAACATTAAATAAAATGGTTTTATACATTAATAAGGTGTTTTGAAATAAGACATTTTTTTGATTCTCCTAAAATTGATTGAAAATGAGATAGTTTTTGTCAAAGAAAAAAAAAAAACAATGAGAAACATTGCTTAAGAAAAAAAGGGAGTTTACCTAGAGGAAGGATTTGATAAAATGGACACAATATGGTTTGATACATTTCCGAATGCAAAACAAGAAAGTTTGTTGCAAAGCCATCTCATTGAGAATGGAAAACTTGAATTGTCTTCACAAAAGATTTATTCAAATTTGGTAAATCTTTGAAAATGTGTTGTTCTTTTTTTACTACATAAATTCCATATAATAAATTAATAATATATTTTATGCTTTAACTTTAATGGGCTTTATTTATTACTTGAGCATTGATAAGCAATGACTCATTAGTACACAAAAAAGAAAAAAAAACACACATTGTTAGAAGCTTTTTGAAAATACTCCCATTTTACACTTTATTTATTTAAAAAAAAAATTATTGAAATAAAGAAATTGAATTCAACATTAAAAAAAATATATTTTAATAAATGCAAATATCTGTACATATATTTCATTATTTTTCTGCCTGATAGGCTGACCCCCCCACCCCCAGCAGCCAATCCCTATCACCTAAATTTGGATCAGTCAATAACACCTTTTATTCTCATGACAAGCAATAAAAAAACATAAAAAAATAACAACTATAACAATGTGTGTAGAAATAAAGAAAGCAAACAAACTAATTATTTATAAATTCAATGTCAAGTGATGAAAATAATTAACGTTTAATCGTTCGTATATACTTTGATAGTGAAGAACTTGCTCAGGTTGGTTTGAAATAAAACAAAATGTCTTTGAAGACAAATTGATTAAAAAAAAATGATTAATGTTAGCTTTTTTTTGATTGATAGATTCTTTAATTTAAGGATTTTACTTTGCAAGATCAAATGCTACACAACAGGTATCGGTACTGTTTCGGAAAAGGCAACCAAAAATTTACTGCCGTGATGTATATACTACGAATGCTAGGAAATCGAACGGAGAAAGACGAAGCAAATCACGCCGTTCAAAATGTTACCAAAGCCCCCTCTTCCTGTTAAGAATGGCTTCTAAAACTCTGCCTGTAAATCTATGCTTACATTATCTGAAACAGTAACTTTGTTTTTTATAACAAGGTACTGTTTCGGATAATGTAAACATAGATTTACAGGCGGAGTTCGAGAATCCATACTTAACATGGAGGGGAGGGTGGCTTCAGTAATATTCGGAACGGCATAACTAGCGTAGTCTTTCTCCATTCACATTTGTAGTGCATACGTCACGTCTATAAATTTTTGGTTGCCTTTTCCGAAACAGTATCCAGGGATCCTACACCCCTGTTTTCTTCTTGGATAAACAGACAAAAAACAAACTATATAAGTGATGTTTATCTGCATTGTATGTACTAGAGTAAGTTCTCTTAACATTAATGACACCATGCCTCCCTCTAAAATGATTCTCTCTCTCTCTCTCTCAGCGTCTGTGTATATGTATGTTTGTATTATTGTAATTGACAATAAACCCATGCATTCCTCACATCAAAAAGTCATTTTTCTTTCTTTTCATCAAATCATTTTCTTATTTATCATCTACTTGTGACTCGTTTTCTAACACTAGATTCAAAATGGTGCGGAACGTTTGTAAACTATATATTTGAAAGTTTCGTGTTCCGTCGACGCCAACCATTTCCAAGAACGTTTGCGTTGTTTTTCTTACGATTATTGAATACAAATCTTTTAATTAAATGAGGATTTGCTGAGGATTATAAAGTCAGTTTAAATGATTTTCTATTCCAAATTCGTTTCAAATTTAGAAAAGGGTAGAAGAGTCACGAAATAATTCATACTTTTTTCCAACTATTACAAAAAGAAGTTAAAATGGCTGATTAATTTATAAAGAAACCGACATGATTATGGTGGATTTATTCATCTTTTAAATAGATTTTTTTTTTTAGATATTTTGTTTTATTTTATTTTAATAAATAATCCATTAATAGTGAATAATAAAAAATAATATGTAAGTCACATCGAGGCGAGAATCACACACACACACACACACACACAAGAAGTAATCACACAATTTTATTTCTTCTCACTATGAGTGATAAATATGAAAGTGTTTTTTAACGAATTACATAAAATTGAGAGAGAAGAATCATCCTTAAAAGACCCAGCAAAAAACTCTCCCGAAAAAATAGTATAATAATAATAATAATAACAGTGGCAAGTGAAACTTACCCTTTCTGGGCGATTCCTTTATTAGGGACACACCCCGCCCTGCCAAAAAGAAATAGTAACTATGTGCAGTACAGCAGAGAGAGAGAGAGAGAGAGAGAGAGAGAGCGAGAGAGACAGAGAGAGCACTATCTATCCACATCACAAGAAACAGAAGCAATAGAAAACACACAAGGAAATAGTTCACGGAAGGAGACAAAAAGAGACAAGAAAATAATACAATTTAAAAAAAATGGATTTTGATCCTTTTTCCAGAAAGCTCATTTGACTAATATATATATATATATATATATATATATATATATATATATATATATATATATATATATATATAATAGTTTTTCCAAAATCAGACACACTATGCAACCCACACAAACCAAGTCAATTATCAACAAAAAATCCTAGACTCAAGTTTCATTTCAAATCCTGGGTCAGGATGTATCCTACTGAAGAACCCAAAGGAGGGTAAAATTCAAATCTAGGATTTCCTGTTAATGACTGGCTTTATGTGTGTGGACTGTGTTGTGTGTCTGATTGTGGAAATACAAATTATATATATATATATCACATTCAATTATATAAAGTAAACAATGGGATTTCTTGTGACCATATTTTTAATGTATAATGCTGCTGTTTGGTGGACACACGTGTTTGTATAAGGAATACCATTATTAAATGAAATGGTTTTATAATCATCCGTGGGGCTGGAAACAGAACCAAACAGGATTAGAACCTGCGCTTACAGACTTTACATGGTTATCTAAAAGTCCAAATCGTATAGATCACTCAAATTTGCCACTTTGTGAAACAATGTTTCATTTTTATACATCATTAAAATGTAGCTCATATGAGATTTGTGCCTGTTGGGAAACACACAACTTGCAATTAAGTAAACAATTGAGACATGGAGTTTAATAATGTAAATAAACAAAGCATAACACATCACTCAATAAGTCCAAGACCTAACTAATAAAACAGCAAGGTACAATTGTTTGTTTGTTTGTTTGTTGGGTTTTAACGACCTTTCAACCCTTATAAGGTCATCTCAGGTCAAACTTTAAAAAAAAAATTTTTTTTTTTTTTTTTAAATTAAATATTATTGTACAAGTTGGTTTCTTTGAGAAACCCTATTATTTGAGACGGGGCTATATATTTAAATAATTTTTTAATATTAGTTGCTTTGTAGTATTTACTGCGTATATGTGTATATTTTTTGCATTTAAGTAATATGTTTTTTATTGTTTGTCCTTCATTGCAGTAGTTACACCGAGGCTCTACCTCTCCTCCCAGTAGGTGTATGTGGGTCAGTCTTGCGTGGCCAATACGTACACGTGTCAACACCTGTGTCCTCCTTTTGGTTGGTCATCATGTTTTGGTTTTCTGTTCCAACTATAGATCGATGTTCGTACAACTTGTTTTGATGGAAGGTGTTCCATATTTCTTGCCATTTTGATTTCATGTGCTCCTTAACGTTTCCTTTGAAATCTGTACATGGGATTTTGATTAAAAGGCAAAGTTCAACTTTATTCATCAACATAGTCTCCTTCTAGGGTGATAACACTGATTCTTACACTTCTTTAACAATACAATACATTTTTTTGTAGTCTATAGCTTCAAAATATGCCTCAGTTACAGATATCACTTCTTCATTGGAGCCAAATCTCTTTCCCTGGAGCATTCTTTTAAGGTTTGCAAACAGCCAGTTATCGCTGGGGGTCAGATTTAGAAAATAGGGTGAGTGTGGAAACAATTCGAAGTGCAATTCATGTAGATTTGTCATCGTTGCGAAAGACGTGTCACATGGTGCACTGTCTTGGTGAAAGAGCACTTTTTCTTAGTGTCCATTTTTTGGTGATTTCTTCCTTCAAACGCATTAATAATACTATATATCATATTCACTATTGATAGTTCTTCCTTTTTAAAGGTAATCGATGAACAAAAGACCTTGCACATCACAAAATAGGGTGGCCAAAACCTTGCCTGCTGATGTTTGTGACTTTGGTCGCTTTGGACGACTTTCACCTGCTGCTCTTCACTCAGCTGCACCTGGAGTGACGTGATGGATCCATATTTTATCCATTGTAACAAATTCATGCAAAAACACCGTTGTATTACGTTAAAACAGTTGCAAACAACGCTCTGAGTTGTCAATGCATTGTTGTTTTTGATCGACTGTGAACAAACGAAGCACTGACTTTGAACACATCTTTCTAATTGACAAATGTTCATGCAAAATGGTGAATACACTTTCTTTCTGATATCTTCAACTCGTCTGCTATCTCACGCAATTTCAATTAAAGATCGGCCAAAACGAGTTTGTGGATTATTTTTAATGTTTGCTGAGACAACTGCCGAATTTGGGTGACCTGAGCATCATTTGTGTCTGTACGACCGCGTTTAAAGTCAGCTTATCACCTCTTAACCGTTGTTTCCGACGGAGCAGAGTCCAAATAACACTTATCAAGCTTTACTTGAATAGTATTTTTACCCATCAGAAAGCAGTGTTCTATCAACATACAAAATTCAGATTTGTCCATTTTGAAAATTTACAACAGTAGCTTCACTTAATCAACTTTACTGGGCTCGAATTTTGATACGTGCGATTTGAAGGTGAGTACTTTACAAAAATCAACCAAAATCTTTTATTAGAGGCGCCATCTATGTGTCAGGACTTATTGAGCGGTGTGTTATTATTGTTCACAAAGCAAGAGATTAGAGCTATGCATAGAATTTCGATTTAAAACTGTCTGGTCTGATAGCTAAGCAGTTAAAGTGACACCAGCTTTAGGTGGTCCCTCTTTGTTGACACAGGTTCAAATTCTATTTCAGTTTGCCTACTGTTGTTACAAAAAACGCAAGGCATAACGATGCAGTCTAGTGACAACTCCAGAAGTCACGATACTAAGGCTAAGACTGGATTTACCTATCATGCTTATATATTTGAAGCCAACGAGAAGTGCCTTAGAATGCATTCTCTTTCAAATGATACGTAAGATGATCAATTATGTTTTGCGTTTTTAAAATGAAAAACCGTTTAAAGCCTATATTTTTCATAAAATATATTTAGATTATTTTCTATTTGATAGTTTCAAGTTTAAAAATTCAAAAAAAAATTCGGTTAAAGTTTCCTTTAAAATCCTGAGGAGTAAGGATCACAAATTACATATCGATAATAATAGTCTATGAGCGTTGATTCTATGAAAAACTTCATTCTAAAATGGTTCATTTAATATGAGTGTGATCAGAAAAATTAATTTATTTTGAAACCAATTTCTACAGAAAACCCATAAAGTTGCAGACCTGTATCGGCTTCGGTTCAGTTCTTCTAGCAATTAATCTTTACCCAGGCTTTTACAATAAATCTTAATTCCTTAGAAAACTTATTACAGATAATAAGGGATATAAATACAGTGATGGAGAGCAGAATGAAATTGGTTTGATTTTCTTTTGATGTGGAGAGAGAGAGAGAGAGAGAGAGAGAAAGAGAGAGAGAGAGAGAGAGAGAGAGAAAGAGAGAGAGAGAGAGGGGGGGAGAAATAAAAAGAGAGAGGAGGATAAACGGAGAGGGAGAAAGAAAGAGAGAGGGATTGGATGGGATAATTGTACTCTAACCTAAAGAATGCCTCTATCTTTCATGTATAGAATATACACATAAAAGAGGAAATGTGTTTATTCTGTATGTAAATGAAAACGGTTGCACAAACCAGTGTTTAATGAATCAAATGTAACTTTTCCCACGTAATCTAATGATGTGCAACGAAACTTCCGAATGATATTACAAAATGGTTGTTAAGGAAACAAAACACCCTAACCCACTGAAATGGTTTTACCACCGGTTTTAATGAGATTTAAGCCATGGTTAAACCATACAAGATACTGAAATGTCGAACAAACTTTGATCATTTTCAGACCCTCGAATGGGGATTTAATGCAACAAAAATAATAATCTTTTTTTCAGCCCCAAAATTTATTTGTCTAAGTTGTATCTTTATTTAATTTGCCTCATAGATGTATTTTTTTAAATATTGGTGGTCTGAACACGTGAACTTATTAAAGGATCCAAAGGTGCCCCAGTATTATGAAGAGACACATATTCCATGTAGTAAATGTTAAAATGTTTACTTTTTTAAAAACAAATTTAAAGATAATATATTTTAAATGTCTATAAAGGTGGTAATAATGTCATATATTATTCATGAATGTGAAAATAATTCTAGAGAATTTTGAGGAAAAATAATCACACATTACCTATATATATATATATATATATATATATATATATATATATATATATATATATATTAAAATATTAAATTCAATTAAAGATAAGCAATGTATCGTTTAATAATAATCTATCGTGATAATAAAAAGCTCAATATATTGAATAGAGCAATCAATTCAAGAGATGAAAGATGAGAATAAAAATTGTATAGATACAATATTTATTAAAACATCATAAGTTCAAAGCAAGGAGTTTCATATCCTTAATCCATGGATTTTCAAAGACAAACTTAAACTTGTAACGGTGACTACCCAAACTTTACGTTTTCTTCTCAACAAAAACTTCTCCATCTTTTGTTTTTTTGTGTATAAATTTTTCAAAGTTAAATGTTGCCGATAATATTCACAGATACATTACCGGTTTTTATCCTCTGATGAAAATAGTTTATCTTTGAAAACCCATGGATTAAGGATATGAAACTCCTTGCTTTGAACTTATGATGTTTTAATAAATATTGTATCTTTACAATTTTTATTCTCATCTTTCATCTCTTGAAATGACAATAGAAAGTTAGATTCCAGTAACCATGTCTTTATTCACCTTTCAAAAAATTCCAAATACTTAATGGATCATTTTGCTGATACATGAACATCCATAACACAGAGTTATATATCCTGGATTTTCCATAAGTGCAGCAATAAATTGATTAGCCATCTGAAACCATAGATGGCAAGGATAGGCGCTACCATCTCCACCATATAACAGGCTAATATAAGTTTTTTGATGGGGACGGATTTACTCCTAAATTTAAAATCTATGGTATCAAATGACTAATTGACTTATGATATATATTAGGATCTTTAAATAAATAATATGCTTACAAACGTAATTGAACCCTTTATGTTTATTCCTCCTAAACTACACACACACACACATATATATATATATATATATATATATATATATATATATATAAATAAATGTATATGACGTGTTCTTATTGAAGCAAACATTAAGGGATGTTAAACTTCTCATATGGAGCTAGTTCATACAACAGGTCTGCTCGAGTTGTTGGTTTATTTTTCTGATAATTTTCATATAAAACAAAACATTTAGTTTTGCACTATTTCATATGTGACATTCATTCATATATATATAATGCAATTTAAAGACAAATAACTATAACTCTTTATTCATAGTATTTCATGTTTGGAACAAGACAAGTAGTAGTATTAATAATAATTTAGATAGAAAACAAACTGTAATTCATTGAAACATAATTTGAAGCACAAATAAGCATAACTCATTATCTGTACATTTTAAATTTAATCAGAAGTTTAAGAATATTTGTAAGTCGTAAGCAAAGCTAATTCCAGGAGCTAACCTCGTCTTCTACATAATAAAGTAAAGTGAGTTTTCTTATCGGATCTTTCTGATTAATAGCTTTCTTACTATAAAACCAAGATTTCATTCTAGTTCGTCAGTTTTCTTTGTGGAATGTTATTACATGTTCTTAACAAGAAAAATGTATTCCGATTGAATTTATTGAACAAAAAAAAAAATTAATCTGCTTGGGATGATTTTTTAAATGCATGCAATATTCAGTAATGATGTAGAGCAGGGGCAGGCAACCTTTTCAGAGTGAGGGTCAGATGAGACTTTTCGAAGGAGATCGCGGGCCGGAGTGAAAAACGAAATTTCAGAATTACTATATTTTGTTTACATGAATAAATTGTACAAAAATTGCATTGAACACTCTACAAATCTGATATTTTTTCTCAAGAGACTTCTGTATGTGATGTTATAAAAGGCGCCGACGAAGAGCCATTTTGGAATCATAAAAAATAATGACGGGTTGAAGTAGCAAGTTGATCCAGCATTCGTTTTGACACACCTCACAAAGGTTCTATGTTTCATGTCCTTTCCTCGTCTCATGTTTCCTCTTTGCCTCTCTCTTTCTCTTTTTCTATTTTTATCTCTTAATAGTTAAAGAAAAATGAAATATACATGAATCATCGCTCGCTGATATTTATACATTTTTATCCCACTGTAAATCTTAATCGAAACCTACTTTTACGTCTATGTCACAAAATGATATGAGTTTTACTGGGTAGTCCGCAGGCCGGGTTGCAATAATAAAGCATAGCAGGGTGGCTGGCCGGATGCTAAGCCTTCGTGGGCCGGATGTGGCCCGCGGGCCGGAGGTTGCCCACCCCTGACGTAGATAACCATAGCAGCAGCAGCAGCAACAGTGAGTACAAACAAAAAACTACAATTTAACTCTTTTTTAAACAATTTTTAGGGTCAACTACAAAAACTGCTGAGCAATGCCAGGAAGAGACAGCTAGTACCAAAAAAAATTTAGAAATTTGGCGTCAGAAAATTCATGTAAAAATTTGATTTTTGTTAAGTTTGAGCTCGCATTCAAACATATACAGACATGTGCGATAGCAATACAAGCAATACACTTTTGGCGCAAAAGTCTTAAGATAAGCCTCTTTTAATTATTTGTTGTGTGTCATTTAATTTTCCTAAATTCTTAGATTAATGTTTTAGTCATAAAATATTTCTGGAAAAACTACATTGAACTTTAACAACAAATGAGCTTCTCGAAAACCACGTAACCACTTCAATAAAGTTAAATCTAATTTTTCCATTCATTTATCTGAAGACAATGATATACACAGAAAAAGAATAGTACGATGAATATGTACAAAAGAAAGGGAAAAGCCAGAGTAAGAAATAACTAAATTCATTTTACATAGAAATTATTATTCTGAGTCTTTGTTTATACACCAAATATGTAAACTAATATGAAACAGGTGAATCACTGGTGGGACTTTTAGTTCATTTACTTGAGTTGGCTTTGATGAGATCATCAAACAAAACTTTGACATATGTAAGTCTTAATAATATTATTATTATTATCATTATTATTATGATAACTTCTATACGCTTTAGAACATTGAGAACTTTTTGTGGATTAAATACAAGCTATTTATTAATTTTTTTAAAACCCACAGAATTTAATGATAAAATTAAAATATATATATATATATATAGTAGTATGAAAATATACTTATGACAAGTAAGCTACACAGAAACGTTTATATTTAATTCCTGGAGTAAACGATCAAGCTTCTTCCCCTGGGAATGAAACACAAACATTTCTGTGTAGCTTACTTGTCATAAGTATATTTGTCATCAGTATATGAAAATAATTTAGTATTTTCATAAGGTTATATTGGATGTACTATTAGACATTTTTAAAATTATATATATATATATATATATATATATATATATATATATATATATACTGTGGGACCTATGTCCCGGCATTGCTTGGAAAAATTGTGGAACCCAAAAAACTCCTGCTTCCACCCCTGAACCCCATATAAATATTATGAAAAATCTAAATCTAAATTGCATGAATATTGTAGAATTTGTTCTGTCTCAGTCATAAATTTATTAATAATAAGATTCTATGAGATAAACTTTTATTAACGTAATTTTGTAATCAACAACATCATCATCATCAACAACATTTTTATTATTATTATCTAATATATAAAGTAGAGTAAAACTTTCCCCTATTTCATTGACCGGACTAGCTCCATGAACAAAATTCGGCTTAGTATGCGCTTTAGTCTGATTATTTGCACACTTTCAAAAATTCATTTTTTGTTTTGTTCCAATTTGCCAATTGTTCTATTTTCTCTGCTCAGACATTTTCTCTTTGTTTAGTAATTTCAGTACAGAAGTAGGAGTAACTAATCCCTCCACCCATCTGTTATAAATAGTCATCCTTCAATCTAAAACACTGTAAAAGAAATATTGTTGAACTCTAATTAGGGTCACTTTTTGTGTTACACCGTTCGTCCGATCACTTTATATTTATCACTATGCCTATCTACAATTACGCTGCTAATAAAAACACTTTCAAAACTTATGTATTCAGATTACAAATAATACACAAACATCCAAAATATTCTTTCCCATGACATTCTTAGAATATACATAACAAAACATCCCCTATAATTCTTTGTTTTAAACTTATGCTTATCTATTACATACTATTTTTTACTTTCCATTGTCACATATGAATGTTTCGCTTCTTGCTTTTCTTACTAGGAAAGGAGGAAGAATGAATATTCATCGTAGTAGCAGTTACTTGCTTTGCACGCGAGTGTTCCTCTTGTGCCGCTTCAAGCAAGAAAATACTAGTTCTTGCCAGTCAGTTGCCACAGAAACTAGCACGAGAAAGTAGGTCAGTTACCATAGAAACGTAAATTGATTAGAGGATGTGCGTTCTTAGTTATAACATGATACAAACGTTTTAATGTTCATTTATACATTTAATTCCTATTTATGTTTTTATTTTAATAAAAATTTAATTCATCTTTTAATTATTATTAAAATTTAGAGCCGTTTTTGCACAAAATATTCACTTACTCTTTTAATAAAATGCTGATTTCTCAAAAGTAATACCTATATAAAAATAATTGTATCGCTATAAATTGGTACCTTCTTTCAAGTGTTTGTGTATAGACATTATTATTTACAAACCCCTTTAAGGGTTTATATAATGCAGGAATGATATCTAATGCAAACAGGTCATTGTATACGATTAGATATACACAAGTTGCTATACTTGTAACTGAGGGGAAATTATTGGTCCATACCTTTCTCAAGACTATTAATGCATAAATGTAGATCTGATTTGAACTTGGCATAGAATGTCATTGCAACATATTAATTAGCTAAGACCGTTTTGAATACAAGGAAACGTGCTGAATTGGTGTTAGAAGTAGATGGGGGAACTTTTAAACATTTATTATAACTTCAATATCAAGTCCATTCTTTGTTACTATATAAAGGTTTGTTTAATTATTTTTATGCTAATACAGAGTTAAATAATTTTCTTTGATGAGACTTATGGCCAGACCTATATATATATATATATATATATATATATATTGCATGAATACTGTAGAATTTGTTCTGTCTCAGCATATCCCTGCATATTTTCGCAGATCACGTGTCGTAAAGAGGAGTATATCGATGGACGCATCCGGGTCTTTACAAAGAACATCCGGGCGTTTACAGAGCACATCCGGGCGCTCACAAGTCCACGAATCATCCATTGGACAGCACTTGTATGATAATAAAAAGTGCGGTGAGGCGTACTCTGATGGATGTTTTCGCATTGTACACAAGGCCCGTTCCAAACACCATCTCAAGGTGTTGGAGGCAGGTATTGCTCTGTAGGCAAAAAGAGTTACCTCACAAATTGGACCTATTTTGAGACTTCTAAAAAGGAAAAAAAAAATTACTTTGCCTATTATGTCCATATATTCCTTTTCGGTTTATAATGGCGATATTCAATCTCCCTGTTTTTTTTATCTCCCCATTACTCTTTTCCCCGTTTCTAAGCGTTATTCTCCAACGTTTCCCTTGAAAATGTGTCGGTTGAAAGGTACCTTGGGATTTAGTCTGTTAATTTTAGTCGATCTTTTTTATTCTTTTTAAAAGTTTTTAATCAAATGTCTTCCAACGATTAAATATATTACTATAAATTTCCTCTTTTTTTTCTTGTGATATCGTCCTATATTATATATAAATATAAGACTTGTAGTTGTACTTTACTCTCTAAAAAATATTTTTATTTTAGATGATGATGATGATGGTGGTGGTGAGGGTACATGCAAGACTACCGTCCGATACCAGAATCCCACCAATGCCTACTTTATTTGTTTACATATTACGTGTATAAGCTAAGTACAATAAAATTGCAATTGTCAAGAAGAGAAATGATAATTATGGCCTTATAACCACTTGATCAAATATTAATGAAGGATAAATGTGACAGGAGAAACACAGAAAATGAACGGAGGTCAAATAGAAAAAGATAGTCAAAAACAAAACAATAAAATCTCGTCAAGAGGAATAGATAATTCTGGATATTTTTAATTAAAAATATCCAGAATTAATGTAAGCTAACAGAACAAACTACTGTTGAGATTTTCCCTAAAAATGTTCAACCTTAAAATTTCAATGGAAATGACTTAACTATGTGAGTAGGGTGTTAAGAAAAAGTAATGCTAGGCTTACATGAATGGCTTTTATCGGAGGACAAACAAGATAGGTTAGGGTTAGGGGTCAGATTTTCATTGAATTTATAAAGAAAAACTGATGAATGAGACACCATTCATACCTGTAGCTTCATCATCATTATATTCTTTGCCATTGTTACCACAGCGGACAGCATTCTTCATTTGATATCTACAATGTTAAAAATAGATGAAAATACTAACAGTCTCATAGTTTTAGATGGCAAACTGAAATAGAATAGAAACTTCCGATGGATTAAATTATATTTCAGTTAAAATGGAAAATTCAAGATTTTCTTAAGAAAAATGGGTTGAGTAATAATGAACTATCTTTTAAAAAGTGCTTTTCTATGACTTAACTTTTTCTTCTCGATCAAGTAAGTGATTGTGCGAGAAATAAACAATTTACAGGAATACTGTTACTATGTTGGATCAGTTTATACATTTTTATTACAATTTGCAAAACAAAATGGGAAAGGGAGGAGCCGAATTTTGCAGTCATTTTTGGAGTAATCATTACTATTACCGACATAAATTATTTTAAAAGAAATACCATTGGGAAATTAGTCAAAAACAATTTATTTTGCTTTACATACTCTTTTGTGACCTATTTGCATTAAAAAAAAAATTTAATATAAGTCGTAAGCTTTTTAAGTTGTCATAAATATCGGATCTGAGGAAAGTAGCAATCTTTGTTTAGTCAGTTAATAACAAACAAAATGGCTACTTTCCTCAGATCCAATATCTATGACAACTTAAAAGGCTTTCTATTGAATATTAAATATTTTTTATGCAAATTGGTTACAAATCAGTAGGTAAAGCAAAATTAATTGCGTTTGACTAATTTTCCAACTGTATTTCCTTTAAAATAATTTATGTTGGTAAAAGTAATGATAACCATTTTTTTTTTTAATTATTAAAAAAAAATGTATTTATTTATTTATTTTATTTTATTTTAGCTTCAAAATGTTTAGCCATTTCTAATCAGGACCAACAGTAAAACTTTAAGAAGAAAAAGGAAAATAGAAAAATAGAACTGAAGATTGTTAAAAGTCCCAGGCCATCAATGATGTTGTGAGTCTGAGCTAATTAAGAGTTAGGGGTCTTGCAACATCAGACCCTTTTACAAAAGTGACCCAGCTGATACTAATCACATACCAGCTCGTGACCCAGTGGCTAGCTATAAAATTTGCGACACCCTGAACAGGAACTAAAAAAAAAAAATGGCTGACAAAACTCATATATTTTCTCAGCAAGCAGCTCAACGAATCAGATGCCGACAAGATCTGATTCCCTCCATAAAATATGGTAGATTTCAATTGGACTAGTGTTTCCATTTCTATTTATAAAATAGCCATGTAGAACTTTATACAGGGTAATCATACTAAATAATAAAAGCATTTTTAGCAGATTGTTCTTTATTTGCATCATGACCTAATCCGTGCCATCCAATGTCAACAAAGCTCAAATCCAACCAGTGTAAATATCAGCGTTTTTATTGGTTTCAAGTTTAAAAACGACTACAGACATTGTTAGTTATCTAAATATATATTTGTTAAGACTTTCAAATTACTGTAGGTTGGTTTGCAATATTTTTTGAATATCAAATATGTCTATGCAGAGAATGTTGGGTCTTCATCAATAGTGAGTAGAGTACTGACATCAAACCTAAATTTTTATCTAGCATTAATTTTTGTTCAAAATTAGTTTTAAAGCAATGGAAAACAATGACGATCATATTTTAATAATATATATTTTAGAGAATATTTTATCCAACTTTTGAACACATTTGCAAGGCTAGAGTAGCAATGGACATATGTTCAGAAGCTCAGTTCTTGTAGTTTCAAAGATATTTATATTCATACACAAATGTTTCAAAAACCAGGATTTTTCAACTAATTGAAACTCAAAATTTGGTGCCAGTAAGAAATCTAGTTTTTTGTGTCAATACTCACCATTGAGCAATACTCAACTTTCTCTGCATGGACAGATTTGATATTCAAACAAAAGTTGAAAAGCAAGATACACTACTGTGTAAACACACTGACAATGAACATAGGTTATTATGCTGTTAGTAAAGCAACAATTAGTTATTAATAATAATTATTCAAATACTAACAAATATAAACCTGACCATCGCAAGTTTGACTTTCTTGTGCTGCATGTGATTTGTTGAACAACTATTTGTACATTAATTCAAATGAAAATATAATGATTGCTATTCTAATTCTTAAAAACAAAATCTAGAGGCCAGTTTTCTAAATTTCAAGCAGGGGTGGGAAGGAGTATCATTTCACGTTAAACTTATAAACTGAGACCCACTCCCAACAATTGAATAGTAAATAACAAATCCTCTGAAAATATCAATACAGAGGATCATTTTATGTTAAACTTATGTAGAAAACTGAACTCCCAACTAAAAATTGAAACAGTTACTTTAAAAAAACAAAATATGATAATTTGTAAAGTTACTGAATAGTTATGAGAAGATTTTAAAATAAATATATAACTAAAATCAAAAATATTATTTTTAAAGAAAGCTATTCTAGTAAGGGACATAACTGAGTAAAATTTTAATGAGTTGTCTCCCCTGCGAATTCAGATAGAGGAATTAATTTTGTTTAATAGGGAAATTTAACGATTGATTTTAAACAATTATTTTTATATCTTAAAACGAAAATTAATTTGCACTACAGTTGAACAATAATTCAATTTTCAATAATGTATGTATGTTATTATGCAGGGCTGGATTTACTTATACATTGGAATAATTTTGTTTTGTTTGAAGCACTTTTCAATTTTTGTCAGGTCAACCTAGGGCAGGGGCGGGCAGTGAGGGCCAGATGAGACTTTTCGAAGGAGATCGCGGACCGGAGTGAAAAACGAAATTTCAGAATTACTATATTTTGTTTACATGAATAAATTGTACAAAAATTGCATTGAACACTCTACAAATCTGATATTTTTTCTCAAGAGACTTCTGTATGTAATGTTATAAAAGGCGCCGACAAAGAGTCATTTTGGAATCATAAAAAATAATGACGGGGGAAGTAGCAAGTTGATCCAGCATTCGTTTTGACACACCTCACATAAGTTCTCTGTTTCATGCCCTTTCCCCTTAGCCTCTTTCTTTCTCTTTTTCTATTTTTATCTCAGGTCAAGGATTTGAAATTAATAGTTAAAGAAAAATGAAATATACATGCATCATCGCTTGCTGATATTCATACATTTTTATCCCACTGTAAATCTTAATTGAAACCTACTTTTACGTCTATGTCACAAAATGATATGAGTTTTACTGGGAGGTTCGCGGGCCGGATTGTAATAATAAAGAGTAGCAGGGTGGCGGGCCGGACGCTAAGCCTTTGCGGGCCAGATGTGGCCCGCCGGCTGGAGGTTGCCCACCCCTGACCTAGGGTATAACCCATGGTGACCACTTCTAAATCCATTCTAGATATTACAACTAGTTTAGTTCGTTATAATGTACCAATTAAAACAGCTCAACGCTTACTAAACAACGAATTGCCCCCCACCCACCCATCAGCATAAGATTTTTTTAATCTGTAAGCAATATTTTGCTATTCACATTTATATCTGCTATCACTAACTATTTTACAAAGTGAGATGTTCCACTCGCCAAAGATGAAATATCCAAGTAACTGAAAATTGAAAATTTCCCCAGACTTCTCATCTGTGGAACACGTTGCCACAAGATTGCTTCCATGAGGGCTATATGGTGGTCACATTTAAATCCAATGTTAATACATACTTGAGATAAACCATTCCCATAAGTTCTCAAATTTTATTCATTTCATTCATGATTTTCAATCCTCTCATAATATGAATCATCATTCAACTGACAATCTATCCATTTCATTAATTCTTACCCTCGTGCAACTTTTGGCCTTGATAAATGGTGACTCACAAGTAAATAAATTTTAAAAATTAACTAGTGTCACTAAAGTAAATAATACAACTTTACCAATTTTAAAGCAAATTGTTCATAAATCGAAATCTGTCGTCTCGTCAACTTAATCAGTTTTAAAAACCTACTCTTCGCATTCTTTTGATTTTAACGTAATTTTAATGCACATCTAATTGTTACAATTTTAACGTAATTTTAATGCACATCTAATTGTTACAATTTTAACGTAATTTTAATGCACATCTAATTGTTACAATTTTAACGTAATTTTAATGCACATCTAATTGTTACAATTTTAACATAATTTTAATACACATCTAATTGTTACAATTTTAACGTAATTTTAATGCACATCTAATTGTTACAATTTTAACGTAATTTTAATACACATCTAATTGTTACAATTTTAACAGAATTTTAATACACATCTAATTGTTACAATTTTAACGTAATTTTAATACACATCTAATTGTTACAATTTTAACATAATTTTAATACACATCTAATTGTTACAATTTTAACGTAATTTTAATGCACATCTAATTGTTACAATTTTAACATAATTTTAATACACATCTAATTGTTACAATTTTAACATAATTTTAATACACATCTAATTGTTACAATTTTAACATAATTTTAATACACATCTAATTGTTACAATTTTAACGTAATTTTAATACACATCTAATTGTTACAATTTTAACGTAATTTTAATGCACATCTAATTGTTACAATTTTAACGCAATTTTAATACACATCTAATTGTTACAATTTTAACGTAATTTTAATACACATCTAATTGTTACAAGTTTAACGTAATTTTAATGCACATCTAATTGTTACAATTTTAACATAATTTTAATACACATCTAATTGTTACAATTTTAACATAATTTTAATACACATCTAATTGTTACAATTTTAACGTAATTTTAATACACATCTAATTGTTACAATTTTAACGTAATTTTAATACAATCTAATTGTTACAATTTTAACGTAATTTTAATGCACATCTAATTGTTACAATTTTAACGTAATTTTAATGCACATCTAATTGTTACAATTTTAACGTAATTTTAATACACATCTAATTGTTACAATTTAAACGCAATTTTAATGCACATCTAATTGTTACAATTTTAACGTAATTTTAATGCACATCTAATTGTTACAATTTTAACGTAATTTGTTATACACATCTAATTGTTACAAGTTTAACGTAATTTTAATGCACATCTAATTGTTACAATTTTAACGTAATTTTAATACACATCTAATTGTTACAAGTTTAACGTAATTTTAATGCACATCTAATTGTTACAATTTTAACGTAATTTTAATGCACATCTAATTGTTACAATTTTAACGTAATTTTAATACACATCTAATTGTTACAAGTTTAACGTAATTTTAATGCACATCTAATTGTTACAATTTTAACGTAATTTTAATACACATCTAATTGTTACAAGTTTAACGTAATTTTAATGCACATCTAATTGTTACAATTTTAACGTAATTTTAATGCACATCTAATTGTTACAATTTTAACGTAATTTTAATACACATCTAATTGTTACAATTTTAACGTAATTTTAATACACATCTAATTGTTACAATTTTAACGTAATTTTAATGTACATCTAATTGTTACAATTTTAACGTAATTTTAATGCACATCTAATTGTTACAATTTTAAATACATAAATTTTAAAAGTTATATTCGTTTTATTTATTCAGAGAATATTTAGCTGACAATGACAATTATTTTCATGGAAGAAGAGACAATTTTTCCTTAATAATATTAAACCATAGATACGTATATTATTTACAGAGAAATATCATTATTAAGAGTAAATTATGGAGATAGATGGAGAAAGCAATCGCGGAATTTCCACGAGATCCTGCATTAGTATAGTAATAATAATAATATTATTATTATTATTATTATTATTATTATTATTATTATTATTATTATTATTATTATTATTAATTACATTGACATGTCAAGGTTTCAAGTTTATGGTCACATCAGAGCCAAATGGTTTGTTGAATTAAATGTGCCGTTTGCCTTCATTGCTGCTGACGGACAGAGGTGAATGATGATAAGAGAACTGGAGAAGGAGGAGGAGGAGGAGGAGGAGGAGGAGGAGGGCGAGGGCGGCTCATGAGGGCTATTACCTTGACATGTCGATTTAAACCTTAAAATTATTGTATGATTATTACTATAATGTTCTAGTAAATTTGGTAATAATATATATATATATATATATATATATATATATATATATATATATATATAGATAGATAGATAGATAGATAGATGAAAGAAGAGGGATAAACATGTACGAATGACAAATTTATTTCAACTTCGATTGTTCAATGCAAGGTGTACTCAGTAAAAACATGTTTATTATTCTTTCCTTAAGCCAAGGCTTTTCAAAGATTAAAATCTTATCATCAGAGGAATTACATAGATAGATAAGTTGCCGGTGGAAGAGCCAAAATTCAAAATTTGAAATATATATATATATATATATATATATATATATAGGTAAAGATAACTTAATATTATTTATTTAAAATTAATATATATATATATACATATATATATATTTATGTATGTGTGTGTATATAATCTATATCAGAATATAAAACTTAAACTTTAATGTCATTTCGTTATATTCTTTTATCTTATGCAAGAAATCAAATTTAAAACAAATACTAAAAGGATACTGACAATCACAAAATTGTGTATGACCTACATCAGTGACGACTAGGGGGGGGGGGGGTCGTGCTTGTCAGGCTCAGTCCGAGTGTATCAACATTCAAGTAAATCTATTTTAAGCAATAAAATCGTTTGCAACATTTTTTTTTTTTTATCCTTGACTTCAATTGGATTCAAAAGTAATTGTTTTAACTTTGTGTTTCAAAATATTCACCGAAATAATTTTGTAAAATCATGAAGAAGAAGGAAAGCAAAAAAGAGAAGAATACGATTAAATTAACGGACTCGTCAGGCTGGGGTACAGCTTTGCCCTGTTAAGCTAAAGAAGCTCTGATCAAATTGCAGACACTTAATATGCAATATATATTTTTGCTTTAATTTCATAAATAATCTATTATAAAATCTAGAACGACTTCTATGCATTGTTTTTTCAAAGAACATTTTTCTTTTCAAATGTCCATTTTAAATAATTTATTTTATACAGGATGAGTTTTTTTTTTAGAAAAATGTATCAAGTGAAAAATAAAAAAGAATCCAATGAAATATTGCTCGTAAATTTGAACTTAAATACAGTGTGTGATCTTAGAAATAAGTTAGACAGATGTTAACAAAATTAATTTTGTTAACATCTGTCTAACCTATTTCTAAGATCACACACTGCATTTAAGTTCAAATTTACGAGCAATATTTCCTTGAGTCAAACTCAACTCTTGCCACCTGGAGTTGGGGTCAGAGAGGAAAGAGACTGAAAATGAGAAGTAGGTAATAAATAAACAAATATATCAGACTTTTCCTACACGACTGGAATTCTTTCTAAAACTGAATATCTACTTTAGTAGAATTATAACAATTAATATTAAAATAGCAAAAAGTGTTTGCTTTTAATTTCACGCATATCACTTTACCTAATTTATACCTACAGTTTATCTTATTAAAAATTCTAATCAACCTAACAAACGTGGATGACCTAGAGTTGACACTGACCTATATACTTGAAATACATCCTATAAGATATTTATATGTATAATTGAATAAAAAGTTACAAGCAGTTAAAAAAAAAATATTAGTAAGATAAGCCATTACAACATAAAGCAAAAGTGTGTCATGTAGGTAAAAAAACCCGAAACCCCCCCCCCCCCGAGAGTCGAATAAAAGAGAGAGAGAGATAGGGAGAGAGAAAGAGAGAGCTGGGAGAGTTATCTAAAAAACGAAAAAGAAAAAATAGTTTGTTTAGACATGCAAAATTAAAAAAAATAAAATAAATGTCATTGTAGATAACACGGCCTGCAAGATTCTAACAAAACTGTAAAAATGGAAATTATTCCTGTCATTGTTTTACGATTCAAGAAAAGTGCAAATGGGAATTAAATCGATTTTTTTTATTATTATAAAAGCAACAACAAAAAAAAACAACTAAATTTTGTTCAAGACATATTTTGAAATATTGAAATTGTAGATTATGTTAAATGGCGTTTTAATGAATGTTGTTGGCCTCGAATTCACATCGGTCAACCAGGAGAGACAATGCCTATCAGATGATTTTCTTAGGTGAACTCGTACAGAAAATATAGAATAGAAAAAAAACTGGATACATGTGTGAGATTATATAGAAGATAATCTATTTGTGGTTGTCAGTCCGCAATCACTTGATGACATTAGTTTTTTGCAGGGAGGGCCTCATGAAGGTGTTGTTGTCGTCCTCTTCCCATATACAGTACCTGGTATTCCTAAAGGGTAACCCGTCTGGTACTGAAAAGACTCAATATCGCTTAAATTTGGTGATCTAATGAGAACTGGTGTATCGATATGATTATAGACTTATACAGAGCATTTACATATGTGTGTAATGAACAACTCTTTACAATCATATGATTATAGACTTATACAGAGCATTTACATATGTGTGTAATGAACAACTCTTTACAATCAAATGATTATAGACTTATACAGAGCATTTACATATGTGTGTAATGAACAACTCTTTACAATCATATGATTATAGACTTATACAGAGCATTTACATATGTGTGTAATGAACAACTCTTTACAATCATATGATTATAGACTTATACAGAGCATTTACATATGTGTGTAATGAACAACTCTTTACAATCATATGATTATAGACTTATACATAGCATTTACATATGTGTGTAATGAACAACTCTTTACAATCATATGATTATAGACTTATACATAGCATTTACATATGTGTGTAATGAACAACTCTTTACAATCATATGATTATAGACCTATACAGAGCATTTACATATGTGTGTAACGAACAACTCTTTACAATCAAATGATTATAGACTTATACAGAGCATTTACATATGTGTGTAATGAACAACTCTTTACAATCAAACAACGGCTCATTCAATTCCGTGTTGAAATGAAACAAAGTAAATGTTCCAAAAACATATTCTGTTTAATTAACAACCCGTGGTTTGGAGGTGAAAATTTGTCTGAAAAGTTTGCCTAATTTGGATTATTCGGACTACTATTCTCATCTTGAGTGTTATTATCACGTTTCGGCCGTTGTAACCTCTGACCTTCTTCAGGTGTATCTTTTCGAACTCAGTAATATTTCTGTCGAACTTGGGAATCTGGATGGAATTTCGAATAGAACCCTTTATTTAATGTATGAGGATAGCATGTTCTCGTTACGTCAGCCATGACTGGGAGAAGTCTTCAGTAATTCGCAATTCTTCGTATCACCCGCACCGAGGATTGAACCTACAACCTTCAGATGACTATCACTTAGAACTGAATTTTATTTAGTACTATATCCATTGCGCTATGGGTCGTTGTGATAATAACACTCAAGATGAGAACAGTAGTCCGAATAATCCAACTTATCAATCCTCATCTCAAAAATTCAGAAACGTAATTGTCTGAAAAGCTTATTCATTACACAAGTATATAAATAGTACATAAACAAGGACGATGACAATAATTTTACTTAAAATATATTTGATTTCACTGAACTATGGATGGATTCATTTTCCTTAATTTAGAGTTGTTTTTAGCCGGATTATCCCCATGGGGGCCTAAAACCCCTATATAACAGGATCTTACATTACATCTTTCGGTGCTTCTTTATTTTCACAATGACATGAAAATATTTAAAGAAATGTATAAACTTTGTTATGTACTTACATATTAGCTGAAAATAAAATTGTACAGAAAAAATACGCAAATTCATTCAGTATTTATTAAATTATAAGAAAAAGAAAAAAAAACGATTTTACGTATCGTTAGACATTTTGTAACCAGTTCAGCTTACTGATTAGGCAAGGGAGATAACTTGGCGACCCATGGTAAAATCTGGCGGTTGATAGATACAATATGGCAGCTGACCGATAAAAGCGTTTTTTTTATTTTTAATTTAATAAATATTGGATGAATTTGCATAATTTTTGGTGTCCAGTCTTTTTTCAGCTACCACGTAAGTACATAAAAAAGTTTATACATAAGAGAGACCTAACATGTCATTGTGAAAGTAAAGAAGCACCCATGTTTCTTTACCAAGATCTAAACTGCAACTTATCTCTCACTTCTAATCCTTTCCATGTCATCTGATTAATCCACATACGTTTGTATAAATGGGGTCATAACTGATCCTCAATCGAAACCTTATCGTGTATACATAATTAATCTCATGCATTTAACAAATCATATCTACACTCAACATTCAAATCATATTACTGCCAAGTAATATCTCACAGTTATAAGAAAACAATTATTTTCACATAAGTTTCATTCATTTGTTTACTTTCAACCTTGTTTGACATTATAAACAATCAATCATTTGTTTTTTATAGATTTTCACTTTTCAAACTTTGGTTGAGATAATCTCGTAATTGCGTTAACTTCCCCTTCTAGTGTTGAGGTCAAGATGTCAAATCTGAAAAGGAGCCCAAAGAATTGCAGCATTTGTTATTAGTTAGCACGGCGTAGAGAGTGATGCAGATAGGTACATAGGTAGTATTAGTTTTTAGTGATGTAGTATTAGAAGTGTTAATGTATAGATTTTTCAAGACCGAAAAAAATGTTTGATGAATTCAAAAATTTGCATCATGAGTGTCGACAGAAAGAGAAAACATTTCAAGATGCAAAATACCCATTCGTGCGATTTCATACATTTTATACGTTCATTTTATAGTTTATTTTAATACGTTTTTTATACGTCTATTTTATACGTCTATTTTATACATTTATTTTATACGTTTTTTATGTCTATTTTATACGTTTATTTTATACCTCTATTTTATACGTTAATTTTACATGTTTATTTTATACATTTATTTTATACGTTTATTTTCATTTATTTTATACGTTAATGTTACACGTTTATTTCATTCATTTATTTTATACGTTTATTTTATACATTTATTTTATTCATTTATTTTATACGTTTATTTTATTCATTTATTTTATACGTTTATTTTATTAATTTATTTTATACGTTAATTTTACACGTTTATTTTACACGTTTATTTTATACGTTTATTTTATTCATTTATTTTATACGTTTATTTTATTCATTTATTTTACGTTTATTTTATACGTTTATTTTATACATTTATTTTATACGTTTATTTTTTCATTTATTTTACACGTTTATTTTATACGTTTATTTTATACATTTATTTTATACGTTTATTTTATTCATTTATTTTATACGTTTATTTCATTCATTTATTTTATTGATTTATTTTATACGTTTATTTTATTTATTTATTTTATACGTTTATTTTATACGTTTATTTTATACATTTATTTTATTGATTTATTTTATTGATTTATTTTATAGGTTTCTTGTTGTCAAAAGATCTATTTCCTATTTAAAAAATAAATTTATGCCCATCTATCATACCCACCCCTTTTTCTTTTTCAAAAGAAGGATACTCATTTTGCTTTTGTAATATTCAATATTTTTAAATGATTGTGTCCTCAGGCTGAGTTCAGGTATCTGTTGAAATTGGTAAAGGACTGAGAATCTTGAGTCTAAGTTTCACAGCATCTTGGCAATTACGACAGACACCTGAAGAAGGCCTGAGACTAAAGCAACCAAAATGAAGAACCCTTACATTTCCTCCTCATGTCAAAATCCCAACAAAAATTTGAAGATCTACCAAACAGATGAAATAATGAATGATTGTTTTTAAACTTTTGGTGCACATAACGTTGAGCTTACGTGGTGCCAAGGTTCTGGTAGAAACACAGGATAAGTAAGAATTCGGTGCGTCGCCTCAACATACCGTTCATAGCGGCGCTGCTTTTTGATAATCTCATTCTGCTCGGCCATAAGGTGAAGTTGTCGAGACGTGATTAGATCGCGACTTCCCTGCAGCTTCTGCAACAAAATCGTGTCGCCAGTGTCTTTCGCTGCGGCTAACTGGGTTTTTATTTCGTCCTGTTTCTCTTTCAAGCTAACCATTTCATTGTTTATTGCAGCCATTCGTTCCTGAAAGTGAGCAGGGAGGAAAGAAAAAACATGATGCAACCATAACACCAGAAGAAGTGGAGACAAGAAACACACGGGAGTTGGGTACAAAAATGGCGGCCACTGACAACGAAACATGCAACTCAACAGAACACAAATAGTCCTCTTCACAAATGCAACAATTATCTCGCTCTTACAGAAGAAAGTACACGTGCTATCAAGATAGAAAATAGCATTTAAACAAAATTAGTTTACCGAAAGCTTTCATAAATGATTGAAAAGTCTGCAAAACAATCTAAAGTAACATTAAAATAACCTCGATATGTAAATGTTTGTTTGTTGGGTTTTAACGACCTTTCAACCCTTATATGGTCATCTCAGGTCAAACTTTCTTTTTTTTTTTTTTTTAAATTAAATATTATTGTACAAGTTGGTTTCTTTAAGAAACCCTATTATTTGAGACAGGGCTATATTTTCAAATATTTTTTTTAATATTAGTTGCTTTGTAGTATTTACTGCATACATGTGTATATTTTTTGTATTTAAGTAATATGTGTATATGTAGATACATCGTAAGAATTAAACAATATCCATATATTAGCACAATAATTTGAATATACATATATATATACATATATATATATATATATATATATATATATATATATGAAAATGTATAACTAAAAAGTAAACTTTTAGAGAATTGAACCTATTTGAACTTTAAAACTTTTTTAAAACTTTTTCAAATTTCGAATATTGACTGTCCTCATCTGTCAACTTATCAATCATTAACCTCCTCTGATGATAAGATTTTAATCTTTGACAAGCCTGGCTTAAGGAATGAAAGAGAAGAAAAATAAATATTTTTATTCACTAAATGCTCCTTGTTCTGAACAACTGAAGATATTGATTTGCTTCAATTTGCAGGTCTAATTATTTTTCATTGACTTATCACATATATATATATATATATATATATATATATATATATATATATATATATATATATATATATATATATATATATAACTCAGGTTCATATTATATTCCAATAACCATGTTTTTATTTTATTATTTTTATTTTTTCACATTTGAAAAAAAAAAACAACATTTCTGTGAGATATATTTTTTACAGTCTGTTTCATTTGTCTTGTGCCAAACAACATTTTTATGTTAATATCGTCTCTGCAACATTGAAATGTTATGTTTTTGGAAATGTGAAAAAATAAAAATAATAAAATAAAAACATGGTTATTGGAATATAATATGAACCTGACTTATATTTGCTCTGTTGTCGCTAATTGACAATCATCGAACTGAATCATTTAAGGAGACTGCAAAGTAAAAGGGCACTGATAGTATATGCTAATACATATATTGTCATTAATAATTATATATATATATATATATATGTATATATGTATATATATATATGTATATATGTATATATATGTATATATATATATATATATATGTATATATATATATGTATATATATATATGTATATATATATGTGTGTATATATATATATGTATATATATATGTATATATATATATATATGTATATATATATATATATGTAAATATATATGTATATATATATGTGTGTATATATATATGTATATATATATGTATATATATATGTGTGTATATATATATATATATATGTATATATATATGTATATATATATATATGTATATATATGTATATATATATATGTATATATATATATGTATATATATATATATGTATATATATATGTATATATATATATGTATATATATGTATATATATATATATATATATATATAATTTTTATTTCCTAAAACACTATACTTGATTTGATGTTTCATTGATACCTTTGGTTTTGCAGAAACACTAGAAACTCAAGCCGCAGTGTTAAAGATAATATTCAAAGTGTTTTAATAATCATCTCCTCGAGCTGGGTTCAGTTATCTGTTGAAATTGGTAAAGAAATGAGAACCTTTAGTCTATGTTTTACAGCATCTTGGCAATTGCGACAGATACCTGAAGAAGGCCTGAGAGTAAAGCAACAAAACTGAAGAACCCTAGTTGAAATTTTGAAAGATGAAAATTACATTTCCTTATTTCAAAATCTATCAGAGATGAAATAATTCCATTTATCTTCCTCCCACAAGGTAAGATGTGACACAAGGTCGGGAAAGTGGGAAAACACCAGCGCTCGAGAATTTGAGCACTCTGGCTGTTTAAAGATTGCCTGGGCAGCCCATCAGCATTCCTTGGTAGGGGCGCCTAAGGCAGTAAGCAATAAACTTACTCCTCCCCAAAGAGGGGAGGCAAAGCCTGGGAGGGTGCACCTCCTAGAACTTCACAGGACCGAGAACCGATAGATTGGCGTAAATCCAGACCCGAAGGCCCGGACGATACCGGTTTATTAGGCGGGGTAAAAATCCCTGGTTGCTCTGCGCAACGATTTCCATTTTGTTTGATATTACATCGAAACGTTTGGTTTCACAGAAACATTGGAAACTCAACCGGAAATGTTAATGATATCAAATGTAAACATTCTTCCATCGATTTTCTGATGATCTACCCTCCCCCACTATATAACTGACGAGGAAAAAACAGGCAAGGGTAAGATTACAATTTGAGAATGGTTGCACAACATGTGTACAAGCAAATAGCATATAAATAAACAATAGAATTGTAAATTCTTATGATCACTTCTTCATTCATTTAAAATTAAAATCCATATAACTTAACAACCTGTTTTGTCTACATGTGAACAACTAAATATATATATATATATATATATATATATATATATATATATATATATATATATAATGATGATAATAATAATCCAGGTAAAACATCCACAGGGTAGTAATCCAAAGAATTTCAACCGGGTTTTATAAAAAGTGCTCAATATCAAATAGAGCTTTTATATATGATTATTTTTATTTACCCAGACATGTACAAAATCTTTTTTTTTCATTATTTCCAAATATGATCTAAGGTTAAGATCGAATTCTAACTCTGCCTGATGAGATCTCAGTTTATAATAACTGTTGATCGATAACATCGACATGCCAGTGTCGCAGATTTTGTACATGTCTGTGTAAATAAAAATAATCATATATATATATATATATATATATATATATATATATTGTTGAATATAAGAGATAACTCATGTCTAGATATACTGTGGTAGATCCTTTCCATAGTCCGAATTAGGATCTTAGTTTCGGAGGGGAATTGGCTGATGAATTTGCCATAATTTGCATTTGTCTCCCAAGTACTTTCGGACCCATCTGGGTCCATCTTCGGGGGAATGAGGTTAATCAGGTATAGACCATGTGTTAGTATTTATAGAAGGTTTTTGGCAGGAATTAATTTGGACTATTGAAAGGATCTACCAAAGGATATCTAGACATGAGTTGTCTCTTATATTCAACAATACTTGCCTGCAAGAGAAGATGCTGCCTAATTATATATATATATATATAAATATATATATATATATATATATATGTGTGTGTGTGTGTGTGTGTGTGTGTGTATATATATATACAATGTGATAAGGACTAAAGACCTAAGAGAGGTTTAGAATATAAATGAATCTACACAGTCATAAACAAAGACCCAAACTGTCAAGGGATGTAATATCAACACTCAATAACACTGCTCGGCATTGAGACAAAACAAACCGTTTATATATATATATATATATATATATATATATATATATATATATATATATATATATATATATATATAGTGAATGCTTTTATTCGAACATATACAAGGTCTGCTACACTGGCATGTCGATGTTATCGATCTACAGCTATCGAGGGCTGAGGTCTCATCAGGCTGATGAGACCTCAGTTCTCGATAGCTGTAGATCGATAACATCGACATGCCAGTGTAGCAGACCTTGTACATGTTCAAATAAAAGCATTCACAATACAGCTCTATATCTTTATTGAGCACTCTTTTATAAGCCCGGTTTGATTTGAATTTCTACCCTGTGGATTTTTACTTTACCTGGATTACTATATATATATATATATATATATATATAGCTATCCCTATACAGACTGTTTCGCTGTATCACATCGTTTTAGTGCGGCTAGACCAGCTAGTGCCTCAAGTCGGGATTGAAACTCAACCGTCAAAGAAAGAATATTTTAAATATACATGGTGCCCCACGAGAAACACATAAAATGTAGCTTTATTCAAACACACGCATTTTACAAATATTCCACAACATAAGCCAGGTAACAGTTTAGGGAGGAGAGGAATGGACATGGCAGCAAGATAAATCCAAGAATGCTGTTGCGTGCCTCAAAGCCAATATTGACCCAAATGATTAGCCGTCTAAAATTCCTGATCTTAACGTAATGGATTTTACCGTTTAGAGTTTACTGTTGCATCAACTTCACTCACAGAGAAGAGAGAGGTCAAAGATCTCCTATGTCCGTTATTGTAAACATGCACCATGCATACTATAATGGTTGATTAATTGACTGATATGCTAGTCAGGTCATGTATAGTTCACATCATCATCATCATCATCATCATCATCATCATCATCATCATCATCATCTCAACAAAATAATGGAAAATGAAATGCGCTTTTCCGAATCGTCTCCTCGCATATCAAAAAAGAGAAAATGCCCTCCAAGCACCACGAGTTGGCACACTTCATTCTCTACTTTTTGCTCTTTCTATCGATCGGACTAGATTTATTTGAAATAGATTACAAAACAAAAGTAATTAAGGCTTTGGCTCAAAAAACCAACTTCTACACGTCATTGTCTTCGGGCCGTGAGCAAAAATGGCTCTTTAATAATGAAATTTATTTTTAAAGAATTTAAAACTATTTTTTAAAAAAGGTGATTATTTTTAGTTCTTCAACAGCTTTAATGAAAGAAGGATTTGTAAAAAGAACTAAAAACGATTTAATTGAAACTTTAATTTTATTAATTCATTTTATTTTAAATCTCTCTGAAAGTTTACAAAAAAAGACTCGAACGCTTTTAGCTGTATTTATCCATTTAGATATCATAAGTACTTTCTTCTTATGCAATCATTTCGAACAAACTCAATTTGAATATCTAACAAGTCCAAATGACAGGCATGATAAAAATGGCAGATCAGGGATCTGGACTGATTGTCGACAGAGTTTATATTAATCATACTGTAAGTAGGGGTGGGACGTAATGGGTGAAAATTCCAGATTCATGCGAGTAGTATTTTTTTGTGTTCATTTATACATAAATAACACTAAACAATCAAACATTTTGAAAATTTTACAAAATTCAGAAGGTGCCGGTCAAAAATAGCCGTTAGAGCTCCACGGGACTCAAAATCCATCATTTTTCGGTGAAAAAGTGGTTTCATGCAACATTGCAGGTCCTAAAACATCCTCAAAAGCTATGAATGGATATAGATGGTTAAATCTGATATAGTACTTTAATTTAGGACCATTTTCAGGCTGTGAAAGGGTTTTCATGAATGTAAAATAGCCAAAAACTAGTGGCCTGCACCTTCTGAATTTTGCAAAATTTTCAAAATGTTTGATTGTTTAGTGTTATTTATGTATAAATGAACACAAAAAAATACTACTCGCATGAATCTGAAATTTTCACCCATTACGTCCCACCCCTACTGTAAGTAAAAATAATCCGGCTAAATTCCTGAAAGTGCAATTCAACATCTACGAACACATGAAATAGAAATTATAAAAGTTCCAGAACTGGAGCAGTCAGTCGGATGTTGACCGGAAGAAAAATTGCTTCATATACAGCGTTTATAAGATCTCTGATTTAAGCAGTGAGGATATAATGCTAAAAGCCGAAGCTGAAAGATGGAGATTGTCAATGATGACAAGGCAGACATGTTGTCCTGCAATGCTGCCTTACATCAGATAGTGTGACTAGACAAACACTATTTCTTGGCCTTTTAGCTAAGATCAAAGTGTAGTATCTGTTCCGATGGATACTACACGCTGTCCTGTGCAGTTCTAGGAGGTCCACCCTCCCAGGCTTTGCCTCTCCTCTTTGGGGAGGAGTAAGTTTATAGCTTACTGCCTGAGGCGCCCCTACCGGGGAATGCCGACGGGGCTGCCCAGGCAATTTTTAATGGCTAGAGCGCTCACTTTCTCGGGCACTGGCTTTTCAAATCCCACTTTCCGACCTTGTGTCACATACTCCTATTGTAGGTAGGTGTTAAATAACAGCCTTTTGGCCAAGACCAAAGTGTAGTATCTGTTCCGATGGATACTGCACCCCATAGACTGGTATTGTCTTGTCCTTCGGGGCTTGATTTACGCCGGTCTATGGGTCTGTCCTGTGCAGTTCTAGGAGGTCCACCCTCCCAGGCTTCGCCTCCCCTCTTTGGGGAGGAGTAAGTTTATTGCTTACTGCCTATCAGGGAATGACGACGGGGCTGCCCAAGCAATTTTTAAACCCCACTTTCCCGACCCGACTTTGGGTCACATCTTACTTGTGGGAGTAAGATAAAAACTGGCCTTGTGCCTAACTCCTGGAGAGGAGTAAATCAATACTCCATATCTCACTCTTTCTCCATCTTGATCAAGTATGCAATGACCAAAAATGCTAGCGTGTGTATTAGATAAATCAGAGACAATTCCCCATGATCAACACCAGCCAAACATTTTAATCTACCTGAACATAGCATCTTATTAGTGACTTCACTTCTTTAAACATCTGTAGAAAATAAGAGATGAAGTGTATCTGCAGATGACGCACATACAACACAGGATTGAAGTTAGATATTAGTTTTATCATTTTAATTCACATGTATCATGCACTCTAACCGATACCTAGACTAACAGTAAGACACTGTATCATTTTAAGCATGTCACTGTTCTTTTTTTTTTTTACAAGCAATGTGAAATAGATCACACGCATGACACTACAATATTCATTTTAAAATCCAAAGCCATTTCTGTCATTTTATTTTTATTTTCAATTTGATGACGGTTATTGAAGTGGACTGAAATATTCCCAATGAAAACATTTGTTTATGCTTTTCCCTCCTGTGACCTGGAAATGTTACTATCTTCTATCGTTTCTCAATTAGTAATATTCTTATACATATGATGACTATTCGCTGCGTCCATGACTTCATAAATGGGTTTTGGTGATAGAAAAGATCAGAGAGACACCTATCTATCATTGGATTATACTGACAAACACCTGTATAGGACAAGTACCACTCTCTGAGCCTCCATAATTATAAGCTGGTGCCAAGGTAAGATGTAATCACTTTAGATGCATGTTTTTCATTTGTGTTTCCTTCTCTTAAATGGATTGCCATAAACCTAGCTAAGAGTTTCATCTACCTTGGCTTTGAAATCAAAGTAGTCCATCTCCTAGACGTAGACAGCCATCCAAAATTAGAAGCTGTGTCAGCTGATGTAAACTAGTTTTAAGGCGCCAGTACTCTGCCTTTCACCATTTCTCTTTATTCCAAACATTGTCACAAGGCCAGGAGCTAGATTTAGTTGTCAGTGGCTCTTTGATATGCTTATCGTTTTGGGATATTTAAACAGCGGACGGGAGCTTATACTCAACAGCCATCCCAATAATAAAAACCTTGGAAATCTTATATACTATTATATATTGTTACTTTCTTGTGACTTTTCTTATTCCTATTTAGCAACTGGAGAAGAAAGAGAGAGAGAGAGACAGACAGACAGACATACAGACAGACATACAGACAGACAGACAGACAGACAGACAGAGCAATCAAGCATAAATATAATAAAAAGTAAACTAGCATAATGGACTCTTTATTTTTAATTTCCTTTAACAATTTACAAGCAAAATTTGGATTCTATAGGGGAACCGTATACAAAACAGTTATTACGAAAAACTTTACAGACATTTTTCAATTCCCTTCACAGAGTCATCTGACATACAATACAAAGAAAATTGATTTTAATAGAGAGAGAGAGAGAGAGAGAGAGAGAGAGGGAGAGAGAGAGAGAGAGAGATTGAAAAGGATAATTCTCAAGATGGATGCCAAAAAGAAACCGGCACTTTTTCTGTTTCTGTTTCATACTTCCCCTCGCAAAGAACTGACACCCTTGAGGCATAAAAAAAAAAACAACAGCAACAACAACAACATCATCATATACAGTCAGTAGCCAAAGCAAATTCACATCAGGACCAATATTTAATATTGATTTTAAAATCACAGGGCAAAACATAGACGAAAGAATAAAGATGTTAAAAAATATGAATGTTTTCAAGAGAGGAAAGATAATAATGAGAGCAGAGGGGGGGGGGGGAAATTGAGCTGATATAAACAATCATGAGAAATTAGTTGCAAAAGCTGAAAGCTGATTATCAATGCACCACCTCCACTTAAGAAAGAAAGAAAGAAAAAAAACACAGCACACAAACATACATGCATTTACAAAAAGAAAAACAGTTTTTGTTGCCCAAAACCACAAAATGTTGAAAGCAATAATGACAAAGGGAAAAATTTCAACAAATAGTATTTCTTTAAAGCAATAAACTTTTTTTCAATCAAAAAGATATATATATATATATATATATATATATATATATATATATATATATATATATATATATATATATAAAATTCGATTGGATGAAATATTTAAGTTTATAAGTATCAAAAATTGACGAATCTTCTTTATTGACTCATATTGTCAACATTTTAGTCAATTTGACCTTCCTCAGGGCAGAGTATGTTGAATGGTGTGAGGCAAAATTTGGAATAAGTGAGGAATATATATATATATATATATATATATATATATTCCTCACTTTTTCTGTTGTTTTTTATTAAATGTTATCAAAGATAATATATATATATATATATATATATATATATATATATTCTATTGTTTTTTTATTAAATTTTATCAAAGATAATATATATATATATATATATATATATATATATATATATATATATATATATATTATCTTTGATAAAATTTAATAAAAAACAACAGAAAAAAGCTTATATTTCTATGTACTTATGTTTTCGGACCAAATTTCGATATAATAATGTCATCATTTTGTACATTTACAACTGTCTATTCAAGAGTTTGCTCCTCAACCTGACTTTGCCTCTGAGGAAGGCCTCATTTACTGAAACGATGACGATATCAGCCAATAAAAATGATTCAACAACTGGAATACGTTGTCTTTTTGTATATATACTGCGGTATATTTAATGTAATCTTATATATATATATATATCAGCAAAATAGTAAAAAGTTCTTAATAACAAGTTCTTATCTGAAAAGGAATTCAAAGTTATTTGAAAAATGATTACAAATCACTTATTTGTATATAAATTTACAAGTTTCCTTCCAGATCAAAATAAATCTATGATAAATTGAAGTTAATTATTGAGTAAGTAAAATAAAATTCATCAGAGTGTCTAATATTTGATATCAGCACTTGTGGACACCATCAGAATTGATATCAAGTAAGTGTTGCTGAACGATGTCTAATGCCTGTTATAAAAGAAACCAGTAAACAATATTTCTCATAAAAATATAATTAATCAAGTCTCTAACTTTTCTTTATTCAGCTGATAGACTTGCTTATGGAGATAAACACATATATAAATAATAACTCAATTTCTGTGTATGTTTTTTTTTCAAACTTAGTTCACCCCAAACAAAGCAAGTTGCCACTGTAGATGTAAGGGGCTACTGAGAATTAGGGTTAAAGTCAAGGGGATCATCTTAAATTGGGAGCTGTGCAGATAAATGTTTGGTCACATTAGTTTTAAATTTCTGCATATCGGTACAGTCGGGGAAACAGGGAGCAAGGAGGGAGTTCCAAAGTCCGGCAGCTCGAGGAAAGAAGGTATTGGAGTAGAAGGCTCTCCGGCATCTGGGGACCTACACAGTGAATGGATGGGATTTAGCTGATTGTCGGGGTGGTCAAGTGTATTTTAGTCGAGGGGGCACTAAAGCAGCAAGTTCATCGGAGCACATTCCATTAAAGTACTTGTAAAACAAGCACAAGGATGCAACATTATATAGGACAGGGGCTGGAGCTTGGTGGATAGTGAGGGACTTATCAGATTAGCGACTCTTTTTTGGACCTTGTCTAAGAGGGAGAGACTAGTGGATGGTGCACCAGCCCAGATGTGACAACAATACTCTGCATGGGCGGATAGTTGCTTTGTAGAGATATAGGATACTGTCAGGTGTGAGAAGTATATATCCACATGGCTTTCTAGATTCCTAGTCCAAATATTTGTAATCAGGTTTACCCCAAGGAATTTGGTCCACTGGCCTGCAGTACAACATGTTTTTCTTCTTACTCTAATAGTGTACCTACTAAAAAACTGGTAACAAACATCATACATAACTGGAGACATTGAACACTTATTATGCTGAGCTTCATTTAAGTTATCTACCCAAACTCACAGAGACAAAGTCTCATGTCAACAATAGGAAGACGTAATTATTAATATATATATATATATATATATATATATATATATATATATATATATATATATATATATATATAGTCTCGGAAGTTTCTCAACCATTAAAACTATATAAAAAAAAAAATTTAAAAAAAAACAAAAAAACTTATCGTCCCAAGTCTTCCAGTGGAAAATCACTCATGTAAGTCAATTTATTTTTTACAGTTATTATATTAGTTTATTTCTAACACTATTTTAAGGGATCATCAGTTGTTTACCATGAAAAACTGTTTCAGGAATTTATATATATATATATATTTCCAGGGAGACAGACATAAACAGGCTCTTATAGGTCCCCTTTGTTAGTATTTGAAATCGACGGTACCAATGCTGTTCTGATCTTCTGTAATACTAACAATCTATATATATATATATATATTAGTACTTCATGTATCCACATAAAATATTATAAGGAGATATAATTTTTTATGTATCAGGTATTTAGCCTGAAGATTCCCCACGGGGATGAAACGCGGGAGCCTCTGTGTAGCTTGATTGCCATATATATTTTCATTGCTTACTGACTATATATATATATATATATATATATATATATATAGTAAGCTATGAAAATATATTTATGGCAATTAAGCTACACAGAGGCTCCCGCGTTTCATCCCCAGGGGGGAATCTTCAGGCTAAAATGCATTTTAGCCTGAAGATTCCTCCCATGTAGCTTAATTGCCATAAATATATTTTCATAGCTTACTACCTAGCTCTACTTACGTATCGAGCACTGTTGAAGTAAATACTGAAAATTGATACATAAAAAATGATATCTCCTGATAAAATTTTATGTGGATACATGAAATACTAATATATATATATATATATATATATATATATATATATATATATATATATATATATATATATATATATGTGTGTGTGTGTGTAATTAAAGAAGATTAAGACAACATCGGTACCATCGGTTTAAAATCCAAACAAGAAGAAGGTCCGGCATAGTAGACCACCTATAGACCCCTTTTGTTTTGATTTGAAACCGACGGTACCGATGTTGTCTTAATCTTCTGTAATTAGATATATAAATAAATACTATATTCTTATTTTTTAATTTTTCTTAATAATTGAGCACTCTGCTAGGGTTCTCTCCCACTAACCTTACATATATATATATATATATATATATATATATATATATATATATATATATATATATATACATACATATATATAAATATATATAAATATATATATATATATATATATATATATATATATATATATATATATATATATATATATATACAGTAGAGAATGGTAGTTTGCTTGAAGCATTGCTGGGTATAGTAGTAGTAAGTTTTTGAAAGGCTGTGGGCAATGCAATTCCGGGTAAGATGCAAGTTGAAAGGAAAGGAACAAAAACAATAACAATAAATCGAATACGATATAAGACTTACTATTTATTTTTCCTTTTTTTTCTTTTTTTTTTTTTCTTACATAACAGATATATTGCATGTGTGCGTTTATACTTTTGATGAGTAGAGTTCAAATGACAATGAAGTAAAAGTATAGATACCAACTCAATATTCCTTTTACATGTATACTAGCTTAGCGATTCTCTTAAATAAGCAGGTCCTTGCTTGGATGGTAGAGTTTATTTTTATTTGCTTTCAATTTTTTAATGGATATTTTAATTTCTCTTGAAATTTCTGTTAAATTTCAGAGGAAAAGCATTTACAAGTTGCACATGAGCAGGGCCATGGAGTGGGTGGTGGGGTCTGCAAGAGTACAACACTATAGAGTAAAGTTTCCTGTGTCCCTTTTTGAAATAAATATAATCAGCATGTTACTCGGCAAGTTTTCATCGCTTGCATATATTTTGCCCTTCCCCCGCAATATTCAAAAACTCGCATTTACATGAAATTTGAACCATAGTTAAAATAAAGAAGGCCACAAGATTTTTGTAGATGTTTGATTTCTACAAAGTTTTATTCTGTTTGTACAAAATAATTTTCTATTTCCATAAATGCTAATTCTATAAAGATTTATTTTTTAAACGGGGGGAATAATTTTGTAAAAATTAGCACAAATTACGTGAATTTTAACACAACTTTTAAACTTACTTTGATTGAAGGAACATGTATAATTCTGATCAATTTTTCCATATTAACGAAGAAGAATCTATTTGTGATTCGTACCACATATACACAGGTGAAAAAATAGAAAAACCAACCTCTCGTTGAAGCTTTTCCAATTCTGCATTCACGGATTTGGGGTTCGCTTCAAACTGGCGTTGAAAAGAAGAGTCATATTTGGCTCGTTTTATTGATAAACCATCAGATGAGGCTCTGAAAAGGGAACATAAATATAACATGTTTAAATCCTAAAATTATTGAAGGAAACAATGGACAATAAAATGTAGAGAAATGTGTAGAAAAATCAGTTTCATAGATGACTTTACAAGACATGTAAATAAAAGAGTTTCATTGGAATTTTCGCACTCTTTTCAGTCAAGTATACCTTGTTAA
>OY744545.1:41451250-41466250 GCA_963556195.1 Sepiola atlantica
CAGGCATTACCTCCTCTTCCTTCAGGAAGGACTATTGGTTTATTACCGGTTGCCTAAGGTGGCACTGCTGCAGAATGCTGGCAGGTCCAATCAGAGCAAATTTTGCACTCATCTATGAGTGAGCTGGATTCCCCACTATGAACTGACCTCATGTCTAACTTTGCAGCAGTGGAACGGGAAAACAGGGGGAGAGGGGGTAAATATTACTCTTCTGAACAGACTTATTTCCTACTTTCTTCTATAAAACATTTTTCATTAAAATTAAAAGAAAAACATTTTTCAGCAATAAAATTAAAAGATAAAAAAATAAATAAATAAATAAAATGGAAGTTAAGACTTATGAGTAGCCAAACAGGCTCAACTTAATTCCCGGGTTTGTTCAAATAAAGATGCCAGTTATGACCTCTACAGCTCTTCAGATTTCACCAGACAAAGGACGACGTAGGTCTCATCTTAATCTAGTAAATTGTTAAATTACTATGGCGGATAATAATTAAGAATAAAAAATTAACACTGCTACTAACATGGATAAAAGAAGGGTTTGGCTCAAAATTCCGTACAAGTTCCCGAGTTCAACATAAAGATTCCCAAGTTCGAAAAGATTCACCTGAAGAAGGTCAAAGGTTACATCGGATGAAACATTGTGCGAATAACAACCAAGATGAGAATATTAGTCTGAATAATATAAATTGAATATTTTGGCTTGATAATCTGACTTTCTTTTTTAGACAAAATTGTGACTTTATTACCAACTATCATTAATTAATTATGACTTTTTTCCCCTGTGAAGACAGAAAAGCTTGGACTGCAATTGTTGACAGCATAATGTTAATGATTATGCAATAATTATGAAGAGAAATTTCCTACTGAAAAGGGGAGCAATTTGAACAGATAAATCAAATCAAATTGAAATCAAATTGAAATCAAATCTTCGAGTGACACAAAAATATTAATTTAAAGATAATTTCTTGCTTAAACAGCAAATGATACATTAACTAAGCAAATAGCGCACAAGTTTTTTTCTTCTTCTTTTTCTTCTTCTTCTTCCATTCAAATATGAGTCATAGGAAGCAGACGATGTTTCAATTCTATTGCAACAACTCGCTACTTACATCACACTCAAGTAAATACACACTCCTTTCACAAAACAAAGAAATATACTCCAATCGCACGAAATTAATATTTCAAAATAGGATTTCTTTCCTCTGTTTTTTTTTTATCTTCTTCTTGATCACTATTAACAAAATGAATGAATTTTTCAAGGCTTCCACTCTTTTGTGCTAAATGTTTCAGGAATTTTCTTTTACTTTTTTTTCTCACTCAAAATACACAACTTCCAATTAAAGCCAATGAATGAATAGCAACATATTCTTACATGCACCAATTGAGCTTACAGTTTTTTTTTAACAAATTAAATAATTAAATGAAGAGAGAGAAATCAATAAAAAATATAAGATGTATGTTAAGCTGGAGTCAGTTTCTCAATAGTTTCTAAAAATATTGCAAATTAAATGGGAAAAATAAAATGAAATAAAAAAAAGATTATAAACTTTTTTACAAATTTGAAAAAATATCAAAGAATTTTCAAATTGGATTTTTATTATCTTAAAGAGTTGTTAAGAAATAAAATAAAAGAGAAATTTTCGGTCCGTTTCCCTTTCGGAATAAATGTTAAGTATTTCCCGGAAAATGATTAGTTTGCATCTTGTCATACAATAATTTATTGACGTCTTTAAAAATAATTTCAGCCAGACAAATATGTTCCCTCTTTTAGTAACTAAATGAGAAGGAAGTTTAAAAAAAAGGACTTTGTTTCTCAGTTATTTTCAAATAATTACTATATTTAATCTCAATAAACAATTAAGTTGTTGTTGTTGTTATTATTATTATTATTATTATTACTATCATTATTATTATTATTATTATTCATAGTAGTCTCAACTTTTGGATGTTTTTAGTTAGGTTTTTTTTTTGTTGTTTTTTTGAACATCAAGTCAATTCCCTTGACCTTAGATATTCAAGCTGTACCTTAACACTTTCGCCGTTCCTAATAGGCAAGCCTTTTGCAGAATTGGAAAAGAAATTGTCTCGTCAATCTGCCTAAGCCATTTATGGTGGCTTTTCGTTATGGTTCCAAGTGTTCCAATTACAACGGGGATCACCTTTACTTCTTTACATTTCCATAGTCTAACTAATTCCCATTTTAGATCTTGATATTTTTTTTTTTTCTCGTGTTCTTTCTCCTGTACTCTGGTATCGAAGGGGCAGGCTATATCAATGATTAAGCAAGTTATTGCTGTTGTTATTATTATTATTATTGTTGTTGTAATAATAATAATAATACATACATACATACATACATACATACATACATACATGCATACATACATATCTATATATCTATATATAAACATTTCGGCTGATGTAACCTCAGACCTTCTTTGGGTGCATCTTTTACCCCAAAGATTAAATGAAAGGTTCAGGTTGAAATTTCATACATGTTCCCAACTTCAACATACAGATTCCTGACTTCGAAATAGAAGCTTTCCAAGTGAGAATAGATGCACTGCTGTATAAAACAACCAAGATTTGAATAATTATGCAAATAATCCAAACAATACAAATTATCAATTCTCATCTCAAAAATTTCTCGAAAAAACTTTTGCTATTCACATATTTTCACTTTTCAAATTCCGGGTGGGGCAGTCGATTCGTATTAACTACTGTTTTTTTGTGACTACATAGTTGGTTTGATTCCTAAAAACAGTTTCTAATATTTATTGATAAACGAAAAGATCAGATAACATTATTTAATTTGTTTCCCCATCAATTGATGGATGCCTCAAGACAAGATTTCATTTGTTCTTTTTATTTTATAATGAAATTAAATTTATTCATGACTAACTAGCAGACCTATCCAGTGTGGCTAATGGCTATCTTTTATTTGTTTGTTGGGTTTTAACGACCTTTCAACCCTTATATGGTCATCTCAGGTCAAACTTTTTTTTAAATTAAATATTATTGTACATGTTGGTTTCTTTGAGAAACCCTATTATTTGAGACGGGGCTATATTTTCAAATAATTTTTTAATATTAGTTGCTTTGTAGTATTTACTGCGTATATGTGTATATCTTTTGCATTTAAGTAATATGTGTTTTATTGATTGTCCTTCATTGCAGTAGTTACACCGAGGCTCTTCCTCTCCTCCCAGTAGGTGTATGTGAGTCAGTCTTGGGCTAATGGCTATCAAATATATTAAACATGAATGGCAAAGTTACGAATCCCTTTATTCCGCTCATTTAGGGAGTAAATAGTACAACTATTTGTATAATTTCGATTATTCGGACTACATTTCTCATCTTGAGTGTTATCATCACAACGTTTCAGCCCTCCGGCCTTCTTCAGGTGTATCTTTTTGAACTCGAGAATATTTCTGTCGAACTCGGGAATCTGGACAGAATTTCGAACGGAACCCTTTATTTAATCTACGTGGGTAGCATGCACTCGTTCCGTCAGCCATGACTGGGAGAAGTCTTCAGTAATTCGCAATTATTCATATCGCCTGCACCGAGGATTGAACCTTTAACCTTCAGATGACTATCACTTCAAACTGAATTTAACTTAGTACTATATCCACCGCCGAAACGTTGCGATGACAACACTCAAGATGAGAATAGTAGTCCGAATAACCAAAATTATACAAATTATCAATCCTCATCTCAAAAATTCAGAAATACAGGGTGGGCAAAAATAAGGGTCCTATTTTTAAAAATTCATAACTTTTTTATTTATTGATTGTTTTTTTTTGTTTTGTTAGAATAAGTAAAGGACCCCTTCCGAAGCAAGCATGAGCCGTATTAGCCCTAAGGAACGTACCCTCATTTAGAAAACATTATTTTTGCTTAAAAAACTCAAAACAGTGTAAAAAACAATACTTTAGTTTTTGTAAGTTTTAAGAAGTGTTTTTCGGCTAAAATTTGTTTTGTTTATTTCAAAAAATCTCGGAAGGGTCAGTCTACACACACATAAAGTTTGGTGAGTTTAACTTTTATTTTGTGGAAGTTATTCAAATTCAAGTTATTCAAATTTAAAGATAGGACCCTTATTTTGGCCCACCCTGTATAAGTACAACTATTGTTCTTCTAACAATTTCTGAACAAAAGTAAAACGTTTGTTTAGAAAAACGATTGTCAGCATTCAATGGTTGCAATGGTTAAAATGCTGATAAACAAAATAACCCAAACGTTTATTATACATTATTATAATAGAAAAAAATCCAGCTTTTAATCATTTAAAAATCAGACTAAAATATCCAAAGGAACCTGCTGATTTAAAATATACCATTGGTTTTTATATATATATACATATTTATTACATACACAAAAGAAACAACTAAGATAAATATTATATCTTTATATTAGCTCTTATCATGATAAGTCAATGCTCGATATACTAGATAGAGCAGTAATATAAGAAATTGAATGAAGAAAATAAAAATTGGATAAAATAAAATATTTATTAATTCATCAAGTATTTAAACAAGAAATATATATATATATATATATTTTTTTCTTTTCCTTATTCCATGGATTTTTAAAAATAAGCTCTTTTCATCATAGGAAAAAATCAGTAAAAAATCGTATTATTGGTTAGCAAAAATTTGAAAATATGAAAAGTTGTGAGCAAAAAACAACAACATTTTCAATGAAATTTGGGTAGAAAAATATAATGTGTCCATGTAAATATCCAAGGGATCAGATAGAAGAAGCAGATATAAGGTGAACATTGAGTTGTAATTCATAGAGTCCAAATGGTAAAATTCAAGATCCAAAGTATGAACAGATCAGAATGAAATCCAAAATAAAAATCAGTTGATAATAAAATGACTCACCAAATATATATATATATATATATATATATATATATATATATATATATATATATATATATATATATATATATATATATATATATATATATAGTCTCGGAAGTTTCTCAACCATTAAAACTATATAAAAAAAAAAAAGAAAATATATAAAAAAAAAACAAAAAAAAAACTTATAGTCTCAAGTCTTCCAGTGGAAAATCACTCATGTAAGTCAATTTATTTTTTACAGTTATTATATTAGTTAGTTTCTAACACTATTTTAAGGGATCATTAGTTGTTTACCATGAAAAACTGTTTCATATATCTTTCCAGAGAGTTTATAGGAAAAGAGCTTACTTTTGAAAATCTTATGGATTCTTTTTTAAATTCTTTGTTTGAATACTAGATGAATTAATAAATATTATATTTTATCCAATTTTTATTTTCATCATTCATTTTCTTATATATATATATATATATATATATATATATTAAAAATGGCGTATTAGTGGGTTCCCCCACGTGTGAGTTTGCTCTTTGCAAAATGAAGTTTTTTTCACAACACTTTAATCCAAGAACTTTTTACTCTTTGTGAATTTTTCTGATGATTTTGTAATGTTGCAGAGACGATAGTGACATAAAAACGTTGTTTGGCACAAGACAAATGAAACGGACCGTTAAAAATATATCTAACAGAAATGTTATGTTTTTTGGAAATGTGAAAAAGTAAAAATAAAAGTAATAAAATAAAAACATGGTTATTGGAATATAATATGAACCTGACTTTTTATATATATATATATATATATATATATATATAAATATCGATTAACTTAAAGACTGCATACTGGCATATAGACAATAAGTATCTCATAATTCTTGCTAATTAATTAATTATATACACACAAAAACAAACTAACATCGTTACCAGGTAATAAGGGATTGACTCAAAATCTATCTTAGTTCATCCTTAGGTAAATCTAGGAGTAATGTTTTTTTTAAATATCTCGTTTTCCTGATATTGTCATGAGTAATCAAATTTAGAGATGTTATATAGATAATTTGGATAAGCCACGATCTGAAGGTGAAATAGTTCCAAATACAATCATCCCTTTTCATTTAGTTTTCCTTTTGTGCCTTTTTTTTTGTCAAAAGATTAAAGATATCAGATTTTTGGGGGGGAGGAAACGAGATTTTCTTTCAATTTACCAAAGATTGTGCAGAAAGCAAAAGAAAAATCATTTTTGTCAACATAATCACAAGTTAAAGACATTTTAATCAGAGGATTAAAGTCGCATAGAACCCCCAAAAAGATGTTTTTAATCACAAGATTAGATCCTCAAAAAATCTGCATTAGAGTCTCAAAAAGGTGTTTTGTTTAAAGGGTAATCTTGGCACTGTGACGGATCATAAAAAAGAAACATTTAATAAGATTATATTTTGCCTTTCATGAATATTTTGAAAAAAAAAAAAAAAAAAATGAAACCTATTTTCCAGAGAGTGCAAATAATTTTAAAATTATATTTTCAGGATTGAATAAAAAGGAGAATTTTATTTAATTTTAAAATTAGATATTTTTCAACAGAAGAATTTAAAGAAGAAAACAAATATATACGTGTGTGTGTGTTCATTTTTAAAATAACCTGGAGCAATAGCTCTCGACATAGCAAAGGTCTTTAATAGGGTTTGGCACAAAGATGGGCTTCACAAACTTGCTGGCTATGGAATACCTGCGAATGCCTTCTCAACCATTAAATCCTTTCTGTCTGACAGATCTATAAAAATAGTTGTTGATAGGCAGAAGTCTGAAGCACATAGAATCAACGATGACGACCTCAAAGATATATTTTAGGCCCAACTTTCTTCTTGATTTTCATTACTGATCTTTCCAATTATATGATGAACTCATTTATTGATATCTATGCAGACGACACAACTGTCTATGGCAGCACTTTGAAGAGCATTAATGAGAAACATCTTGCTGATTCTCTCTCTTCTGATCTGGAGCATTGGGTGCCAAGCTTCTCTCCTTTCACCACCAACGCTCAGATCCTTGTTTTGCTCCAGCTGAAATAAATGGCTCTCTTCTTGAGGAATCCCCTTGCTTTGATAAGTTTCTCGGACTAACTTTTACTTCAGATCTAAAATGGAAGACGCACACCCAATCTGTTGCTAAGGCCGCTGGAAAAAGGGTTGGATCATTCTACCTCTCCAGAAAGTTCCTGCCTCCTTATGCAACCCCCTACCTACATAAGAGTCAGACACGCCCTCAGATGGGGAGGTACTGCTGCCACATTTAAGGAGGTACTGCTCAGAGCACTCTTTCTTGCCTTGACAAAATACAAAATCAATCTTGTGGGGGGATGATCTCTTCTGTTCTCTACAGCTCCTCTATCACTTTTTCCATGGAAGATGTTTGACTAAGCTCCAATATCTGGTTCTTCCTTGTAAGACATTCACGGCAAGAACTCATCTTTCTAAAAGAACTGCAAAGAACTTTCTTTTCTTCCTATGTGGCTAACATCAAACGGAAATTTCCATCAACAGAATTTCTTTTCAAGAACTTCCCAGAATTTCTTTCCAAGAACTTCCCATCTGTGAAACTCAATGGCACAGGATTCAAATCCAATGTCAATAAATATTTGTCATGAGTAATTAAATTTTTTTCATTTCATTCATCATTTTCAATCTTCTCATGTTATTTATCTACCTCCCACAGCGGTAAGATGTGACACAAGCTCAGGAAAGTGGGATTTGAAAAGCCAGCTCCTGAGAATTTGAGCACTCTGGCCTACAAAAATTACCTGGGCAGCCCCGTCGGCATTCCTCGGTAGGGGCGCCTCAGGCAGTAAGCAATAAACTTACTTCTCCCCAAAGAGGGGAGACGAAGCCTGGACCTCCTAGAACTGCACAGGACAGACCCATAGACCGGCGTAAATCAAGCCCCGAAGGCCAAGACAATACCGGGATGCAGTATCCATCGGAACAGATACTACACTTTGTTCCTGGCCAAAAGGCCGAGATCATCATTCAACTGTCAATCTTTCCATCTCATTACCCTTTATCTTTGAGTGGCTTTTAGCCTTGATAAGTGGTGACTCATTAGTAAAAAAAAACGCACTAAGAAAACTGCTTAAATTGTTTTGAACATAAATGTCAAAGAAGGAGGTGACTAAATCACCTTTATGAATTGACAGATATAAGTTACGCGCATCAAAAAAAAGAAAGATAGAAAAAATAATCAGTGAATTGCTTCAAATAAGATGGAAATATCGCTAAGCAAATTGTTGAAATAGAAAAAATGTAAAAGTAATTCACATCAATGATCAAACTACATTTACTTTTTAAACTATAAAATTATTGCCTGGTATAGTAATTAACAAAAGTTCAAAATCACTCTCCTAGAATAAAGTTACTTTTTTAAGCTATTGCATCATATGCTTTAGCATGATGCACTGACTTATGTTGCATCAGCAGCGATAATCAATACCAATTGGTTACAAGCTATTGTGATGAGTCAGTCGAACTGAGAGAAGTTTAAAAATTGGGTAAAAAAATATTCACTTGAGAAGCAAAAAACATAGAAGGCTGAGTAAGGTGAAGGTTATTCTGAGCATGCAATTAGCGTAATATTATGATGTACGTAAGCCTATTGTGACTAAGAAATAATAATAATAATAATAATAATAATAATAATAATAATAATAATAATAATAAAAACTGAGACTTGTAAACACCAAAGATGAAGCTGCCACCAAAGAGAAAACCATATTAGATATAACCATTTGAATTCTTGCAAGACCATATCTACATCAAGAAGGCACAAATGTTAGGTACATTAGAGTTTTATGCTGTTTAATTTTGCCGTTATTCTCACATCATATAAACCAACTCAATAACCTTGGCTAACAATGGTTATAAAATCCAAGTGTTGCATGTTTGCTAAGAGACCAGAAAATTAGGCTGAAGTAAACTCTGCAACATTTGTTCCAGTTTACAATATGAATATATATATATATATATATTATATACATATCATATATATATATATATATATTATATACAAAGTTGCGCTTGAGCGTAAAACACTTTCGACAACAATGATGCCTGCCCCTTGCCTATCGGGTAAGTGTACGTTAATTTCAATTACTGTCTGTGGCGATTTCTCGTGGCCACGTGGGCATAGATGTTAGGGTTGTTATTCTAGGTTGGATCTACAAACTGTGTTTGATCCCATGCGACCACCTGCAACCGTGGCGGTTGCACTGATGAGGTTAAACACCCGAAATGATATCGTCTGCAGGTATAAAAACACTTCGATGTTATAAAATATTTACAGTATATATATATATATATATATATATATATATATATATATATATATATATATATATATATAAAGAATTATATGAGTTATTGAACAAATTAATTCTGCATTGCATAGGAAAGAAACCCACTTTAGAGTTTTATATGTGAACGGTTCCAAATCTGCAACTAATTTTAAGCTCAATATCTTATCAGTTAAATAAGTTAGAGCTTTTATAGAATATATATATATATATATATATATATATATATATATATATCAAGCCTTCTATTTAATGATATTAAAATCAGCTACAAAATATATATTTTATATCTACTTGAAAAAATAAATATCACATTAAAGTGTATCAAAAAAGAAAGAAAAAATTATAATTTTTTAATTCTCTAAAGACTGAAAGAAAAAAAACTGATTTTACTTGAGTAATTCGTATTGTTTAGTTCTAGGTTTTACAAACTGTTTTTTTTTTAATTTGAGAATTGTGGCTTGTGCATTTCACGCAATCTTTATTAATTTACAACACTAAAAATATGAACATCTTGACCCTAGATATATCACTCTTAAAAAGATCACATTTGACATTCATTTGTAAGCATGCAATAGAAAATATGAATCTAACAAAGAAAATCAGAATAAAAAACAAAAAACAAAAAAAACACAGACATGCGGTTGTTACGATAAAAGTGGTGCAAATAAGACAGAACTTTTTCTAAATATGCAATAGAATTGGATGAATAAAAAAAATGGATACTTTTACCATTTTACATATTAATAAATTATGAATTTTACCTGATTGGCAAAATGATACAGCCATATTCGTGAAAGAATGCCTATGCATGTAACAAGAGAAAGTTATGAAAAACTTGTCACATATGAACTGTCCATTTACAGATGGATAGATAGGTAGACTAAAAGTGATGGTTATATGCAACTAAACACAGGTGAGAAATAGAGACAAGTACTTGCACCTTACCGATAAATAATTCTACATCACAAGTAGAAAGAATTTCATGCTTTCAAAAAATCATTTTTGAAACATTTTGTTTCTAAGGTTTAAAAAAAAAAAAAGCAAAAATTTAAAGAATTAAAAATGAGTGTAACCTGTTGCAGTTGACGGACGGACTTTCGACTGCCCACAGCTGTTTGGGGTTACTGCAAAGACAAAAAACAAAACTCAAAACCGGGTTGAGACATTTTAAACAAAGAAACATTTTATTGTATTTTTTTTTTTTTTTTTTTTTTGTGAATCAGTCTGAAAAGTATGTCCGTCGACTACATGCTGGCACTACTCAATCACATAAGAAACAGAGAAAGTAGAGCAATGTGTGGACAATTTTATCAAGAAAAGAAGGAAAATAATTATTAAATTAATTAAGAAGAAAAAGAAGGAAAAAAAGAAAAAACAAGTGTTAGACTCAAAAGGGGAATGAAAATATGGTCGAGAAAAGAAATGGATAAAAAATTCAAAAAAACATGAAATCAAATAAAAAATAAAACTTTAAAATGGCCAACAGCAATCAAATTTCAACAAAAACAAACAGTTTATGAAAGAACCCTAAGCAAATAAATTTTAAATAAAATTTCAGAAACAAATGTTTCTGAATAAAAATATAAGTTACCTAAAATGGTAAAAGAAAAATTTCTTTAAAATGAAAAGAAAATTTAGTAAAGTTATTTTAGAATCCAATTAATTCAATTTATTTAATAAATAAATCAATAAATAATAAATACTTAAATAAATTCAACTTAAAAATCATTTAAGATTGAAAATTTATAATACAATGAAATAAGTAAAAAAAAAAGAAAGAATAATAAACATATGATAAGAATATTTGGTAATGTCATCCATATTGAAAAGATCTTGAGGAAGTTAAAATAAGTTAAAAATATCGATACATTTTTATATTGTAAGCTTCTATTGAAAATATATTCGACTTATATAGGAATTGTAAATAATTAATGCATATTTTTAATTTATCATTATATCAAGGAATACTAAATGATGAAAGTTTTCCAAAAAAGTTCTACATTTGCTGTCAATTTTATATATTTTTTTATCTTAATTTTATTAAACGACATATTATCCTTTTCTTCACCCTCTCTCTGTTTCTTTCTCTCTCTTTTTTTTTTGGTATTTGTAAAAAAAAATACCAGCACTAATTAGACCAATTTTAAACTTTTTTATTCATTTTAAGGAATTTAAAAATTATTATTCAATAAAAAGATTATTCACTAAATACATAATTAAACATATGAGTGTAAAATGAAAATTGTTTATCATATGCAATTTTTCAACAGACTGAATCCAATCTAAAACAACGCAGATAGTGAATAGAGACAGAGTAGCGTCCCTTGAATTGCAAATCACTTTTAGACTTTCAGATATGGAGAAAATAGCACCATGAATAATGGAATCTATTCAAATTTTTAAATCTAATTTTAGATTTCTTAATGGATGACATTGAACCAACTATTACACTACTTCATAAACAAATTGAAGCTACAATTTATAGTAATCTTTTACAGACTTTTTAAAGTAAAAACATATTTAAATCTAGAAAAAACTGTGAAAGGTATCTGAAGCAGGTTTTGTTGAGAAAACTAAACATTTTGTGGGGGATAGAATTATAAAGTTATCTGAAAGATGAGGAGAAAGAGAGAGAGAGGCGGAAGAAAAGGATAATATGTCGTTTAATAAAATTAAGATAAAAAAAGATATATTATTTACATTTGCATTCTTATAATTTGGTGTTAGAAGTAGCATATTTTTCTATATTGAAAACATTTTATTGAAGTGTTTAAATTAGGATTACAATTTATTTGCTTTTCAGTCTGATAATGAAATGGTTCTCTGGGATAATATCTGATAGAGTTTTTCTTTTAACATGAGAGAAAAAAAATTTTTTAGAATTTTTTTAGATGAGGATTGATAATTTGTATTATTCGAACTACTATTCTCATCTTGGTTGCTATAATCATATCTTTTTGGCTGGTGTAACCTTAAATAAGGTCGGAGATTACATCGGCCGAAACTAGATGAGAATAGTAGTCCAAACAATCAAAACGAAATAATTTGTAAGAATGAAATACATTTTCTGTTTTCTTTTTCCCTAAATTAAAACATTATTATTACTCTAAATAGGATTAATCTCGATTTTATATATATTTTTTTTGTTTGTTTTGCATGTCTAGGTTCTAATATTAAATAAAAAATAATGATATAGCATTAAAAATATTTGTGCTTTTTTTATTATTGGGGCAGATGAAAATATCATCTCTAATTTAGAAGAGTCTGTTGAAAGGGGAGATAATTCAAACTGTTTCCTTTTTGTTGTAACCCATGAGGAAAATCCATTATTTATTGAATTGTTAGGTGAAAGTACAGACCAGTTAATCCCCCCCCCCTGTTAAGAATGGCTTTCTAAATTATAAGGTTATTATTTCAGTTTGATCCGTAAACTGCATAAGTACCCTTTTTTAAATTTATTTTCTTACTAATTCTCTACATTTTTCTTACGGGTTATGGTTACAAAAAAAACAAAAACAGTTTGAATTATTTCCCCTTTCAACTGACTCTTCTAAAAAGAAACTGAAATTGAATAATACAGAAACACCAAAATATTTTTTAATTATCTTTCAAATAAAAAATGAATAGTTCAATGAATAATTTATTTTTTTAATAATGGCAACAAAACATTTAATGAAGCTTAAACTTCATTTGAATAAAAATTGAGTTAAGTAACAAAAACAAAACTGTGAATGGCTGTTAGTTTGTTTATGGTTTCAAAAGTGCATTCTGAATGAATGTCAACATAAGATGATGAATTACCTCGAGTGACCTTTTGAATACTGATAACCACTTTCTCGCACAACCTGCCTTGCCAATGGAAATAAATCCTCCCGCCGTGTCAACAATGCTGGCAAATGGTGACATAACTGGGCTGCTGCTTCATTGACTGAGATCTACGGATGAAGAAATAAAACAATTATTTAAATGCAACAAAAACCAAATACTTTATTGAAACTTATAAGTTTAGCTTAGAATCTCAGTGTGAAGCACTCAATAAAGATCACTCATTACAGGATTAATGGTCTGCAAAACTAGTTTGAAAATCAATGTTCCAAGGTAATCAAAACAATGTCTCCTTTTTTTTGCCATTTATACATTGAAAAACATGTAGACGATTTTGTTTTATGTATTTTGTTTTTTTAATAGAGTGACACTGTAAGAGCATTGTTTTGACCAATCATGTTTTTTATGAAAATATAAACATGCTGAAGACCCCATAAACAATTGGTGGAAGGTTTTAAATTTCATCACTTACATTCCGTTATGTACTAAAGCAAATATTGATCAATCTTGGAATGAGAACGGACAATTTTAAGATATGTCATCCAATCTGTGTGTTCAGCAATGAAAATGTTATTTGAAACTAAAGTGTGACAGACCAATGAAAATGCTATTTCAAACTGTTTGAAATAACATTTTCATTTGTCTGTCACACTTTAGTTTGAAATAGCATTTTAATTGGTCTGTGACGCTTTAGTTTGAAATAGCATTTTAATTGGTCTGTGACGCTTTAGTTTGAAATAGCATTTTAATTGGTCTGTCACACTTTAGTTTGAAATAGCATTTTCATTGGTCTGTCACACTTTAGTTTGAAATAGCATTTTCATTGGTCTGTCACACTTTAGTTTGAAATAGCATTTTCATTGGTCTGTCACACTTTAGTTTGAAATAGCATTTTCATTGGTCTGTCACACTTTAGTTTGAAATAGCATTTTCATTGGTCTGTCACACTTTAGTTTGAAATAGCATTTTCATTTGTCTGTCACACTTCAGTTTGAAATAAAATTCTCATTGGTCTGGCATGCTTTAGTTTGAAAATCTTATTTCAAACTTAAGTGTGGCAGACCAATGAAAATGCCATTTCAAACTAAAGTGTGACAGACCAATGAAAATGCTATTTCAATTTCAATTTCAATTCTAATTTAAACTAAATTAAACAAAATGTTTAACAAGCGAAACAAAAATGAAGATAAAAGGAGTCCTAGGCAACGCTGGGTAGTTTCAGCTACTAAATGATACAAAGAAATGATTTTATTCATTTTGGTGAAGCTTCAAAAAGAAAGGAAGGAAGATTGAATTTTAAAGATTTATATTATAATGTCTCATCTGGTGTAGATAAGAGGTTCAGTGGGTTTTGAAAATTGAAGCAAGAGAAAAATTCATGAGGTGAAAACTATTTTAACATTTTAATAATAAACATAACACGATGATAAACATAACTCTGAGAGGGAGGGAGAGAGAGAAAGAGAGAGAGAGAGAGAGAGAAAAATAAAGAGAGAGAGAAAGAGAGAGAAGGAACATATTTATTCAAGAATAGAAAAACACTTTGGAAGCTGAGATAAGAAATACCACTTGTGAATGACAAAGCTTAATGGGTGTGGTTTGAATTGTTTTATTTGAACAACTGTCAACAAAGATTAGTTGATAAAAAATGTTAAATCACAAATGAAAGAAAAAATAATTTTAAAACTTTGCATACTTATATACTATTAAAACTTTGATGATCTTGCTTGTCACCGTGCACAAAAAAAAGAAATATATATATATTTACTTACAAATCGATGACGTCACAAAAGAGATAAGAAAGGCATAAAGAGGCGAATGACAAGAGAAATAGTGGGAGGGGGTGAATGATGTAAATAATTAGAAAGAGAGAGAGAGAGAGAGAGAGAAAGAGAGAGAGAGAGAGAAAGAGAGAAAGAGAGAGAGAGAGAGAGAGAGAGAGAGAGAGTTTTTTT
>OY744545.1:41471250-41478750 GCA_963556195.1 Sepiola atlantica
TGCTAGTATATATATTGTTGAACGTCACGGAACTTTCTCGTTTGTAAATCTTCTTCGTGAGGTTCTCAAACTGTCGAGCTATCCTTCTGGTTTCAGGTGGCAATCCGTAGAGTATTTCGCCGATTGTTCTTAATTCGGGAATTAAAAAAAACAAAACAAGCTAATCCTGAAGACGACTAAGAAAGTCGAAAGCGCTTGAAAAAAATGTCCGAATTAAGAACAATCGGAGAAGTACTATACGGATTGCCACCTGAAAGCACAGGATAGCTCGACGGTTTGAGAACCTCACGAAGAAGATTTACAAACGAGAAAGTTCCATGACGTTCAACAATGCTTGCTTGGATAATGACTGGCTGCCTAAGTATACATATATATATATATATATATATATATATATATATATAAAGTGGTGTACTAAAAGCGAACTTTTAGGAAAAGTAAAACCTATTGTGAAGAGTATACAGCTCAATATCCAGGATAGAGCAGGTAGAATGAAGAAGATATATATATATATATATATATATATATATATATATATATATATATATATACTAATCCAGATAAAGTTTATATCCAAAGGGTAACAAATCTGGAGAATCTTTATCGTGTTTATATAATTGTGCTCAATAATAAATAGAGCTATTTACTTGTAATAAAAAGTTTTATTCAGACAAACATAATTTGGCTACACATTTCAAAACATGTTTCAGCCACAGCTATAATAATACCATATATTAATTAATAAATGCTATGTGTGCACATATTTGCCTGTTAAGAGATGTGTGTGGTTGCTGATTTCACCAGACAGCAATACATGTACCTTTCTACACCATGTTAGAGCCTTGAAACGTTCGTTGAAGACTGACACATTTTAAATCTAGCAATCTAGACAGCAATGACTTCATATTAACTTGCTGAATCTCAATTTGATGGCGTTTGAGATGGAAATTTAAATATTGTTAATATTTTGAATTTAGTCATGTGACCTTTAAAAATAGAATTTTCTTCATGCCACAAAATGAATGCATAAAGAAAGGACATGCTGGCTTGAGGATGTCAGGCTTATTAAAGCTGTGACTAATACAGGTTTTTAAATGTGTAACCAAATTCTGTTTGTATAAATAACACTTTTTATTACAAGTATATATATATATATATATATATATATATATATATATATATATATATATATATATATATATATATATATATACATATATTAATTAATTCATAAACCAATTTATTGTATAGAGATTTTTATAGTTAATTTACAAAATCATTTTTTTGCGTGCAGAAAAGTTAATTAATTTGTAAATTAATTATAAAAATCTGTATACAATAAATTGGTTTATAAATTAATTAAACAAAAATATGAATATATATACAATTGATGACCGGTGCAATTAAGGGCGAATTAAAAAATGCACTAATTTGCATATTCTTAAATAATAAAAACAAAATGCTCAGGGTAGCGAAAAATAGGAACGCACCGTAAAGACACCGGTCGCTACTGCCAAAAGCAAAAACAATAACAAATAATCTACACACATATAATATATATATATATATATATATATATATATATATATATATATATATATATATATATAACATAATATAAAATGCAGTAATAAAATAAGGTGCGAGTCAAATTTTATTAGAATTCAATGTTCAGGCAAAGTACCTTAAAGACCATATATATTTTCAAAGTTTAATTTTATTATCTGCAGTAATGTCATTGCGGTAATGGTCCTCTGAGGAGAAGAATTTTCTTTGAAAACTCGTGAGTTAAGGACTTTAAGGTACTTTGCCTGAACATTGAATTCTAATAAAATTTGACTGGCATCTTATATTATGCTATTAATGCTCTATCCAGTATATTGAGCTTCAATTTTATCCGGATGTTCACTAATTAAAGATATTAGTTGCCTCTTATATCTTTTGTTGGATTAACTTTATATATATATATATATATATATATATATATATATATAAATAATTATATATATAGATATGTATATATTGATTTTGAGTATTAAATAAAGATGTGTATTATTACTAATATTATTATTAGAAATAAAAACCAATATATAACTTAACATTCAATGTGTGTGTGCGTGTATGAGAAAAAGAGAGATACAGACAGACAGTCAGAGAAAATGTGCGTGTTTTTTTTTATGCTGCAACAATCAATTTGAAGTTTCTTTCTTTTTCAATCATTTTTAAGAACTATCAAAATCTCCATGAAAACAAATTACTAAAAAAACATGTTTGTTGCTGAAATGGAATGAGGAAATATTTCAATATTCAGATCAACCATTTCTCCCCAGAAAATGAAATAGTAAAAAGTAAAAAAAAAAAAAAAAAAAAAAAAAAACAAATAAAAAAAGAAATTGAAAGACTAAAATAGAGAAAACTAAGATCATCTATTTCAATTGAACTATTTCTTTTTGTGGGAAGAATCAGCCTTCAAAATTGGGACAAGTTTCTTAGTAAAAATGATTTTATTGGATTTTCTTTATTTTTGTTTATTAAAGTAAGTAAGATGCCACCATAGTAAAAAGACTGAGTAGGGAAAGGGGGGGGGGAAAGGGGGAGAAAATTGTGTGCGCGTGGAGATAGAATAACCGACAAAATCAAGCCATAATAGAAAAGGATCAAGTTGATGGGTCAACTGATAAAAATAGCTAATATCGTAATAGAACAAAACACCAAGTGCTGTTTTGCACAAACATAACACATATCAAGAGGTCAGCAATAATAGACGCAACATTGTCATTCTAAATTGGCTGAAAAAGGAATGAAAAAATTATGAGGGGGCGGGAGGGGGTAGAATTATAAAAGAAAGAAATTGGTCATGGTTAACTGGTTGATAGCAGAAAAATGAAATAAGTTTTTAAAATAGGAAAAAAAAATCACTACATATATAAAATTATGAGACAACTTTACACGTGTATTTCTCGTGTAAATATAATTTTGATAATTACACTCTGATTATTATTATTATTATTATTATTATTATTTACTATTAATCAAATATTTATTGAAAAAAAGAAAAAATAGCGTAAAAGAAAACGAAATTTAAAAAATCTTATTAAAAAAGTTTATTCAAAAATTAAATCCATCAGAATACATCTATTTTTTTCCTAAGCAAGTCAAAGTCAGCCATTTCAATCTTTTGTTAATAATTGTAAAAAAAAGAATGAATTCCTTTGTGGCTCTTCGAAATTTAAAATTATTAAAAAGTTTTGAATAGAATGTTATTTAAACTGGCTTTAAAATTCTTAGTAAATCCTAATTTAATTAAAAGATTGAAAGTTTTGGAAACTTTTTACTTCCCATAATTTTATAAATAGAAGATTAAAACAATATTACACTGAGTTATATAGTTTTATATATAACAATTTGGTTCAATTAATTTAATGATCAAATGCTATTGTAATAATTAAATTTAACTTTCAAAATCCTATTTAAAAAGAATAATTTGGTAACAAAAAAGTGAAACAAAAATGAAAGTAAAACAACTCCCAGGCAACGCCGGGTCGATAGAGCTAGTTGATTATAATTCCATTTGATAAGATACTTTACTTTAATCGCGCAGGACTTAACATCCCCCTCGATGTATTGAACACAAAATTCTGTCTTTGAATTGCATATTTCTCGGCTGTTTGAAGAGGAACGCCGCACTGTTCCCTAATGCTGTCAGACCATCTTTTTGGTGGGTGTCCTCTTGGTGTTGCGTTTGAGAAGTCTTTTCTGTCGCTGGCATTTATCATCCCACTACTAGCAACATGACCGAACCATCAAAGCCTTCTAACCGACACCACATCTTCGATGGTTTCTGTCATGCTCAACGCGTCGCGTATGCAAGCATTACTAAGCCTGTTATTCCTAGTAACCTTGAGGATTGTCCTAAGACATTTAATCTCAAACACTAACAGGGCTCTGACTTCTTGTTCTCCAGTAGTCCATGCCCCTGAACCGTATATAGCTATTGGCAAAATCAGTGCCTTATACAATCTAACCTTAAGGGTTCTGGACATGTCTCTAGAGATCCATATTGTGTTTCTTAAACTGCCACACGCCTGTGACGCCATGGATATTCTGTGCAAGACATCTGAAGCACAGTTGGAAACTAGACTGCCAAGAATGAGAAGTTTATGCTCTAATTCTGTTAGTTTTGTAAATCTTCATTCACAATTCTGATTTTATAAATAATCAATCAAATAAAAGTGTTAACATTTTTTCTATCAACTCTGAAAAAAAAAAAGAAGCAGTTATTAACACCAACGTCTCTCTGTTTAAAAAAAATGAATCTAAGTAAAAATTGTGATCACTTTTTTTAATGTCAACCTAAAATTTGAATGAATTTCTCTGAACAGGTCAATGTTCTTGTTATCATTTGATAGACAAAGAAACATGCTCGGCCTTTTGGCTAAGATCAAAGTGTAGTATCTGTTCCGATGGATACTGCACTTCATAGATCGGTATTGTCTTGCCCTTCGGGGCTTGATTTACGCCGGTCTATGGGTCTGTCCTGTGCAGTTCTAGGAGGTCCACCCTCCCAGGCTTCGCCTCCCCTCTTTGGGGAGGAGTAAGTTAATTGCTTACTGTCTGAGGCGCCCCTACCGGGGAATGCCGACGGGGCTGCCCAGGCAATTTTTAATGGCCATAGCGCTCACCTTCTCGAGCGCTGGCTTTTCAAATCCCACTTTCCGACCTTGTGTCACATACTCCCATTGTGGGTGGGTGTTAAATAACGCCTTTTGGCTAAGATCAAAGTGTAGTATCTGTTCCGATGGATACTGCACTTCATAGATCGGTATTGTCTTGCCCTTCGGGGCTTGATTTACGCCGGTCTATGGGTCTGTCCTGTGCAGTTCTAGGAGGTCCACCCTCCCAGGCTTTACCTCCCCTCTTTGGGGAGGAGTAAGTTAATTGCTTACTGTCTGAGGCGCCCCTACCGGGGAATGCCGACGGGGCTGCCCAGGCAATTTTTAATGGCCATAGCGCTCACCTTCTCGAGCGCTGGCTTTTCAAATCCCACTTTCCGACCTTGTGTCACATACTCCCATTGTGGGTGGGTGTTAAATAACGCCTTTTGGCTAAGATCAAAGTGTAGTATCTGTTCCGATGGATACTGCACCCCATAGACTGGTATTGTCTTGGCCTCCGGGGCTTGATTTACGCCGGTCTATGGGTCTGTCCTGTGCAGTTCTGGGAGGTCCGCCCTCCCAGGCTTCGCCTCCCCTCTTTGGGGAGGAGTGGGTTTGTTGCTTACTGTCTGAGGCGCCCCTACCGGGGAATGCCGACGGGGCTGCCCAGGCAATTTTTAATGGCCAGAGCGCTCACCTTCTCGAGCGCTGGCTTTTCAAATCCCACTTTCCGACCTTGTGTCACATACTCCCATTGTGGGTGGGTGTTAAATAACGCCTTTTGGTCAAGATCAAAGTGTAGTATCTGTTCCGATGGATACTGCACCCCATAGACTGGTATTGTCTTGGCCTTCGGGGCTTGATTTACGCCGGTCTATGGGTCTGTCCTGTGCAGTTCTAGGAGGTCCACCCTCCCAGGCTTTACCTCCCCTCTTTGGGGAGGAGTAAGTTAATTGCTTACTGTCTGAGGCGCCCCTACCGGGGAATGCCGACGGGGCTGCCCAGGCAATTTTTAATGGCCATAGCGCTCACCTTCTCGAGCGCTGGCTTTTCAAATCCCACTTTCCGACCTTGTGTCACATATTCCTATTGTGGGTAGGGGTTAAATAACGCCTTTTGGTCGAGATCAAAGTGTAGTATCTGTTCCGATGGATACTGCACCCTATAGACTGGTATTGTCTTGGCCTTCGGGGCTTGATTTACGCCGGTCTATGGGATTGTCCTATGCAGTTCTAGGAGGTCCACCCTCCCAGGCTTTGCCTCCCCTCTTTGGGGAGGAGTAAGTTAATTGCTTACTGCTTGAGGCGCCCCTACCGGGGAATGCCGACGGGGCTGCCCAGGCAATTTTTGATGGTCAGAGTGCTCACCTCTCGGGCGCTGGCTTTTCAACCCCCACTTTCCGACCCGAGCTTGGGTCACATCTTACTTGTGGGAGTAGGATAAAAACTGGCCTTGTGCCTAACTCCTGGAGAGGAGTAAATTACTCACTTATATAAGTTGAATGGTTAATCAAATTCTTTGCTGATGAAGATATTAGTAGTAAGATGTTACTAGTAGTAGTGTGTTATCAAAGACATAAGAATTACTTAAATGTGTACAAAAAGTTTATTAATACTGTGGAATGCAGCAAAGACAATAATGAATGCAATTAACAGTGAATGAACCTTGTCAACAATTAAACACAGAACCTATTGGTAAATGCTTTATGCTCAAAGTAATTCACATATCTCCAAAACACTCAATGAAATCACTTCAATGGATTTTTTGTTTTCTTGTGTGATTTCTTTGGTAATCCATTTTGTTTTTTTTCACACATTGATTAACCAAAGTTATTTGATTTACTTTTTAATGGGCACTGAATGAAAATCTATTTGATCAAGCAATCTCTTCAATTACAAGCAAACGTTTCTTTTTAAAAGAGAAATAAGATTTTCTTTTTTTATAACAACCTTTTCAAATTTCAGGTCAAGGGTAACGAATGGCTAAAGATATTTATTTAAGCCTATTTGGGAATCTCTTGTTTTAATCAATAATCTCAACTTTAAAGGAAAAAAAATCTAACAGAATATATCATATGAATATAAAGATCAAATTCTCCTAAATATTTCATCATATAGACCCCAAGAGGGTTGCTGTAAATTAAATTTTTTACCATTATTTCTCAATTCATCAAGTTCATTTAAAAATATGAATTATACTGTAGAGCTATTTTAACACGATTAAGCAATTTCTTCCAAAATTATATTACTTTATTAGAAAAAAAAATCTAGGTTTTGAAATTTTTCCTGTTAATAAATTTCCAATGTGAGGTGAGTTATTTGAAAACCGTATTTCATATTAAGAAATCTTATTAATTATTTTCAAAGTTTCAATTAAGTCACTCCTCATTCGTTTCTCTGTTAAAGTGGTTAAAACCTAAGGATTTAAATCTATCTTTATGATTGAAATATTTTCATCCTGTTATATATATATATATATATATACATACAAGTTTTTTGGTTAAAACATTTTATTTCTTATCACCAGACAGCTGTTTCGTCCACAGAAAATCATAATTACTCTGTGTTAATTGCATAACTAAGAATGTTTAACCGGACTCTTTAGTCGTAAGACACAAAACTATTGCAAGAAAACACTTGAAATCAGCAGCAAAAAATGAAACTTGTGAAATAAATTTGTTCTTTTCAATACCAATTTCTATCTGATCATCCCAAAACTCAGTCTATTAGCCAAAAAATGTCTACAAAATAGAATTCTTATGTCAAAAGCAAACCAATAAGTAAAAAACAAAAACAAAAAAAAACTTGGTTATGTCCCAGAAAATCAGAGACCATGTAAACGCATT
>OY744545.1:41481250-41491250 GCA_963556195.1 Sepiola atlantica
ATGCTTATGTTATCTTCAGTGCAGGAAACTAATTCCCAACGGTCGACGGGCGCGAACTCCGACTATAAATTGCCACTGATTCGCAGTCAGGAGAGTTGCCAGTTGGCCACCAGAAATCAGCTCCGAATTTTAGGAGGAATTTAACTTTGTAAATACCAAGTCGGCGAGTATTCACAGCAAGCGGCGAAGAGTGATCTAACAACAACAAATCGTGTTGGATCTCGCAATGGTATAGGTTTGAGTATGAATGCAAGTACCCCCGCCCCTAAAAAAAAAAAATTCAAAGTAAATCATGCTACATAATTCGGCTGGTGATACCAGATCAGGCTGCCCTGTGGCTCCCTGAGACGAAATTCACCTACATTGCGTTTTTTTTTTTTTTTTTTTTTTTTTTTTGTTGTAAAACTTAATTATGTTCTACAAAACCAAAAACAAAAACAACAGCCCCTCTCCCTTTCTCCCTCCCCTTTTTTATTTTATTTTAAGAACTTGAAGCATAAATCTTTTACTATAATGACCGGATTCGGCATTAAATAGCCCAAAAAGGGTTGATATGCCGTAAAACAAAACTACCAAACTACCAAACTACCATAATTCGGATACATACATCAACATAAGTTTGCATATATAATTATTGTAATTATTCACCGGTGGATCAGGTTTAGCTTAAAAGTGTCTAAAAGAATCCACCGTTGAATGTTAAACTTATTGAATGCATGTCAAGCCACATGCGGCAAGATGTTTCGATCGAGAACAAGTGATGCGAGTCTTTAAAAGCTGAACCAGAAAGAAAAACCATCAAAAATGAAAATTCATCAGCTCTAATGAAGGGAGATAGGTTTTTTTTTTGTCCGCAGCGCAAGTATATGTTAATTAATCAAGCGAATAAAATGCTTCCAAAAGTTTTCAGCTGAATTTATGGATTTTCCCAAAACCATTCGCATGCAAAGAAGAAAAACTATGTTCTCAAATTTGAGGAAGAAAACGGACACTTCTTTTCTAAAAATGTTCATTTTACTTTGATGTCTTCAAAAAGATTTCTTTTTAAAGAATACAATTCAAAATTCAGCAAACCAATTTTTGCTTTTTAAAGAAACGATTTTTCGTTCAACTATCTTTATATCTTTTTATTTTAAGATGCTTGTGTTGTATCCATTCGTTCCTTCGTATATTAAACTTTACTTAATTAGTTTCCATAGCAATAATCCAGTAGCAGCTAACAGCATACATATTTAGACAGAGGAGGAGGGTTAAAATCGATGATGGGAGAGAGAAAATATTTCACAAATGTTGATATATGGGAATGGGTGAGGAAGAGCGTGTTATATAAGTTTACAGAAAGATAGAGTAATCAATTCAATGAATTTCCTTTAATGACCGATTAAATAAACTTTGGGCTATATTAATGTTTGTCTCTCACTAGATAATATAAGTAACAACTATTTTCTTTGATTAATTGTGGACTTTACAGTGGCCCTGATAGCATATCATAATGACGGAAATACAGGGTGGGCCAAAATAAGGGTCCTATCTTTAAATTTGAATAACTTGAATTTGAATAACTTCCACAAAATAAAAGTTAAACTCACCAAACTTTATGTGTGTGTAGACTGACCCTTCCGAGATTTTTTGAAATAAACAAAACAAATTTTAGCCGAAAAACACTTCTTAAAACTTACAAAAACTAAAGTATTGTTTTTTACACTGTTTTGAGTTTTTTAAGCAAAAATAATGTTTTCTAAATGAGGGTACGTTCCTTAGGGCTAATACGGCTCATGCTTGCTTCGGAAGGGGTCCTTTACTTATTCTAAAAAAAAAAAAAAAAAAAATCAATAAATAAAAAAGTTATGAATTTTTAAAAATAGGACCCTTATTTTTGCCCACCCTGTAGTTTGTTTATGGAACTTTCAGGACTTTTCTAATGTTTTTAATTATGAAATATTGGAAATAAGAAAATAATCATGAACACAAATAGAAAAAGTTTTAAATAATTTATTTAAAAATTAATTCAAAATATGTCCACAAAATCAAATGAGGAAGTTTAAAATAAGTTATTCAAACATTATTTGAATTTTAATAAATTACAGAATTTTGAAAATTAAATTGATTTTTAACAAAAACTGTAAAAACAAATAGATTCCCAAAGAAGACAAACGTCAAAATATGGAGCAACAAGCATGAACAGAATCCATAAACTATCATGAAACAGGCAAATAAAAAAAAAATAGAAAAAAAAAACTACTTGTGAGTTCTCAAAATGGATGGAGATTTTTAGAGTTTATGAGTGAGTATTGATTTACTCCTCTCCAGGAGTTAGGCACAAGGCCAGTTTTTATCTTACTCCCACAAGTAAGATGTGACCCAAGGTCGGGTCGGGAAAGTGGGGTTTGAAAAGCCAGCGCCCGATGGGGTGAGCACTCTGGCCATTAAAAATTGCCTGGGCAGCCCCGTCGGCATTCCCCGGTAGGAGCGCCTCATGCAGTAAGCAATAAACTTACTCCTCCCCAAAGAGGGAAGGCGAAGCCTGGGAGGGTGGACCTCCTAGAACTGCACAGGACAGACCCATAGAACGGCGTAAATCAAGCCCCGAAGGCTAAGACAATACCAGTCTATGGAGTGCAGTATCCATCGGAACAGATACTACACTTTGATCTTAGCCAAAAGGCCAAGAATTTGAGTTTATGAGTGAGTATTGATTTACTCCTCTTCAGGAGTTAGGCACAAGGCCAGTTTTTATCTTACTCCCACAAGTAAGATGTGACCCAAGGTCGGGTCGGGAAAAATTAGAGTATCTAAAAAATAATAAAGAACTTTTTCTATGAAAATATGACTGTGAAGAAGCAACTCAAAATGCAGCGTTATTCTAAGATGTTCTAACTCTTGGAATATCTACACGTAACATTGTATGATTTCGGAAATAGTAATAGGCTTTTTTTTATATATATGTTCCAAACAGGCAGCAAAACTCAATTAATCTTCAAAATCATAGAATAAGTTGTATTCATTATATAAATTAAGTAGACAGATTTCTCTTTTTATCAAAAGCTTAAAAACAAAGTAAATAAGGTATTCGAAAGAATCATGTCCTTATGAGTTTTCAGAGAATTATGTAATAATTAAATGTCACGATTCTTCTAATGAGACCATTTTCAAAAAGTAAAGATCAATCTGATTTTTTTCTTAAACAGGCCAAAGAACTTGAATATTGCAATTTTAATATAGTGCGAACAATGTCGAAATTTGAATGATTTCATCAGGGAAATATAACAATTTTAAACAATTCTTAAATTATGAATCATTGTCACATTTGAAAATCTTGCCTATTAGGTCTGATAGACTCCTTCCTGGCTAGCAAATACAAGTTTCACAGCAGCGGGGATGGGTAGAGTGTTCGGTACAGATAAAAAATGTTAAAAATCAAATAAGCTAAAGCCTCATTTGATTTGTGTCTTCTGGTAGATTTAATTCAAACTGTTCATGTCCTCTGGCATTTATTATCGAAAAAAGAAAACGAAAAATATTTTGAATTTTTAATGCTAATCATCAAAGCTGCTTGGAATTGAATGAAAGTTTGAAAATCTAAAGAGAAAAAAAAAAAAAGTCGTGCGTAGGGAGTAGAATGATAATTCAGTTAGAGTTTTATGCATTATGCTAAGATTTTAAAGCTAATTTTACTCATACGCCTACAAAATTGTTGCCATGGAAACTACCAGTCATTCTTTAAATTCTTAATGGGTTTCAAACAGTTCTGGCAATGTGGTAAGGGCTATGACATGGCGGCGGTGGAGGCGGAGGCGGTGAGTAACCAAGGGGGAGTGGTGATAGTGGCTACTACAGCGAGGAGGGGGGGGGAATAGAAAAAAAAAGGGGGACTGACAAAAAGTCAACTTAGTGTAGCAGTAGCCTTTGCATTTGGACAACAGAAAGAAAGAAGAAAGAAAGAAATCCTGCAAGAGAAAAAGCGGGGTGGTGGGGGTGATTGTGCTTATAAGCCTGGACAGGAGGAAAAAAGGGGTATTTACCTAACAATGACGATTACAACATCGCCATTTTTTTTTGAAAAAAAAAAAAAAAAAATTTTTTTTTAAAACAACAGGTAACTTTTCCATCTACACATTTCATGATAATGCTTTGGTCAATTATTTAAAAAAGAGATCTCCACTTTTAGAATGTTCCATAAATAACAAAAACACTCATTTCGGCCATCTATATCTCTCTATAAAGTTAGGTATGTTTTTTTTATGTTTGTTTGGAGTAATGCTGAAACTAATTAATCAATCATTATGAATTTTGGAACATAGTTTCAAGACGTAAGGATGGGTAATGTGGGCTATATTTAGTTTACTTTAGTTTTGTGAAAAGGGGGGCAAAAGGGTCAGGAAGCCCTTTGTGAAAATTCAGACGTCTCTGATTTGGATGAAATTTTAAACATAGATGATTCTTGTTACTATGTTCAAATTCATTTGGCTTCTAATGCTCCTCATTCTCTAATGAAAGTTAATTCAAAGAAAATTTTAGAAGGCAAAAATGAACCCCTATTTTTATTAGCTACTGTCTGTACCTACCCGGTGTTGTCCAGGAGTCTTTTTATTTTCATTTTTGTTTCGCTCGTTAACACTCCGGTCTTTTCTCTTAATTTCTAGTAAGAAAATATTTACATTTTTGGAAAGATAATTCAATGAAGAATATGCATGTTATTAAAAATCAAATAAATACTTTGTTTTTTTTGTTTTTTCTAAACTATGTTTTATTTTTACCAAATTATTTTTTTTTATAAGATTTTAAAAGTTAAATTTAATTATTGCGCAATCATTTGATCCTTAAACTATTAATTGAACCAAATTGTTATCACGCTATAACTAAAATTGAGAAAAGATAGGTTTTCTTATTTAGAAAGATTGATTAAGAATAAACAAAGTTGTTTACGATATAAGCAGGCAGGCTCAGAGAGAGGGTGAGTGAAAATTTATGTGACGAATGCAGGGAAGGAGAAACTGGCTGTTGATCTGGTGTGCTAGCAAAGGAAGCAGAGCATTTAAGGTTTAAGAAACCAAAATGCATTCTGGCAATTTTGATTTTGTAATTTAAATTATTTTTTTTTAGAAAAGGATTTTCAAAATTTTGTTTTATTTTATGTTATTGTATTTTTAATTTTAATAAATATTAATAAATATTTGATTAATAGTGAATAAAAAAAAACAGTATCGAAGTTAGGATGGCACGAGACACACATATATATGAAATTGTTTCATAATTTTCTTAATATAGAAGAGATTTACAGATTTTCTATCCATCAACATCACACAAATATTTTGTTCTTTCCAGGTTTGATTTTTCTGAAAAAAAATGTTAATTCTGTATTTTTGTATAAATAAATTCTTTTAAAGAGAAACATGTCCTCTAATCACAAAGAGAATTCTCATAAATTAAAAATAGAGTTATAAAAGAGGAGAAAAAAAAAATGTTCATTCGTTTTTAATCAGAAAAAGTAATCAAATTCTGAACCACATTCGCACGGCGGGGGGGGGGGGGGAATCTTTCTGTCATAAATCTTGTTCGTTTAATTATCATATGTTTTCTAATGCAGTTGATGATTGCTTCCTATGGGCCGAGGAGTCTGGCTGCAGCCGCCCACAAAACTAACATTAACAATCTCCAGCTTACAAACATTAAATCAAGCCAGCGGAGAACAAAACTGGATGTTACTGCACAGGGGAGGAGGGGGGGATGGTGTTGGTCGGAGGAGATTCTACATATAAATTGATTTCACTTAGCCATTAATTTTAAATTATAAGTCTGACAGTAATAAATTTAATAAAACTTTGACATGTATAATTTCATGGCAAGACATAAAAGTTCCGCTCTTGCCAAACAAGAAGAGGAATGAAAAGGAAAGTAAGGTACAAGGCCACAATAAAGAAAAAGTAAGTCTCAATAGAAATGAAGAAAGTCTTCACATTAAAATTATTTTTTTTATTGTTATACCTCTTATCTATAATTTGCAATAATCTCATTTTAACTTTATATTATAATTGTTTTTTTCACACTCAGACATAACACTGCAGCCCACACACACCATGACAGCCACAGACAAGATGTCCTAGACTAGTGTTTCACTGTTTTGGACTCTTCAGTAGGACACACCTGCACTCAGGATTTGTGCACTTCAAGTTACTTGAGTCACCACACTGCACACAAGAATGTCTTATAGTATTGGTAGCTGAAGTGGCAGATTGACCGCCATGCATACAAGTGATTCGGGTTTCGAATTTTGAGTTCAGATGTGTCCTACTGAAGAACCCACAAGAAAGTGAAACACAAGTTTAGGATTTCTTATCTGTGGCTGTCATTGTATGTGTGAGCTGTGGAAAAAAAATTAATTATATAATATGTCACATTCAATTCTTTCTCTCTTTCTCTCTCATATATATATATATATATAGTCTCGGAAGTTTCTCAACCATTAAAACTATATAAACAAAAAAAAAAAAAAACAACATAAAAATATATATATAAAAAAAAACTTATAGTCTCAAGTCTTCCAGTGGAAAATCACTCATGTAAGTCAATTTATTTTTTACAGTTATTATATTAGTTAGTTTCTAACACTATTTTAAGGGATCATCAGTTGTTTACCATGAAAAACTGTTTCGATATATGTATATATATATATATATATATATATAAAAAATCATTATCATCATATTCAGTTTAACATCCGTTTTACATACTGCCATGTGTTGGATTACTTTTAGGAATTGACTTCCAAACTAACACATCTCTGGTCAGGTCCTTATTTATCTCTCTTTCTTTTAAGTCCATCATTATCACTTCCTCTCATGTTTTCCTTGGTCGCACCTGCCAAATTACCCTGCTACCCCAATTGTTCTACATCTACTAACCCAAGTACTCTCATCCATTCTTTCAACATGCCCATACCCTCGAAGTCTCCTGTTCTGTGCACACCTCTCTACACTGTCCAGACTTAACCTTCCTCTGAGGTCATCAGATCTAAGCCTGTCTTTATTCACACTACACATCCATCGTATCATTTCTCCCCATGCAACACATGTCCTCAACCCTCACATGCCTGATAGGTGCTTCCCTTGGTCAACAGTAATGATAAGTGGTTATTAAATTACGAGGAATTGTGTTTATTATTCTAATTACTTTTTGTAGAGTTTACCATTCCATATTAAACATCATCTTATTTGAATACGTTTTTTGTAACAAAATATTTACATGACATTAACAGTTTATCAACAATTTCATACAATAGAAATATACATTTAAAATCCTCTAAAATATTTCATATGTCCTTGTAAATACATTACTTTACCATTATTTCTGAATTCATCCAGTTTATTCTCAACACGTTCTACACTTATGAGAAAGGAAGGATGAGAGTAATCCGATGTAATAGGAAATGAAAAAGGAAAAACCAAGAGATATTTTTTATATATGGATCAACGTTTCGTCTTTATTGTAAGACTTCCTCAGGATGATAATTTTAAGAAAAATGTCATGCAAGTACATCGAAATATTGGGTTGACAGTCAGTCAGTAGCAGAGAGTGAAATGAATATGGAAGGCTTTGAGTGGGTACATTAAGGCAGCAGTAAAAAGGGGAGGGTGGGAGTGTTAGTGAATTTGTCTTAGGGTGGGATAGAGGGGAGGGAGGTTCTTAAAACTATGATACCACCTACTTACCAAAGACACAGAGTTCCCCCCTTCCCTCCTTTTTTCCCAGCCCCTCAAAATCCATGCCACATCTCACCACTACAAAAACCTCAGCACCCCTCCCCTCTCTCCCACCCTAAGACAAATTCACTAACACTCCCACCCCTTGGCCAGTGCTCTTAGTAGCCACGACTATTACTTTTCCTTATCAACCCATCATGTCAACCCAATATTTCGATGTACTTGCATGACGTTTTTCTTAAAATTATCATCCTGAGGAAGTCTTACAATAAAGACGAAATGTTGATGAATATATAAAAAATATCTCTTGGTTTTTCCTTTTCCATTTCCCATATATATATATATATAAATATATATATATATATATATATATATATATATATATAGAATAAATATGAAACTAAAAGTAAGCTTTTAGTAAATAGAACCTATAGTGAAATGGTTTAAGTTCCATATACGAGATAGAGAAATTATAAAGATAGATGAACAAAGAGTGATAAACATGTACGAATGGCCCGATTTCTTCATTTTAATTCCGTTTAAGTGCGCTCCATCTACGATTTGAACTCAACATCTCACTATTGGATTTACTTCATTTTTGAACGCTTTCCTATGCTGCCTTCATGAAACTTTTTCTTCTCCATCTAAATCTCCTTATATTGGACACCTTATCAACGGACATTTACCATCTGGACAAACCCCATATCTTTTTTACACAAACTTTTTTTCACCCTCCATTTTCTTAATAATATTTTTTCAAATGCTGAATTTTGGCTTTCCTACTGCCAACTTATCTATCTGTATAATTCCTCTGATGATAAGATCTCGATCTTTGAAAAGCCTTGGCTTAAGGAAAGAATAATAAACATAATTTTATTACAGAATACCTTGCATTGAAAAATCGAAGTTTGAAATAAATCTGTACATTCGTACATGTTTATCACTCTTCGTTCATCTATCTTATATATATATATATCCGGTGCTCTTATATCCGGGTTACACTGTATATATATATATATATATATATATATATATATATATATATATACAGTGTAACCCGGATATAAGAGCACTGGATATAAGAGAACCCCCCCCCCCCGAATATAAGAGACATTGTCTCTGGTCCCAAATTACAGCCTGTGTTAATGTCTATAAATTAGACCCGGATATAAGAGACCCGGATATAAGAGAAACTCGGCTATAAGATACTTCTCCTCCCCAATATAAGAGAGTTCGTTTTGAGTGGCAGTGTGATGTCGTAAATCAGTCAAAAGACGTTGATAAATTTTCTCACCTCATTGGTGAGTCTTTCTATGGCCTTCACTATAGCCATATCCATAAAAAAGGTTTCTTTTTTTTTGTTGTTATTAGAAGGCGAACCGAAATATAAGAGACTTAGTCTCTTATATCCGGGTTTAACAAAGAGATTTGTGTACAATAAAAAATGACTGCCTCTTTTAAGAAAAAGTAATTGTTGACTGAATTATTTGTGAAAACTGATTGAAAAGTATTTTTTTATGTCTATAACTGTTAAAGAAACTAGTGTTCTGTAAAAGGCGTTATATGTGGTGTTTCCATACTTTATATGTGGTGTTTCCAAACAAAATAGACAATACTCAGATATAAGAGGAACCCGGATATAAGAGACTTATTTTCCGGTTCAGACAGCTCTCTTATATCCGGGTTACACTGTATATATATATATATATATATATATATATATAATTGATCTAAACTCATCATTAATATGTTTGCATGTCACAAATTTGATTCTGTCCACTTCTAAATCCTACTTGACAAGTTATCAGTTACTAATCAGCATAGCCATCATCGACATTTCGAACATGTTGAAGATACATTTTTTATTTTCCTTTTTAATCTTTTCTGTTGTTCTTTCTTAATTCTTTAAGTTTTTTTTTAATGTCTTATTTCTTTTTCTTTTTTTTTACAATTCCAGAGAGCAATGAACAGTAGGTAAAAAAAGAATTGGCAGAAAAATGAGAGAAGAATCGAAATTAAAATAAGCAAAAAATTAATTACACAATTCTCGAATAAAAGATGAAAAATGATGCATTTTGTTTTTTTTCCCCTACATTTTTCAGAATTGAAAAAGCAATTTAAGTTGTGGAGCAAACTAATAATTCTCTTTCCATGATTCCAGCAAGAATTAAATTAATTTACAACTGTCGATGCCTGCAGAAGTGGAAGACTTGAAAAAGGATAAAAATAAATAAATATGAAACAATTTTAAAAAAAGGAAAACAAAAAAAAAAAGAAGAAAACTTAAAGAAAACCAACCA
>OY744545.1:41501250-41633750 GCA_963556195.1 Sepiola atlantica
AGTAAAAAGTCAACCGTGATTTAAGAATAAGAATAAATGCAAAAAAACCTTTTGCGTCTTCAGATGAAATCGAACTCAGAATCGCTTCTTAGCAGGCTAGTATCTTACCAATTTGCCCACAGCACCGGTTTTGTTAATATACAGATTATAAAACATGCTATGGAAACGTTTTTGTGTAAGTAGGTCAAGTAAGTTTAATTTAAAAAAATCCCTTATCAAAAAGGTATTAACAGTGACATTGTGAACATTGACTAATTTTATTTCTTCCAGATTTCTTCAAAGCATCATCGGTGGCTAGAAGAAGACTTCAGATTGTGGGAGGGGTAGCTCCTCCTAATTTCACTATATTAGTTATCAAAACAAAAACAGTAGATCAGATTAAATATGAAATCGATTGGAAATACAAATTTTGTTCTTAAGAACACAGACCAATATTTGCCAAAACTAACTGAACAATTTTAAGCATGCATCTTTTGTTAACAAAGCTATTAACATCAAAGAAATAAAGGAAAAACTGCTTAGTGTATATATAAGATATATACATATTTATTTATACAAATATTTCTGGCTACATATCTGCACATTGCTTGATTTGTTATTAGGCACTATTGTATAAATACAGTAAGATTCAAAAGATTGTTTATCTAATGTATGTGAATAAAACTACACCAGGATATATATATAAATATATATATATATATTTATTTAATTAATTTTTTTTCATTAAGTCAGGCTTTTCAAAGATCAAAACCTTATCATCAGAGGAAATTGCTTTTTTGACACCGGATTTTTTTACAATCGGACACTTGCTTGCATTCGGACAGCTTTTTGCCTTGTTTTTTTCCCCACAATCTTCGTTTTACTTTTTCAGATTTTAAATCTTGGCTTTCGCCAACTAATCTATCCCAGCAATTTCCTCTGATGATAAGATTTTGATCTTTGAAAAGCCTGGCTTAAGGAAAAAATTAATTAAATAAATTGCTTTTTTGCGGAATACACCTTGCATTGAGCAACTGAATTGAAAAAAGATCTGCCTCCGTCGCTTTTCTAATTCCTTTTTATCCTTCTATCTATCTATCTATCTGCTCTATCCTGGATATTGAGCTGTATACTTTTCACAATAGGTTTTACCTTTCCTAAAAGTTCGCTTTTAGTTCTCGACTTATATATATATATATATATATATATATATATATATAATTTTGTTTTGTTTTCTCAATTAAAAGTTGAAATAAGATTATTGATTAAAATAAGAGATAATCCCCAAAGAGACACAATTAATAAATAAATATTAAAATCTTTTCAAATAATAATTAATATTAAAATCTTTTCAAATAATAATTAATATTAAAATCTTTTCAAATAATAATTAATATTAAAATCTTTTCAAAAATCCGATTGCTTGTCTATAATTTGACCAAGTCATTCATTCAACTTCACAAATCATCATATCTCATGGAAGAGGAAAAAAAACACAATCATTTGTAGAAAAAGTTTAAAAATATTTTTTCATTCATTAATCAATGAAGCTAGAAGAAGAAAAAGAAGAAAAAAAAGAAACTATGAAATCTACCACAATAAAATGAGATGTTATCAACTGATAGAAAAACCTGGACACAAGTGAAATCGTGAAGGAGGCCGAGAAAATTTAATGAGCAAAAATTACGAAATAATATCGTGAGGAGAAGTTTCAGCTTGAAGGATTTTGAAATCCTTACACCATCAAAAATATTGGATAGATGAGGATGGAGGACTGAGATGCTAGTGAAGAGGGGGTGGTCGATGAATATGCAAAGAAGAGTGAAAAAAAGAAGGAAAAAAAGGAGAATCAAATCAAAATATGGCAATCATTTAATTGAAAGAGAAAACTATAAAAAAATATAGGAGGAAAAAAAAATAATGTGAACCAAATAAAAAAGAATTTTTAAAATAATGAAGACATTTCAAATAAGCTAATAAAGTAAATAAAAGTAGAAACAGCAAAATTAAAATTAAATGAGTAAAAGTGAAAATGGCTAGAAGAAGCTGAGAGAGAGAGAGTGAGTGAGAGAGAGTGAGAGGGAGAGTGAGAGAGAGAGAGTGTGAGAGAGAGAGAGAGAGGGAGAGAGGGAGAGAGAGAGTGAGAGAGAGAGAAAGTGAGTGATAGAGAGAGAGAGAGAGAGTGTGTGAGAGAGAGAGAGGGAGAGAGAGAGTGTGAGGGAGAGAGAGGGTGTGAGGGAGAGTGAGGGAGTGAGAGAGAGAGAGAGAGAGAGTGTGAGGGAGAGTGAGAGAGAAAGAGAGAGTGAGTGAGTGTGAGGGAGAGAGAGAGAGAGTGAGAGAGAGAGAGTGTGAGGGAGAGTGAGAGCGAGAGAGTGAGTGAGTGAGACAGAGAAAGAGAGAGAGTGAGAAAGTGAGTGAGAGAGAGAGTAAGAGAAAGAGAGAAAAAGAGAGAGAGAGAGTGAGTGAGAGAGAGAAAGAGAGAGTGAAAGAGAAAGAGTGAGAGAGAGAAAGAGTGAGAGAGAAAGAGTGAGTGAGAGAGAGAAAGAGAGAGAGAGAAAGAGAGAGAGAGAGAGAGAGAGAGAGAGAAAGAGAGATGCAGTCTTAGTAAAAAAAAAAAAAGGAAAAGAAAATGCTTACAACAATGCTGAGATAGAAAACAGATAATCAACCCGAGATACACACTTGTCGAGATAATTGCACGGAGAAAAAGGAATTGCTTATGACGCGGATGAAAACAACTGGCAAGACGTTTTAAGTTAAAAGACAAGAATAGCGCACTTATCATATTCTCTCTTTCCCTCAGATCTGCCATAAAAAAGCAATTCAAGATTTTTTTTTATTCTATTTCCTTTTTATCTTTTTCTTCTAATCTGAAATAGCAAAATAGATTTGGAAGCTTCAGTCCTTTGACTTTGATGCAGTCATTTATAAAAACAGCATAGATTTTCAGAATTATGTAAATCGGCTGACCACAAAGAGGAGAAGGGAAAAACTGCTCGACGATAGAGTCTAGCTTTTAGACCAGAAAATTCAGCCTCTGTCAATTAAGGCAGACGCACTTCTAGCAGACAAGCAAACATAATTAGCTGAAAATACCTGTTCAATAGTCTAGATATTCACTACTAAACTCCAAATCCAAATGAAAAACAGGGATCATTTGTAATTCCATATGTGTTCTTATCTAACAACCTTTAGTTTTTAAATCCACAGAAATTATTTCATTAAACTAGAGAATAGATAACTCCAATCCATAGTAATAAATGCTAATTCCTCTGTGTCCGAATCTAGTTTGGTTAGGTTACTTTGTGTAATGTCATATCAATGTGATATTTTAATTTAAATTTATCAATGCTCATGATTCTGTAAAACCTTACGGACAACATCATTTTTAGTTTGGTTCATCTGAAAGATGCTTATAAAATCGCTATAAACTCATCAAACAGAAAGAAATTGCTTTATCCTCAAGGTTGTTTATGTATGGATTGTTTTATAACGTTTTATCGGCAAAAGAAAATATGACAATCTTTGTAAAGCAATTTTTTTTTTGCTTTAGTTCACTTGCAAGCAACTTTTTTTTGCTTTAGTTCACTCGCAAGCAACTTTTTTTTTTTGCTTTAGTTCACTCGCAAGCAACTTTTTTTTTTGCTTTAGTTCACTTACAAGCAACTTTTCTTTCTTTTTTTGCTTTAGTTCACTCGCAATGTTTTTAGCTTTTTGAGAAAACTAAAAGTGGTGGGAATTTTGTCAAATTTGGTCTAAAAATTGAATAAAGAATGCCATTTGACATGGTGTGTTTCTCTGTTAGATTGGTCAGTTCCTTTTGTCGCAATCCTTTCCTAAAGTTCTGTTTCCGTAGCCCAGTAACTTTTCATTTGAAAAAGTCATGAACATCAAAACCGGTGAAACATACGGGTTATTAATTTCCTGCCAATTCTTTTGTTTTATATATGTATGATTTGTAAAGAAATAGTTGTTTAGTCAATAGATCTTACATTAATTTTTATAGAGCAACTTCTTCCAGATATGATATTATTATGTTGGTCATTTCAACATTTTCAAATAGTTCCCTCAATTTTTTTTATACCAAACGGGTACTTCAGTCAAGATCACTGTTGGTGGACATATCTCGTTTATAGACTCAGTCCGTCAAAGTTTCCCTGAACAAATGAAACACATTTGGAATGAGGATAAGCTAATTCGAATTATTTATTCTAATAAAACATTTCCTGATTAAAAAGTCACTTTTAATAGTTTCTATTGCAATATAAAGTAAAAATATTTTTCCAGGTGAGAAATATTTGCCATAGACAAGCACTTTGAGTAGTAATTTCATAAATTTTAAGCTCCTATCCATAATCTGTATCCCTGCTAAATCAGTCGACACCATCCAAAGACTGAAAAAGCAACAAAAGGACCAGATTGATTTGAATAATGTTTTCATCCAATTGATAGAAATAGTCCGACAGCTATGTTTTGCAAAACTATTTTTTTGTAACCTTTTATTAATAACTAGAAAGGCTGTACTTGACATTGATTGGGTGGGGGAGGGGGGGTAAGTACAGTGACCTTAATTGAAATAAATTTCTAGTTTTTAATTCCTCTCAAGGTTCACCCAGTATTTCCCTGAAATCCATGAGGACCCCTAGAAACTCTTGCTCCAAGCCCTAAACCCTTTATTAAAATTCCAATTCTAATTTTAATATTTCTATAATTTTAGAGTTATAAATAAAATAAAATAAAACATTTCTTTTTTTTATAAATGTCAAGTGCAAATGCAATATTATTCTAACCCCTTTGATCCAAATGAAATATACTTATCCAAGCACTCTGGCTAATGTGGTTTCAGAATACATATGATTATGGGGGGGGGGCTATCTCCAAAACCCTAGGAGAAGCTAATGAACAAACAAACGAAACAAACAAACAAACAGGAAGTTTAACTTTATTATATAGAAGATATTTTACAAATGTTTTTTTGTTTTGTCTCAATCAATTCATAAAAAATGTCCATTTGTAAAATAATTTGGCTGAGATAAGCTAATTATATTAAATTAAGAAAATGTTCTTCTTCATTGAATAATGATTCAATAGTAGACATTACGACTATCTTCGTACAGCCGCAGAGGTGGTAGAACAATTTCCACAAAAGTTTAACATCCCCTTTGCTTCAAATTGCTCCTTATTTAAACAAGACACGATTTTGTCAATTGAGTGACGGCCAAAACAAGGATCCTTTACATGAATTTTTTTTATTTCAATGCAGATTACGAGCAGGGCTACCAGGTGTTGCCTGTGTATCATATAAAAAACATTACCAGTAATGAACACGAACATAAGTCAATCATGACACTTCATACCTTCGCCTGTCAACGTAAGGATGGGCCAAAGTATTATCTGGGCCTTACTTCTCCATCTTGTATAAAGTATTCCCCAAGTTATGCCATAGAAACGTTGATAACTCAAAAAATATTTATCTAATCAGGCTGAAATTTTGCATGGTGGTTACTGTTATCAGATCTATACATCAAATTTGGAACATTGAAATCTAAAATTCCATAAAAATTTCGATCTTGACCAAATTTGCTAAATGTAGGACTTTATTAGCTACAATATGGGTTAAGTAGCTAGTCCCTACGATGAATAGAACAAAAGTTATTGCCAAAAATGTGATCTTTTATCATAACCTTGACCTTTGACCTAGATATCCCAAATTTAAATCAGTTCTAAGTTAGACCATGACCAATATGTTGACAAAGTTTGGTGACGATTAGTCAAGTGATGTGGATGCTGGGTTGTACACAAATAAACAAACATAGTGACAAACGTGACCGAAAACGTAACCACCATCTTGTCAGAAGTAATAAAAAAAAAACTGATCCAATTGTTAACATTAGAAAACTTAGTGGGAAAAGAAAAACGAAACTGCCAACAATAACCAAATTGAAAATCATTTGTTTGCAATTGTATTTCTTTTTTATTCAAATATAATTCAGACGAAACATAGCATTAACCATATCAAAATTCCTAATTAAAACTTCTACGATAGGCTTGTCTCCCTTAATCTTTGAAATTGTTATTTATTTGAATAAATATATTTCACAGATTAAAAGTCACATCAGCAGTGGATAAAAATACAGAATTAAGACTACTAAAATATTTTTTTTTGTTCACCATAACCAACAGGCAGAAATTCTGTGGTTGCATAATATTGTTTATTCCTAATATTTTGCTATTTGTGAATTAGCAAAAATCTTCACTTCTATAAAGTTTAGTTTGGCAGACATTAAATGACTCACTGGGGTAGATATGCTGTAAAACAAACCAAACCAAGTTTAGATATATATTTTGTTTTTGACAAAATCTTACTAGAAAGATGCTTAATTAATATATATATATATATATATATATATAGATATAGATCTATAAGGAGAGGTAGTTTGCTTGAAGCATTGTGTAATACGTATATAGAGGAGTATTAGAAGGCTATCACAATGCAAGAAATGGAAATATGTCGTCATAGAGGAGTAAGACAAAAACAAGTGATTTTTTTTTATATATTTAAAAAAAAAATTTTATAATAAAAATAAAAATTTTAAATATAAAAAATAATAAATAAAAAAAATTATAAATAAAAAAATTATAAAAAAATGTTTCTTTTTTAAATATTTATAAAAAAAAAAATCACTTGTTTTTGTCTTCTCAATGTCGACATATTTCCATTTCTTGCATTGTGATAGCCTTCTAATACTCCTCTTTCTCTTTCTCTCTCTCTCATATATATATATATATATATATATATATATATATATATATATATATAGTGTGTGTGTGTGCAGAGTTGACTGGTTTCGATGGGAATCCGAGTAAGAGAGCTTAATGTACTTATTAACAGAGCAGGAATAAATTCAAAGGAAATAAACTAAACACACATTAGGGCTGTCCGCATTATAAATTATTTCGACCTAGATAGGTCTCATCAGACGCGTAAACAGCCACATTTCGGAACTGAATGATTCAGTTCCGAAAGGTGGCTGTTGAATATCCAGTGTAGCAGCAAGTCCTGGGAGCATATACCAGAAAGAACAGTTTGAAATAATTTATACACCATCCACTATGACTATGCAATCCCTACAGCTACATATCTAGAAAACGGAGCTGTTAGACCTGACATCGTAATATGGGACAAAAGGGAGAAAGTAGCAACCCTAGTTGAAGTCAGTGTCCCTAATGATGCAGGATTGAACAGAACAGAAAGGGAAAAGATTACGAAATACCAAGGTCTTATGTACGACATGAAAAGAAACTGGAATCTTAGGAAAATCTCCATCATATCAGTAATTATAGGAGCAACAGGACTAATGAAAAAGAATTTCAAAAGCTATCTGGCGAGTATACCCGGTGAACCGAGTGCAAGAGAAATACAAACAATTGCACTTAAAGGGACTGTTAGAATCTTAAAAAGATCTCTAGGCTGGAGTGTCTGAAATAGCCGGTGAATGTCTGGCATCTGATAGGATGCCCATCTCCAGCAAAAACAGAAAGATAAGAAAAATAAAAAATAAAAGTGAGAAAAATCACCATTTGAACAAAATCTACTTCAGCATGATTTTGGCATACTATTTTTTTTTTTAAATACTGTGAGTTAGCTATTGTCATGGAAGAAAGCCTTATGATTGTGGCTTTGTTAGAAGTTCTGCTGCCGTTTTTTGTAATAGTCATTGTTGGAATTAATTCTAACAGCATCAGTAAGGGTGTGTGTCTTGACCCATAGGAATATTAGGAACATGGTGGATCCCCAGATAGCAAACTTATCTCTGATCACAGAAGACTGCATCACGTCTCAACTCAGTTGGTTCAGTCATACATTTTATCCCAATCTAACATGGAACCTGATAGTTCTTCTAACTGCGTCACAAAAAAAGATAGGGCATTCACTGGAAGACGTGACTCTCCACTGTAAAAAAAAGCAGCCTTCTCTGGTGGGATTGCCAACGAATCGCAACTAGGGCTGTGAAAAGTGAAAATCATCAAACCTGCTCTGCAGCAATACAGGACCTTTTTGTTAACTTAATGGGAGCTTGCTCAATCGTCCAACTCAAACAAAGGAGGGAATGGGAAAATGGAAGTGTTTCAAGAATTTCAAAGGCAAAATTTAATTTAGCCTACCCCAAGAGCGGCTAATGAGTAGGTTGACAGCAAAAAGGAAGACGTATTTCAACTGATTCCACCTTCGTAAAATTACATATAAAATGTCGCAAAGTCTTGATAAGGAGAATAGTTTAAGGAGGTAAGCACACACATTCTTAATGAGTTGGGGTTAGGGTTGAATATTTAAAACCTCCACATTTAATAGAAGTGGCCTGTTGAATTTTTTTTTTCTTCCTTTTTTCCAAAAAGTGTGTGAGCGTGCGCGCATATGACTGCTTTGTTGTTAGTTTGTTTACTCACCTCATGCAGAGACATTGGTTTATCGTTTTTCCTTTTTGAATCAAAGCGCCCATAGATGGCTGCGTACTTTCTCAACTCCTCCATCCTATTCGGGTCATCGGGTGACATGTTCATTATGATCTGGAGGGAAAGGACAAATAGCTAATTGCACCATGCAGATTATACGGAATAAGAGCAAGTGAAAGCACAACACATACGCAGACATTCAGGCACTCTGTCCCCGCACACTCACAGATAGACCTACACATACATAGATCAAAACAAACCCACAATTGCAAACAATGTTCCCTCTTTGCTGGGTACTTGCGTGCACACAGACATGTTTTACAACTTAGAAAATGTATACACACACAAGGTTTGCAAGATCCAATTTAAATCTTTTTAAATGAAGAAATTAATTGTATAATTTCATAATACCAGTGGAGTCAGAAGTAATAGGGCAGTCAATGGGGGCGGGCTATTTACATTAAATATCGATACATTTTATTGTTTGAAAAATGTTTTAACTGCCGGGTTACTTCTGACTCACCCTGTCTATTAGTGCTGCTTGTATTTTTTTTTTTACTTTATTTTTTACTACTACGTGATATCATTATTAAATATGAATTATTTTTCTCAGTTTTAATATTGTTATCACATAAACGATTCTTATAATACAAAGGTAACCCTTGCAAAACAAATAAAAAACAACGTCATTAAAATATATGCATAAAGGTCGGATATAAAAACGAATTGAAAAGTTATTTCAAATACATTATAAATCTCGAATAAAAGATACTTAAACAATGGTGTGCATTTGCTGAACTTGTCAAAATGGGATTTGCGCCTTTCTTGCTTGGATGGGTACGGTGTATATTTTGTAAATTTGCACACTCACACATTTTTAACCCAGGGGAAAAATAAAATTAGAGGGAACTTTGTTTCCAAACTAATTTCCATAAAGAATGAGAAACAATGGAGGAGAATAAAGTGAAAATCAAAGTCTCCTTAAATCGTGTATGTACTGAGGACTGCTTTTAAATCTTATTCTTTTGATATATTTCATGAGTTTAGAGGGGAGAAAAAAACAAAAAGCTATAAAACTTTTTGTTATAAATTAAGCAACATCAAAGCATTAAATCAAAGGCCATGAATATATACACTCAACGAGAGGTTTTAAATAATTATAATGGCGATCATTTAATGTGGCGACGGAGCAAGAAACCAGAAGAAAAAAATATGGCAATAAATAACAAGTATAATTTTTTTTTTAATGGAAATCGCTCCAGACAAGGCATGAAGCCACTTGCTGTAAGGAGCTAAAAAAAATTACTACTTCAAGGTCAAAAACTAGCCAACAATAAGTGTTAGACGGATAGATTCTGACCCAGAAAACAGCATCTTGTTTTATGGCTAAATCACATTAGATCACTGCAGCTAAGCAAGCAACATTGAGCCGGCTTAGCATTTAAATGGGTGACCATTTTATACAGACTTGGCACTATAAAGAAACATCCCTCCCATGGAAATGTGTATCAACCCTGCTGGAAGTATAAATAGTTCAGTCATCCACTTTGCTGTGTTTATTGTTAGGGGTGGGACGTAATGGGTGAACATTTCAGATTCATGCGAGTAGTATTTTTTTGTGTTCATTTATACATAAATAACACTAAACAATCAAATATTTTGAAGATTTTGCAAAATTCAGAAGGTTCGGGCCACTAGTTTTTGGCTATTTTACATTCATGAAAACCCTTTCACAGCCTGAAAATGGTCCTAAATTAAAGTACTATATCAGATTTAACCATCTATATCCATTCATAGCTTTTGAGGATGTTTTAGGACCTGCAATGTCGCATGAAACCACTTTTTCACCGTGGAGCCCTAACGGCTATTTTTGGTCTGCACCTTCTGAATTTTGCAAAATTTTCAAAATGTTTGATTGTTAAGTGTTATTTATGTATAAATGAACACAAAAAACTACTACTCGCATAAATCTGAAATTTTCACCCATTACGTCCCACCCCTATTAATATGTCTTTATTATACTTTTTCATAACTGAATAGCACAGGCAGGATTTGCATGACCAAAAAATTAGGTTTTACAAAATAACAAAGTATACATTTATTTTTGCTAATATATTTTTTTTAATTTCATTTATTTTAACTTATACTGTATTTGTAAAAAAGTAATCTATTCAATGTTGTCATCGGAAAAGGAGTTGCAGTTGTTTATGAGCATAAACAAGATAGTAATATATTCTAAGAAAAAATTCATATTAAAATGTTACAGTTTAAAAAAATAAATAATAATCCCCTTTCAGATTTAGATTCTGAATTACGATGTTCATTTTTTTCTCAACTTCTCAAAAATTATTTCTTTGCCTCAAAATGTGAAATGATAAATATTCCCGGGGAGATGAAGTCACATTCAGTAATTGAAAGAAGTCATTTTAAAATAAGTCAACATTTGATGACACAAATCACACATTCAATCTCTTCATATTTAGCCGTATTTATGGCTTTAAACCATTCCATATAAGATGGGATTAATGAACTTTACAATGTTTCACTATTTATGTGGTTAATATATAATTGGGTACAAGATCCCAAATTTTGATGAACGTCGATGATTTGATTACTTTAAAATGTCTTCATCTTAGCTATTCACATGATCACTTATCCATCCCACACTTCAACCAACATCACTCGATGCGCTAAGCTACTTAAAATATGCTGAAATGAAAAGGATACAAATGTCTTATGTACAAAAATGTTCTTATTTACAATGTTTTCTTACTTTTAAAAAATATTCCATGCAGAAGCTGAAAATTGCAAAGAACATACAAACATCAAAAATGTTAAAATATATATCAGAAATTATAAAAGTGAAGAAAAAAATGTTTTTCTACTTTTAAAATATCAGAAATTTCTAGACTTCAGGGGAGATAGCAGATTTAATTGGCTAATATGAACACACGATCAAAGCTAAGGTTTCAGATAGTTTTCATCAGAAAAAAAAAAGCCCCCAAAACTATCATTCTGGCTGCAACCTAGAGCATCACATTTAAATTTATTCTGACTGATATTTTAATTCAAACTTAAGAAAAAGACAAAAGTAAATATTTTTAACAAAGAAATATTTCTTTAATCAATTCTTGGAAAAATGATTTTAAATAATTTTTTTTGGTTTTCTCTGAATAATAAAAAGCATAGAAAACCACCAAATACGTTAACCTTGAAAATTAACTTAGAATTCTCTATCTGCTTTACCTATCTAATGCAGGCCTAAAACCCATAAAATGGCCAAGAAATGTTTAAAGCAAAAATATAAAAATGGGATCTACATGCTCCCAGGTATGGCATCGATCAATCTTCAATTTAAATACTGAACCCTGACTATCAAACCATCTAATTACTTTCTTTTAAATTAAATCGTTTTCTCTTAAACTTTTTATAAATGAATGTGAGGAAGATGAAGACTTAACGTCATTTTTAATAATCGATGTTAAATAATTCGTCATGTTTAGAATCAGCAGATTATGTTTATTTTTCGGATTTGATCTGAACAAAACATTACAATCTCATTGGCAATTAATTTGATATGATACGTGTGCAATATTGTTATTTAAATGAATGGGGGTATAGTATTAACTGTCCATATTAAATGTGCACATTACTGACATCATTTGCTTACACCTGGACAGCACCAAATAACCCTGCTGATTCTAAATAAAAAACAGTTCATGTCCATACACTATTAACTATCAGAAAGTTGAGATTTAAAATATTGGTGAAAAACAAAAGAGATATATTTTTCATTTCGTGAATTGTTAATATCTGTAAAACTTTTACAATGATTATCATTTCCATTTCAGATTAATGAGCATTTTAGTATCATGATATATGAAATGTTTATTATATATCTAAAATGTATAAATTCATGTACATCACTGAAAATCTTATAAAAGCCATTAACTCTTACTCTATAGACATGCACATATGTGTTTGGTTTTTGCATGCACATATAACTAAAGTGTCATCTTCATGCCAATTTGAATAATTCTATGAAAAAAATGCATGCACTAAACATTTTATTCTGGGAAAACAAAAAGTAAAAATAAATGCATCATTTCCTCAGTAAAAATTAAGCACAAAATAAAATATTTGCTAACGTATGTTCTAGATAGTAAGTCGAAAAACGCAATATATGTTGTATTCTTAAAATCCTTTTTTATTTTTTTTAATAAGGAATTTCTGTGTACCTTTGAATTAAATAAAATTAATTTTCCTAAAAGAAAGACTAAATTGTTTTAGGTTTTGAAAGAAAGAAAAAAGGAAAAATATGCACAAAAATAGAGAAAGACTAAATTGTTTTAGGTTTTGAAAGAAAGAAAAAAGGAAAAATATGCACAAAAAAAAGAGAAAGACTAAATTGTTTTAGGTCTTGAAAGAAAGGAAAAATATGCACAAAAAAAAGAGAAAGACTAAATTGTTTTAGGTTTTGAAAGAAAAAAAAAAGGAAAAATATGCACAAAAAAAGAGAAAGACTAAATTGTTTTAGGTTTTGAAAGAAAGAAAAAAGGAAAAATATGCACAAAAAAAGAGAAAGACTAAATTGTTTTAGGTTTTGAAAGAAAGAAAAAAGGAAAAATATGCACAAAAAAAGAGAAAGACTAAATTGTTTTAGGTTTTGAAAGAAAGAAAAAAGGAAAAATATGCACAAAAAAAAGAGAAAGACTAAATTGTTTTAGGTTTTGAAAGAAAGAAAAAAGGAAAAATATGCACAAAAAAAAGAGAAAGACTAAATTGTTTTAGGTTTTGAAAGAAAGAAAAAAGGAAAAATATGCACAAAAAAAAGAGAAATGCTAAATTGTTTTAGGTTTTGAAAGAAAGAAAAAAGGAAAAATATGCACAAAAAAAGAGCAAAATATGAGAAAAATATGACTTAATTTTCATTCCATTTGAAATGATAAAACAATAGAAAGAAAATTGACAGAAAAAGTGATGAGCACAAAGACAAGTTCAAAGTTTTAAACAAACTTTATTATTTAGAGTGAAAAGAAATATTTTGCTTAGAAATTCAAGTCCAAAATCATAATTAATTCAAGTGAAATTTCTTGTTTTTCTTTTCCGTCATAAAGATGGTCCCTAAAATGTCAGATTATTTACATACACTTCAAGCCAGCCTAAGGGAGCAGAAACAAATCTGCTCCGCCCCCCCCCCTTAAAATGGTAAAGTTAAGTTTGAAAAAAAAATTTTTTTTTAAAAGAATTGCATAGAGAATGAATTGCACAGGCATTATTATGTCAAAGGAGACATACAAGAAGAAAAGAATGACATGTGAAGTTTAGTCAGTACAATTAAAAATCTTGAAAGCCACCATTAAAATCATTAAATCTTTATATAAAGTTGTGTGTGTGTGTGTGTGTGTGTGTGTGTGTGTGTAAATTGACTGTTTTGTGGCAGCTAAATAAAAAAAACAATGAAGACCTAAACATTCAGAAAGAGAACCTCTTGATAAAACTAAAAAAAGAAGAAAATTGGCTAATTTAAATAGGATGCCTACAATATGTTTTTAAAAATAAGATGTCTATCACTGTTAAATATATATATTTTTCTTAAATTAAGATGCCCATCATTTATAACATATTAATGTTCTTTTAAAAACTATCTTGCTTTATTTTTCAAATTCTGAATTTGAAAAAATAAAATCACTCCTCAGATTATTATAAATGCTAATCAAAAATAATTCTGATTCAAATCTATCAGATTTTTTCCTCATAAAATTCCCTAAACATTTTAAGTAATATATTCATTCAAAAACTTTATAAGTTTATAGCAAATCTTTGCAGTGACCTCATAAATGTGAAAATTAGTATTTGAGCCAGGAAAATATCAAACGATATTATTAAGCCAATATATGTGTGATACGTAATGTTATAAATATTACTTCCGGTTTAGAAAATGTAACAAACATAAAATCAACTACTGAACATTTTGATAAACAAAGACAGAAGAAAAGAAAAAGAATAATTCTATTAGAAATAACTTTATTGGAGAAAATATCTTGTTAATACATATTTGTGTCTAGAAGCAACAGTGATGTATTTTTAGAGATGTGTCCCTTAAAGTTCTGTCAAGGTAGACTCGTGAAATCTGGAATTAAAATGATAACCTCAAAGGACAGATATTTAATAGACATCAAACTCTTTATATAACCTTTTTTTGTTGTTTCCTTTTTTTGTTTTGTTTTAGTTGTTTCTAAATTATTAGATTAATATTATTTTTTCAGAAATTAAAAATTCATGCTGCAAAATATGTAGAAGAGCATAAGTTTAGATTGTCTCAAACGGCAGGGCATTGAAATTTGCTACAAAAGATTATTTTAGATTGAAATTAAAATTATTCTTTCTTTTTTGTGAAAATCATCATCTGTCCAATATGGAATTCCATATTAAAAAAGATTAATCTCAAAATAAAATTTGTGTTGATTATTCAGTTAATCTTTAGATGTGAAAGTATTCCTTAAACTCTAAAATAAAATCACATATGATAACTTTAAAGGTGGAACTATTTTTTTTTTTAATAATTGAATCCATAATGATCAGCTTTCAATTTAGAAATTTAACTGGTAACCTTTTTTGTTGTTTTGTAAGAGGAAAACGAGAAAAGAAGTGTGTGCAAAAGAATAGAATTTGAAGGAAGAATAATTGTTTTGTTTTTCAAGAAGAAATGTTCAAAGAATTTCTTAATTATTTTGTATGAAGAAAAACTAAAGAGCAAGTGAAAATGAAGAATATAAGAAATGCATTTGAAACTGAATACAGAAATTATGTAAAAAGAAAATCACAAAAAGAAAGTTTTCTTTGACTTTGATTATTAGGTCATTCTCAGGAATCAAAAAGAAACAAACTAGAAATCAGAGAGAGCTAATTAATATTTATTAACAATGGAGGCTATGAAGCAGTCAAAAGATCTACATTGTCCTTGGGTTACAAACCAGTATTTTGTGAGAGGAATAGCAATATGGAACAAAGTTATTGGTAACCATTATTATAATGGAGACTAAACTTTTTTCAAGAGTAGGAATTAATAGCCATAGTTTAGTAGCTCATGGTAAGAATAATAATAATCTGTATAAGTACCAAGCATTAACTATTTGATGTTAAAAAAATATAAGAAATAGTGTGTGTAGGGGGTATTAAAAATAATTAAAAAAAGACCACCTAGTTAAGCATAAAATAGTCTGTAATGTTGAAGGTATGGCTTTCAAACATTAATTTTTATTTTTGTTGTTTTGAAATTTTTATTTTTATCTTGTCTTTTTTCTTTTAGTTTTCTGTTCAAAGTCAGTTTTAGTTCCATATTAGAGTAGATCATAAAGAAATTGTTATTTTTTCTTCTTTTTTAATGTCTATCATTTCATTTTATTTTCAGACTATAATTTATTGCGACCATGAGCCAGTAGTCTGTAAGGAATCCTCTTGTCGAAACTGCATTCTCATTCCCGACGTTGACAGAGATGTTATCATATAGAAAAGAGAGAGGGAAGGAAGCATTTTTCAGAAAAGATAAAGTCTGTATCTGGGAAATGGGCAGAGTTTGCAAACATTGGGTAAATCCTGTTATTTGTAAGGAAGCACTTGAGTCCAGGGGGTGCATGTACAATGACATACAATTAAAAAAAAAATTTTTTTTGTTCTGTTCATAAGCCAAAAGATTGCAAGCTGACATCTTCATTGGCGAAAACTTCACTGGAGCTGTTGTCCAGAGTCCCTTCTGTTGACATATTAGTGTTTGGGTCAGCAGAGCTACAAGCCAATGTAGCAATGCTTTATTAGAATTATGTAAACTCTGACATCTGGAAGCATTCATAGGAACATGAGACAGAGAGATATTTTAAATCTCACTCTTTTTTTTTTCAGTTAGAAAATAGCCATTTGGTTATATCCGATTGATGACCTTAGTTAAGTCTTATTTTAATACCATATTTTTATGCCAGGTTTTTTTGTGACCCGACAAAATTAGGTCCATGTATTTAAGCAACATTATGCTTAGATGTTTTTTTGTTTTTTTTTGCGATTTGGGCGGCAGTGTTCTCTATTAAAGAGTTCAAACAAATCTGCTTCAAATCTGCCAATGCATTGATCAACGAATTGTTTTTTTTCTTTCTTTTACACAAACAGACACGCACACACAAAAAAAATATCAGATAAATGCATCCTCCTTCATGTTTTTCTTTGTTGTTTGATTTTCATCTCCAGCATTCGTGTCGCTTGTGTTGTAAGGTCATCATTGCCATCATCATCGTCATCATCATCACTTTACAGCTTTGACGAAGGTATATTGGTTTTTGTGCCACGACGTGGGGCGACCGATCCTACTAGTTGGGTTTGATACAGCACGATTGGTAGAGAAGTGATGGCTTGGAAGAATAGAGGAACATTTGTTGTCGCCTGGGTGAAGCCATCTTGCTCTGGACTGGGTGGTGACTGGAGATCTTCTGGTCCTGTTGACAAAGGGAACATTGACTCCAATCAGTTCACCTGTTAGCAGAGGGGAGTTAGCGAAGGAGGAAGCTGAAGGTATATAGTTTAAAGGCAGATATGCCCGCTCAGAAATGGAATAAAGGAGATGGACTCGCCCAGCAACTAGTTTCAGTTACCCAAAACAATAAGTCTAACCTATAGAATATCTAGAATAATCATTTGTCAAGTCTTCCTCTTTCTCTTATATTAAACAGACATCTTTAAAATATATTTAATTGGAACAATGTAAAAAAGAAAAATTGATACAATGTATTTACCCAGTTTCATTTTGAGTTAAAACAAATCAAATCTTTAAAATGTCTAGAATAATTCAGGAGTTAATTTTTCCTCCCTTTTCCTCATATTACTTATCATAGTTGGCCAAATAAATAAATAACACCGGCGTCTTTAAAATAGGTTTAATTGAAAGAATGTCAAAGATTTCATGATCATTTTGCTTATACTTTGCTTATTGTTTACTATTTTCGCAATTCAAATAGAAAGAAATAGTTTTATGCAAATTCTTTGAAAGAAGCCAATTTTAAGTCAATTTATAACTTAATAAACACTATGGACAAATGCAAGAAGAGGAGGCTAATATGTGTGTTTGAGATTCTCATTTTGGGGATTTCTTTCATCCTTAAAAATTTGATCATTTATTTTTTGGGTCTCATGACAAGTATCTTTATTTTTATCAGTTCGAGCTAAGTTTCTGCCTGTCGACGGTTACACTTTTGAACGATCAACATATTTAAAAATAAAGCATAAATAATATAAACCAGAATCAAATGTCAAAGTAAAATATGCCCTTTTTAAATGAGTTTTAATCAATATGGAACATTCTTTTTATGGTAAGAATTAGATTTAGAGTAATATAGTTTGGGTTTGAAACAGATTGTCTAACACGGCTAAAAAATGCTCAAATGTAGATCATTTTAGGAATAAATTAAAAAAAAAATGAATTTTCAAGAACATTTTAGGGTCTATTTTGGTGAAATATTTAAGAGAATTTGATTTGTACACTCATATTATATAATCTGTAAGAATGTGGATAATTTATATATGCATGTGATATATAAAGATAGATGAAAGAAGAGGGATAAACATGTACGAATGACAAATTTATTTCAACTTCGATTGTTCAATGCAAGGTGTACTCGGTAAAAACATGTTTATTATTCTTTCCTTAAGCCAAGGCTTTTCAAAGATTAAAATCTTATGATCATTGAAAAGCCTTATCATCATTTGAAAAGCCTTAGCTTAAGGAAAGAATAATAAACATGTTTTTACCGAGTACACCCTGCATTGAAAAATCAAAGTTGAAATAAATTTGTCATTCGTACATGTTTATCCCTCTTCTTTCATCTATCTTTATAATTGCTCTATCTCGTATATTGAGCTTAAACCATTTCACTATAGGTTCTATCTACTAAAAGTATACTTTTAGTTTCATATTTTATGCATGTGATATATATATATATATATATATATATGACTCCACACTCTCTTTATAATATATATATAAAGAGAGAATTATATATATATATATATATATATATATATATATATATATATATATATATATTATAATATAAAATGAAATAATAAAATAAGGTGTCAATCAAATTTTATTAAAATTCAAAGTTCAAGCAAAGTATCTTAACGTCCTTAGCTCATGAGTTTTCAAAGATAAATCTTCTCCTCAGAGATACTTTGCTCGAACTTTGAATTTTAATAAAATTTGATTGACACCTTATTTTATTATTTCATTTTATATTATAATATTAAAGCTCTATCCAGTATATTGAGCTTCAGTTTTTATCCGGATGTTTTCACTAATTATAAGTGCTAAAAACGCTTATATCTTTTGTTGGATTACTTTATATATATATATATATATATATATATATATATATATATAGCATGGAAATATATCTATGCCAATTGAGCTACCACATATATAAGGTTAGTGGGAGGGAAGCCAGCACAGTGCTCGATTATTAAAGAAAATTTAAAAATAAGAACATATTATTTATTTATATATGTATTGCAGCCGATGTTATTCTGATCTTTTTTAATACATATGTATATACATATGTATGTATATATATATATATATGTATGCATATATATATATATATATGTATGCATATATATATATATATGTATGCATATATATATATATATATATATATATATGTATATATATTTCTGTAATACATATATATATATATATATATTTCTGTAATACATATATATATATATATTTCTGTAATACATACATATATATATTTCTGTAATACATACATATATATATATATATATATATATATATATATATATATATATATATATATATATATAAGTAAGTATGGTAAAGCAGCCATACAGGTTTCTTTCGATTGCCAGCTGTATGATGATATCCCTATTCACAATGGTGTAAAGCAGGGTGATATTCCTGCTCCCATGTATTATCTTCTTTGTTTCCTTGCTTGCACATGCTTTTCAGGACTGTGACAATGATATCGCTTTGCAATTTAGAACTGCTGGAAGGGATTTCAATATGAGAAAGGTAAATCCCAAATCAAAAGCTTTTTCTGATTTTGAGCCGAGAGCCTCTCCATGCAAACAACGCATTGGTGCGCACGGAGGTAAACAGCATGAACCACTTCTCAGCTTCATGTACAGCGTTTGCTCTTACAATCAGCCTCACAGACGGAACCGTACTGCACTAAGGGAACCGTACACCGAGCCTAATATCTTGATTTATGGGATAACATTGTGAGTGGATGGCAGGGTTGTTTACCTGGGCAGCACACTGTAAATAGAGATCTCTCTGGATGCTGAGGTACATCTACACAAAATACAACCATCCAAAATATTTCCTATGGTGAGACAACCGGCATGATGTGTAATCAAGTGTGTAAACTCAGCTGCAGAGTTAAAATACATGTGCTTATATACAGAAAACGGATTTCAAAAGACAACCCAATAAATGCTGTGGAAAGTATCATATTTATCTGCCACATTTTCTATAGGTCATGTAGATCTGCAGCTGGTCTAAAAAGTCACCATTGAACTCATGGACGAGGAAAGGATGACAGTGGAGATATATATGTGTGTATGTTTGTGCATAAAAAATGAATGTAAAAATCATATAAATGTGCTTGTATAGTTTTGTATTTTATTTCTCATTCTCCGATGTATAAGAATACAGAACGTTTTTTTAAACAGAATTTTATATAAGTCTTTATATTTAAAAAAAAAGAAGAGATATTCAAAAGAAGCAAAATGTATGAAAAATAAGAAATAGCTGGGAGAGATTTGATTAAGTTTAACCAGTTTAAAGAGAGATTCGTTAGCAGAGACTCTAATGCTTTCAATTAAACAATCATACTTGTTACCCATATTAAACAGAACTGGTGCTGATAACTTTCCTGACTTGTTAAAATGTGTTTTCTTAAATGTTATTTCAATTAGTGTTGGAAATTTTAATTGGTAGTTTAAAGAAAGATAATAAACATTGGAAATTCACAAGATGAGAGATATATCTTGCAATGCTATTAACATATATAATTTTTTAATTTTGTTTGAAATATGAATATCAGAAGAATCGGCAAAAGCCAGCCAGCCATATATATTCTTTGAAAGAAAACGAAGAGTCTATTGTAATTCCTTTCTGTTCTAAAACACGTGCACTCAGGACAGACTTGTGCATTTTTGAGAATTCAGGCTCATATAAAGATTTTGGTAAATTATTTTCCTCCCAATCTCTTAATATAAACCTGACATGACATCTAGCAAGAATTAGCCAATTAAAAAAGTGATATCTAAAGCCAATCAAAAGGTCTTGTAGTTATCAAATGGGGTATTCGAGTGGGATTGATAAAACATTTCTCTCAAGAAGAGAAACTATGTGAAAGCAAATAAAAAGAGCAAAGAAAATAGAGAAAGAGATACAAAAACGCTGGCCATTTTCTAGTGAGAAGGAATTGGGAATACAGTTTGAAGGGCAACATTTTATTTATCTTGAAGATTTACTATTATTTGTTATTTTACTTTAATAATAATGAACTTCTTGATTTAATATCAAAATATACAAAATATAAAGCGAGCAGGGACGTACATATGAGATCTTATTCTGCCCAATTCCCTCGGTGCTTAGTTGTTTTATTACATATATTTGTGATGTGATTATAATACATGCAACCACTTGATGTTGTTTCCAATGGAAAAATCTATTGAACATTTTATTCTTTATACTATTTTAATTCAATTTTTTTTAGGAAATGGAAAAAGAAATGATTATAAATTAATACTTTATTTAATTAGTTACATATGAATTTTTAAAAGTATTTTGATAGAGAAAATATTTAATTTCATAAAGTTATTAAAATTTGTAATTTTATTCAATAAACTATTGAATTAAAAAAAAAATTATTTCATTGTTTCATTTTTTAGCAAGACTGATTATTCATACATTAAAGAATTAATTATTTTTAAAAGGTTTTAACAAAAATATCGCGAGACTAAAAAATGGCCCTTTTCTTTACATTTCTTGATTTGTTAATCTTTATTTAATAACAATGTGTTTACTTATATTCAAGACTTCAAACGGTTTCCAATCTCGAGGTACATTTACAAGTTAATTTATTTTGTCAATAATCAATATATTAAAATGTTATCTTGATTTGTAAAAATCTAAAGTAAATAAAAAATATTTTATAATGATATTAATATTAACGCTCTCCGGAAATTATTTTTTGAGATTTATAGAAAATATTCAAGTTGAGCACATATATTCAAGTTGAGAACATATTTTCAAGAAAAACTATTTCACAATCAGATATTATTGTAGTCTTTGTTTCAATAAATAAATTAAAAAAATTGAGTCTAGAATATTTTTCTTATATTTCTCTCGGCACATAAAAGTGAAAAAAATGTTTTCAGTATTTTTCATTAAAAAAGTCCCATTATAAACGTAACTGATTAATGAGTAGTACAAATTTCATTGAAATCTTATAATACCCTAATTTTTGGTGATTTTTTTTTTAGAAATCTGATAATCTTGTTAATCTTTCAAATTATCCACCCTTAGTTCAATTTAGTTTTTCTTCTTCTTTTGCCAAACTCAAATAGTCAGCCATTTTGTAAATAGAAACAACTAAAAATATTCTATAGAATGTGTTAGTAAATTCTTCCACTTCCATTCATATTTCTCAACAAAATAAAGGAATCCTCAACAAATCTAATCGAGTTTTTCATATGTGTATATGCATGTCTACATGTGTGTCTATGTGTGTGTGTACATGCGTATCTATGTGTGTGTGTACGTGTGTGTCTGTCACCAACAACAGAAATTGTACGAACTGAATATCTTAATACATAGATTCTATAAGATTGAGATATTTGTTGTAATAATGAAAAAAATGTTAAAGAATTATGATAATCTTCTTTTTGCAAGATAATAGTAAAATCGATTGCTAAATTGAAAAGTGCTTTTAGAGTAGGGGTGGGACGTAATGGGTGAAAATTTCAGATTCATGCGAGTAGTATTTTTTTGTGTTCATTTATACATAAATAACACTAAACAATCAAACATTTTGAAAATTTTGCAAAATTCAGAAGGTGCAGGCCAAAAATAGCCGTTAGGGCTCCATGGGACTCAAAATCCATCATTTTTCGGTGAAAAAGTGGTTTCATGCGACATTGCAGGTCCTAAAACATCTTCAAAAGCTATGAATGGATATAGATGGTTAAATCTGATATAGTACTTTAATTTAGGACCATTTTCAGGCTGTGAAAGGGTTTTCATGAATGTAAAATAGCCAAAAACTAGTGGCCTGCATCTTCTGAATTTTGCAAAATTTTCAAAATGTTTGATTGTTTAGTGTTATTTATGTATAAATGAACACAAAAAAATACTACTCGCATGAATCTGAAATTTTCACCCATTACGTCCCACCCTTATTTAGAGGCATCTAAAAAACATGTCCAACAACTAAAAATGCGGATTTAAAAATAAACTAATTCTAATTTCTAAAATGTGAGTCATTTAAATTGAGGAATTAAGCCTGCCATTAACTTACATGTTTTGAAATCAAATGTCTAAATACCAATTACAAGATGTTTTTTTGTCTGCGTTTTGAGAAGTTATCCATAAAATAGCTACATAATATATTTATATCCTAGAAATATTATAAAATAGTATCAAAAGAGCAAAACAAAGCGAAATCCTTTCCAAGTAAGTAATTTCTAACTCAAAGTTCCACCATAGTATACTTAGCTGCTTACGTTGCCTATTTCGTAGTAAATTAACTTAATAAAATTATCAACATAAGCAGCATTAAGTATAGTTTTAATCTGGGGTGATTTTTACCTACAGAAAAGTGAGGTATAGGAAACTGAATGCAGAAGGATTAGAAAAGAGGTTGGCCATTCTAAAGAGATATTAAGAATTCGGGTTTAGGATTTGGAGAGTAAAAGAGGAGAAAATAAAAGAGAGACAAACCTGAATTTCTCTGTTAATTTGTTTTTTAAGATTTAACTCTTTTGGTTCAAATCCGGGAGACTCTTTAGCAACCCTGGCAGCAGCTTCAGCAATGGCAATGATTTGACTTTCCACCAAAACTGGTGTAGGTAATGGCGATGAGGAGGAATGTTGTTTCATGTTAATGTCAACTGGCTGGAATGACATCAGACAAGATGACTGGTCAGTGAACTGCAATAACAATTAGAGAACAGAAGTGTAAACAAAAAGCAATATATATATATATATATATATATAAATATATATATATATATATATATATATATATAAATGAGCAAAAGTTTATCAGTCATCTGTATATTTATGTATTGAGAACATTTGGGGGAGATATTTCTGATTTCTGCAGCTCTCTACCTCATTCATTTTTCAGTGAGTTATCTAATTATGAAAAATCAGCTTCTAATATTTATTATTGTAATATATATATATATATATATATATATATATATATATATATATATATATATATATATATATAGTGTATATTTAGGCAGCATTTTCTCATCTATGCAAACATTGTTAAAAATAACAGAATTTGTCTGTTTAATTATACTTATTTGTATTTTTTCAATTTTTCTGATGGTCTTTTTTGTATTAAAATAAATAAAAAAATTAACAAATGTTCCATAGGTTTCGCAGGTTTCAAGAATGTCCTCGACCCCTCGACGAATCATCCTCAGGTGTCAAAAGCTGGAGAAAGAAGAGAACTTCAAAAAGACGGCAGAGAAACGTGCACAGAATGTCTTTCCATTAAACAGATGAATTCTGTTATTTGTAACAATGTTTGCATAATATATATATATATATATAAATATATATCAAATAAAAACATAAATATAAAACAAGTTTTGCACAATGCTCTAAAGTTCCGGAGAAAACATCTTTTGATTTTCAACCAATATTAGCATACTTATTCCTGGGTAAGAAAATCATCACCTACTGTCATCCGATCAATATTTCTTAGCTTGGTTATCTGGCTTTTGTTTTGTAAGAAAAAGAAAAAGAATTGCTTAATTCAAAATAATCTGAAAGTGTTTTCTTTTTAGAAACACAGCCAATTCAAACGACTACAATTTATTTCATTCCTCCATGATAATGACGGTAACATCTACTTCATTTAACAGAGTCAAATCATCATACAGTGAACAATAAAATCAAATGACAACCATAACATTTCGTCCAACCATAATTATACGATGATTATGCATTTTTCACAAGTGAACAGAGAACGATGCATCTGCTCATTGGCAGAGGTAATAAACTTTTCTTTAGTTTCAATAACTAAACAATCTTCAGAACTGAACATTTGATACCAAAAAACTTTACATGACATAAAAAAATATAGTTAAAATGTTCAAATGATTTAAAACAGAATTTAAAGAGGATAAATTTGGAAACGCTTTCATGGGGTTAAAAGTTACACTGTCTGCAGATAGTAAAAGCCAGCTGTAACCCGATTTAAGATGTAAACATAATGAGTGTTTTTTTTGGTTGTTTGGAGAGTATTATTGCTGTTATTATTAATATTAATATTATTAATATTAATTATTTAGTTAGACATGTGGCATTGCATTTGAGTTTGAATTACCTACTAGACACTATCCTCGAGTGTCTTCGGTCTCTCTGTACAAGGGTTTGTCAGGACAACCTGACGTGAGGATACTTACCCCTACAAGTAAACTCTGACCAAATATTCAAAATTACATAGTATCCGCAGCACAAATAAGATCCTCTCATACGAGGAATAGTGCATCTTCTCCTACTGATGTTACCTCAAGTAACACCACGTAGTTAGATACTCCACCAGACTAGATGAATTCTTGTCCTGGAATCCGATAAGACCAACAGACCACAAGAAAGATATACTATGACATACTTGACTGGTCAGTTGGGGAGAGAAGAAATTTATTATTATTTTTAACTTTTTTACTAACTCAATGTGTGAGAAATAAAGGAGAATTTTAATAGAATATTCGGGTATCTATGTATCTCATATAGAGATGAAGTGTTAGCCCCAGGAAGGGGCCCCTTGATTTCTGAGAACTTCGACTGAAGTAAAATGAAACATTAAGAGAAAAGTTATTATCTGTCCCTATCTCCTTTTATTTATAAAGATTTTCCATATGGTTTTGAAATAATTGCACAAATCAAAAACTAATAGATTTCTGTAAAAAGAGGCATAATCTGAGATGGTAGAACGAATATAATTATGAAGACTTGGACTTGAATTATATCCATTGATGTGATTCAAACCTTTCGACATAGGTATAAATACAACTATATCGCTTTCTCCATTGCGGCAGATTGTGAAGTAACCATGGATCAGTTCCATTTTCAGGTTTGTTTTGTCAGTCTCTGCTTCCTTTCTAGCTTGGAGCAACTTGGAAGCGGCTGTTTTTATTTATTTGTGACGCCACCACTAGATGCTCTTATAGGACAAACAAATTCTACAACCATAAAATGATAACAAAGACGGTCTTATATCTGAGTATTCCTTCTACTAAGCTAGGTTCCCTACCGAGTCTAGTCTACCAACTAGTAGCAACCATTGCCACTAAAAAAAAATCCAAAAAATCCAACGAATGCAACAAATAATAAAGCAATAAATCAATCAACTCACAATAATGAATGTGTTGTTATGAATGTTAACTGCTTGGATGAAGCAATATTTTTGATGATGGAACTAGCAAGGGTGGCATAGCATATTGATAACAAATAGAAATATTTGGTTGTATCAAGAAAGCAAATAAATGTATATGGATATCAAAGTAAGAAATCACTAGAATATCATCTTTTATGCACATCATGTATATATTTACATTTTATCTGTTATACCTGATTGAATCATGCCCCACTCGATGAGAAAATAGAACACAAATCATTCAACCGCTTCAAGGGTTTGGTAAGAAAATGGCTCAAAATCATAGTAGTTATAGAAAATATGAATTCTTATAAACATTTGAGATCTGAATTTTAATTTAGAAAATTTCAGAAATTATTCTAAGAAAAGTGTAAAATATGTATATTATCTAAGTTTTTTTTAGTTTTTTTTATGCTACACAACCCATGATCTGTTTGGCCAGTATTATTAAATATTTATGCAAACCTTTTGGGATTTTCAAATATTTATGGATTGGGATTGGTATTGTTTGTTTACGACACATCAAACATTTTGGAATTTCCAAACATTTATGAAACTCTCGTATAATTTCATAATAGACCTTCTTTCCTTTCTCTTTTAATTATTTACATCATTCCATCTCTCTCTCTAACTTGCCTTTTATCTACATCATTCACCCTTCCCCCACCACCTAAAACATTCATGTACAGATGAAAAGTGTAACAAGCAAGATAACATCACCAGTAGTAATCGTATCAGATAGATTTTTAAATGTAGTTATATTTATTTAGTTTCCTTGTTACTCCGAACAGACATGACGTGATTCTCCAAGAGAATTCTTGTCAAAATAAAATTGCCAAGCATGAGACTAAACCGGTTCCTCAACATTGCGACCGGATGTATGTTTGAGCAAGATAGATTTGGAAATATTTCTTTCTAGAAAAATGGACTTCCCATGTAACACATAGAAATGGCTGAGCAATTCCAATGACTCAAAGAGAGAAAATATAAAAGACAAGCACAACTTTTTATAAGCGTGCAATAGTAGAATCTAAAAAACAGGAAAATGAACGAGGAAGACGTGCGCATTTAATCTGCGTGTTTAACGATGAAAACACTATTTGAAACTTAAGCATGACAGACCGACGAAAATGCTATTTCAAATGTGTGTGTGACAGACCAACGAAAATGCTATTTCAAACGTATGCATGACAGACTGACGCAAATGCTACTTCAAACGTATGCGTGACAGACTGACGCAAATGCTACTTCAAACGTATGCGTGACAGACCGACAAAAATGCTATTTCAAACGTATGCATGACAGACCGACGAAAATGCTATTTCAAATGTGTGTGTGACAGACCGACGAAAATGCTATTTCAAATGTATGCATGACAGACCGACAAAAATGCTATTTCAAACGTATGCGTGACAGACCGACAAAAATGCTATTTCAAACGTATGCGTGACAGACCGATGCAAATGCTATTTCAAATGTGTGTGTGACAGACCGACAAAAATGCTATTTCAAACGTATGCGTGACAGACCTACGCAAATGCTATTTCAAATGTGTGTGTGACAGACCGACGAAAATGCTATTTCAAATGTATGCATGACAGACCGACAAAAATGCTATTTCAAACGTATGCGTGACAGACCGATGCAAATGCTATTTCAAATGTGTGTGTGACAGACCGACGAAAATGCTATTTCAAACATGTGACAGACCAACGAAAATGCTATTTGAAACATACACGTGACAAACCAACGAAAATGCTATTTGAAACATATGCGTGACAGAGCGACGAAAATGCTATTTGAAACATACACGTGACAAACCAACGAAAATGCTATTTGAAACATATGCGTGACAGACCAACGAAAATGCTATTTCAAACGTATGTGTGACAGACCGAAGAAAATGCTATTTCAAACGTATGTGTGACAGATAGACTAAAATTCTATTTCAAACGTATGCATGACAGACCGCCGAAAATTCTATTTCAAACGTATGCGTGACACTGACCAACCGAGAAATAGAACCTTTTATAGAGATGTTTGTATATGTGTAACGAACAAAACAAAATAAAAATAAAATAAAATTAAATTAAATTAAATTAAATTTTAAAAAACAAACACTATTTATGCAATTGATGGAAGAGGAGAGCAAAACGTAATTTGATTAAAATTCTGTAAGATTTTAGGATAAAAAATAAATAATGTGTGCGAGCGAGAGAGGGAGAAAACATTGGTCAATAGTTGTGAAAAGAGTTGAGGCATTGTCTTTCTAAACGTCTGTAGATGCAGACGAGCTGCGGTTCTAAGACCATGGAGAGAAAGAGAGGCACCCAAGATGGCGGCCGCCTCTCTTTCTTTCAGCACATTTTACACGAACAGTTCCCTGCGTAACAGAGAAATCCGTCGACACAAATCTGACAATGGTAGAATGTAAACACACTTTATAGAGCAGTGGCAAGAAGGAAGCCGCCTTTGTACATATCTCTCACACCTATACAGTTATTATAAACTAGCTATATATACCTGCCGTTGCCCAGGTGGAGACAATGATCAGAATTTTTTTTTTTTGTTTGAATGAAATTTAAAAAAATTGTTCCAGTTTTCCTTTATTTTATCTTTGATTTTAATAAATATTCGCTTAATAGTAAATAAAAAAAAGTAATAATTTAATGTGAAATTATCATCTTTCTTTTCCCACGGAATGGTTGTGACACAAGGCCAGTTTAGTTTAATGTGATGAATTCAGCTCCTCCAAAAGAGAGGAATTTGTGATGGTTGCAAGATTCGCCTTGATTGAACCTGTTGGCATTCCCAGTGGGGGCGCCTCAGGCAAATGACAACCCAATCCCTCCTTCCAAAGGAGGAGGTAATGCCTGCGAGAATTATCTTCTAAGACCGAACAGAGCCATACTCCACTCCGATGTAAGCTGGAGCGCCTGTGTCAAGTACATTTTTTTATCCTTCTTCCCACCAAGACCTCATATAATCGAGAAACGATAAACACACAAAGTCTTTTTTGATAGTTTTATTAATACAAATATATCAAGACAGGAAGTTCTGTGAAGCATAAGGATTTGGCACCCTAGGCAAGCCCTTAGATGTGTGCTCCCTTGAAAGTTTTGATGAGTTAATATATGTACAGTAACTCCTAACTACATTGTTTCTAAGTTTCAAAACACCACTAATAACATAAATCAAATAAACAATTATTGTTATTTCTACCTACCCTCACTTCCCTCCGACCCCCCTCTTAACATTCTACTCAAACCTTTCACCACACAGTTTCCCCATCACTTTTAATTACCCCCAAGATTTTCTGGATTTGTGGCACCGCCAGATTCTAGAAAAAAAAAATGCTATGTTTACTCTCAAATTTTAAATTCTCTTGAGTCATTTCTTTCGTAAATATTGTGACTGATACGATATGCGGAGATGTGATAAACAAATCTTAGAATGTCCGCATTTTTCTTGTAGAATTCAACACATAAAAACTTGTTTAGTCGATTTACCTTATTTACTCCACGCAAAGGGGCCAATTTAAAAATTGCCCTGATGATGATTCTTAAAGGAATTAAAAATAATTGGGCAACAACGGATTTCAAAACATTTCTTAATTCTTTTAAAAATGACGATAAAAAAATTAACAGAAACATTGGAAAAATATATAAAATGATTATTAAATCTGAATAATTATGTGTTATTTAATCACGCATGTTTGATGGACTGCAAAGTGTATGCACCATTTGTAGGGTTTTAGAAATATGAGAGAACAAAAAGGGTGTATTTATCAATTAAAAGTGTTTCTATTAAAACGATTTTTTCAATTAATTTTTTTTCTATTAAAACGATTTTTTCAATTAAATTTTTTTTCTATTAGGACGTTTTTCAATTAAAACGTTTTTTTCAAAAAAAGCTGTTCAATTAAAAATGTTTTTAATGAAAAGCTTTTCAATTAAAAAGGTTTTCAATGAAAAGCTTCTCAATTAAAAAGCTTTTCAATGAAAAAGGTTTTCAATTAAAAAGCTTTTCAATGAATAAGGTTTTCAATAAAAAGCTTTTCAATTAAAAAGGTTTTCAATGAAAAGCTTCTCAATTAAAAAGGTTTTCAATTAAAAAGGTTTTCAATTTAAAATCTTTTCAATGAAAAGCTTTTCAATTAAAAAGCTTTTCAATTAAAAAGCCTTTCAATGAAAAAGCTTTTCAATTAAAAGATGTATTTCATCATGATATTTTGGTTTCTGTATTTGCCACTAAACAAGGACTGCAATGGAGATCATGTTTTCAGAGAAAGAAACATGGAAAAATTATATACTCCCAAAAACAAATAACCAAGACAACATTTTTCTCAGGGAATCATACAAATACAGATACAATCTCACATCAAAAAAAGTCACAACAGCATAACAAAAACTGATAGCAACAACAAGTCTATATTCAAAGCAGCCTAAATACTATGTTAATGATTAGTATCGACAACTTGTAGATAAAGGGTAGGAAATGTCACTAACTGAACCATGCTGGGAGGAAGCGGTGTCGGATAGAAAGCAAATGATGTTGTTGCAATATTCACACAAAAGCTGGGAGCAGAAAAATGCCAGGAAAAATAAAATTTTAAAAAACTGGAAAGAAAAATACTTAATTCATTCGGATGCCATCATGCAATGATTCAAACAAATGCGCACAGGGGAGAGACTTATGTAAGGAATGCTTCAGCTGGATTGAAACTAATATCTACTCATGCCATAGAACAAAGCAAGAGACAACATTGCAGTCCCCAGAGAAGATTAGGAAAAATAAATCTTTTCAAATTATCATGAAATATTGAATAATAATATAACAATTTTGAAATCTTGCATCATTTCAAAAAATAAGATCATTGCAAAAAAAATGTAAAACTCATGAATATATATTGCTCTACTATAGACTCTCTGCACACGCACTCTTACAGGGGGTATCCATTGTTTCTCAAGACTGAAGGCATTAATAAAGATATATATATACATATATATATACATATATATATATAAAATTATGTTTATTATTCTTTCCTTAAGCCAAGGCTTATCAAAGATCAAAATCTTATCATCAGAGGAATTACAATGATAGATAAGTTGGCAGTGGAAAAGCCAAAATTCAACATTTGAAAAAATATTAAGTAATGATCTTTGAAAAGCCTTGGCTTAAGGAAAGAATAATAAACATAATTTTATTACCGAGTATATCTTGCATTGAACAATCGAAGTTAAAATAAATCTGGACATTCGTACATGTTTATCACTCTTCTTTCATCTATCTTTATAATTGCTCTATCTCATATATTGAGCTTAAACCACTTCACTGTAGGTTCTATCTACTAAAAGTTTACTTTTAGTTTCATATTTGATTCTATATATATATATATATATATATATATATATATATATGACAATTTAAAACTAAGCATAAATTATGACAATCATTTTTGAGTATATCAGTTGCAGAAATTCAACATAAACAAAACTTCTGGAACTGATATACTCAAAAAAATGATTACGTCATAATGTTTACCTATTTCTAAATTGTCATATCATAACTCTGGTTGACCCAAAGTCTTAACCATAGAGCTGATTTTAATAGCTGCAATATTTCTGAGTATCTGATGGTCTATATTTGACTTCACCTTTTTTACATGTATCTTTTTTTTTTTTTTTTTTTTTTTTTTTTTTTTTTTTTACTAATGAGTCATGACTTATCAAGGCCCAAAGGCCATTCGAGAATGAGGGATTATGAGTTTGTCAGGAGGACGGTGAGACAACACCATGATGATCGGGTACACTAGTTGAAACTGAGCAGAATTTGATTATTTAAGAGGACGGCTCATTAAGAATTTGTTTACATTGGACTTGAAAACGACTATGTTGTAGTCAGCTGAGAAGCAGCACTGCGGTATTGTGTTTCACATACGGGTAGTTCTAGGAAAGAAAATTTGCTCATGGAAGTTCTGTTTTTTCTTGGTCTATTTGGAATACTACCTAAGTCTAAGCATTATATAAAGTTAAAGGAGAAAAAAACACTTTTTGACTAGAGTGGAGCGATAATGCACAATCGAATAATAAAGCTATATCAAATATAAGCATTTAATAAAACTTCAAATACCGCAGATATTAATATCAGCTCAATGGTTGATTGTTAGATCAACCAGAGCTACTATAAAGTGAGTTGAGATCTACAAAATTTGAACATTATTCTTGGAATGGTCGTGGGTTTGAACCCTTGTCAAAGTCAAGCCGTGCTGACGATTAGTAAAACTATGAAACACGTTGACAAATTACTTTTGTGTGTGTATAAATAAAATAAATAATAAAAATAAAACCAAATAATAATATATACGTCCCATCGGGGGAGGGGGGGGCACATAATGCAGTAATATGCATTTAAAAATAAAGAGCTAACCCTATTGCCGCTTAGGTAGCTATATGTAATTAAATGAGCGTTCATTCGCTCACTGGCGCTCAAGAAAAACAATAGCAATTTAAAAAAAAACTTATATATATATATATATATATATATATATGATTAGAGAAGGAATATACCATCAACTTTCTTATGTCTATCTATGTACATATTAATATCTCGGAATGCAATTTTTATTTATAAATGTCACCAGATGTCAAGATTATTCGAATGCCATAAAATAAACGAATGTAAATATAATCTGACTGAATAAAGATTCGAACGACTGAAATAGATAAACAAACAAACTATTAGACGGGAAATTCTAGAACTACTCCCAACAAAACATTGCATCTAACCCATGGCCATCCCTACTACAGGCCAGGCAATCGTGCAACTGGGGTCTTTTACTGGGGGCCATGTGAATTTTCTTAAATATTCGATATAGAAGTTGCAAACTATATCATCAACTGGTGCGGATCCTTTTTTTTTTTTAACCACAATATACAAGTAATGATCTTTTGACGTAAGTACAAATTCTCTAAAAAAAATCCAACATTGAAATAAAAACTCTTCATTGAAATATGCATTTGCCTTTGTTTATTCAAAACTACCTGTCTCTTCATTTATAGGAATTTGTCAATAATTGTCAAATTTATCAATTAGCTCATTGTGGTTCTTATTATTTGGTATGTAAAACACATAAAAACATCAAACTAATCTCACAGAGGAATTTTACCTTTGTTTGCAACTTCTATATCGAATATTTAAGAAAATTCACATGGCCCCCAGTAAAAGACCCCAGTTGCACGATTGCCTGGCCTGTAGTAGGGATGGCCATGATCTAACCACATTAATATTATACTTAATAGAGGATCGAACATTGACTTAACAAACTTTTTAGCCAAATTGAAACTTTGATCAATTCAATTTATAATGAAATTCCTGGTGATTCAGTTACAAAAATTGGTTAGAATAAAAAAATAAATTTTTTTTTTTAATTTTACAAAAAAGATAAAAAATAAAATTGTAGAAAAATTAAAATCAAACAATATGCAGGCAATCTGCTACTGAATTGTTAAATCAGATACAAATAAACACAATGCACAGCCGATTTGAAATAAGTAAAATTAAGCATAGTTAATTGTTACAAACCGAATATTCATCATTCAGATAAAAACATGCTTTGGCCCAAATATAGAACGGATCAATTGTACTTATCGTGCTAACAAAGAAGAATTTAATTGCATCATAGGAGTTTATGTTTAATCCGGTTTTCTTAGATTATTTAACAGTTTCAATATATATATATATATATATATATATATATATATATATATATATATATATGAATGAGTGTAATCAGTCAAGAGAAGATCATAAGCACACAAGTGCATGAAAAAAAAATGAATAAGCCAATAAATGTTTAACTTACTATTTTGTACTGAGTATTTCGGACGATTTTAGAAGCAAGGTAATTCTCATATATATATATATATATATATATATATATATATATATATATATATATATATATATATATATTTCTTCCTCTTTAAGATAGTGGGAAAAATCCCAGCAAAGTGCTCAATTAATTGAGAGATTCAAAGTTAAGAGTGTTAATATTTATTTATTATTCAGTACGGAAAAAAAAAGATGGAGAGTCTCGCACGGGATTACGTTGGGAACGTTATAAGTTTTTAAGGTTAAATTAATTTGTTTCTATTTTATGTATTAAAGTGAGATACGTGAAATTTAAAAGCTTTAATAAAGCCCCCTTTATTAAAACTTTTTAATCTCACATCTCCCACATAAAATAGAAACAAATTAATTGACCCTTAAAAACTAATAACGTTCCCAACGTATTCTTGTGCGAGACCCTTCATCTCTTTTTCTCCCAAAGTAACAACAAAGTTGAAGAAAGTCGGAATGTTGGACACCTTCCGACCTTGAAACTGATGGTACTGATGTTGTACTGATTTTCTGTACTAAATAATATATATATATATATATATATATATATATATATACATACATATATATATATATATATATATATATATATATATATATATATATATAGTATTTTTGCCATAATTATATTTTGATACTACTATATATATATTTTTAGTTCATTCACAGACAGCTGCTTTGCCGTATCACGGCTCTTCAGTGTGGCTAGAAATGGGTGGACTCTTCCAACTGTGAATCGAAACCTAATCATATTTTCAGCAGTCAACCCTTGTATTCACTGAGCAATAAGCCATCGCCACATGTAAGGGAAAACTATAATTACATCAGGCTATGTGAATGATCTATTCTTTTATGAAGAGCCACGCATTTACACTAAGTTGGAGCCCATTATCTTACGTATGAGAGAGCTCAATCTGCAAGGGTGGGGAACAAATTTATATATACACAGATCAAACAATTGTTTGTGATAAAAAAAAATCACTGCATTTTAATCCTAATGGAGACTTAGTAGATATTTTAAGTCTAACCAATTTACTAACTGTTCCAACGAACCGCATGATTTTGCATACTAATAAAAATGGTAAAACAAATGGATATCGGAATTGATGAAGAATTAATTCAAGAAGAAATCGAAAAAGAAGACATTAGTCTAGTTTAACACATTTAAATGAGAGAATAATTTTGTGTTTGAAGGTTAAAAAGGTGCGCAAAGATGCAAAGGATAGACTTGAAAATTTGAGCAAGGGATGTACGATGTTGCCTTCACTAAGCTATGATGTTAAGTGTTAGTTATTAGTTGTTGCTAATAGCCAATAGTTAAGCTACTACCTGAAGAAGATGCATCATTGCATGTTCTAGAGTTCATAACCAACGGTATATCAACATGTCCATTGGGTGAAATAGGTTTTCGCATGACAAATCTAGGACTCGAAATGATTTCTTTGACAAATGTAGACAAAACCTAAGTGCTCTTTGAAAATTTCTTGTTCTGTAATGAAAAAAATAAAAAAGAAAAAAAAAAAAAACAGAAAAAAATTTCCAGGTCAAAGGTTTACATATGTTTACCATCCATCCATCCATCAATATACATTTAGACCAACATTCGTAAATATGTATACACTAATATATAAAATGCATATAAAACAAACACTTTTCATAGCAAATCTTGCATCAACTTCTCAGCCTCAACAATAAAAGACAAACCTTGATTGGATATCAATAATACGTGATTCTTTACAATAGCCCCGCCATAAAAAAAAAGCGTCTTATTATTTTTTCAAATTATCCAATTGTTAGCGGTGATACTCCAACAGTCATAACATTCTTAGAATGTCGGTCCATAAGTAGTTATTTCGTCTTATTTTATTTTTTATTCAATTTTTACTTTATTACATGATAACATTACGGGCGTTACCTCCTTTCAGTTAAAAGAGACAATAGACACCCCTTGTAAGGGTGTCTGTGCAGAGAATCTATAGTAAAGCAAGGGTTGCACAATAGTCAACCGCATCTCTCCTGAACCAGCATTGCTTAAATCCAGTGGCAAGGGGAAGTTCAGGCCGAACGAAAACAATGCCAGGATACGCAGAGAAAGACTAGTGTTATTTCTGAGTTTTCCTTCTTCTAGACTAATTGTTGTACAGTTGAGAGTTTTGTCTACCCTACAAAGCTAAAAAAGCCCATAGCTGGAGGAAGGATATATGGATTCATACCTTTCTCAAGGGTATTAGTGAAAGAGTTACAGTGATGCAGTAGACGAAAAAAAGGCAAACTCGACACACCAAGAACACCTGTAACCATTACACACATCACTTACATTATTTTAAGCATGAAAATACAAATGCTCGCTATTGTTGACATTTTGAATGCTTTTTTAACCTTATCTTTGATACTTTGTGCATCTAAAATCAAATCAAGCCGTCGTAGTTTGATACAGACACAAAAAACATGGCGACACATCATGTTATCATGTAAAAATGTAAAATTTAGAATTCAGATAAAATAAAAACTGTGTTATGGGAATGCATCAAGATTCTAAAAGTTTGTGACTATTAGTGTTCACGTGGCCAAATATTATATTATAAAATTAAAAATACTCAAAATGCGCATTTTTCATGGCAGAGTGAATGTAAAGACACCCCCAATAATGAATAATAAATATTTTGTATAGTTTTTCTGATTCATGACAAGAATATGAAAAAAAATGGCACAAAATGGTGCACTTATTCAAGAAACAAGTAACTTTTCTTCCTTCCGATGAAACAGCAAAAATGTCACAAATCATTTTACTGTTCATCTGTACGTATGTGGGCTTTCAATTGAACACCTATCAAAAAGTTCACAGCACTAGGGCTAAAAACTATAAAGAGAAACAAATTCCACTAAATACAGGCGAAATCTAAATAATTTGATACCAACATTTTATTAGAAGATTTTTTAAATCAGATGAAAAATAAATCACCAAATGCAAATGAAACAAGGAACAAAAAAAAAGCAGAAAATTTTTCTTTTCTGTTGCAAACAACGGATCAGTTTCTTTGGTTGGATTTTTAGATGCAATCTTCTATCTCTACGAGTGATTTTGTCGTCGGTTGGTCATGCTTCTCCGTGCTGATTTAATGGACACATCTTACTTCAGATATGTTTAAGCCTCTTTATAAGAGGCCTCCTTATCCATCGATCGGTCTTTCACACTTAAGTTCAGAATAGCATTTTCGTCATGTTATTTAAACATGATTGCATTCTTTATCAGTCTTTAACAACAGATAAAAATCAATCATCATCACCATCACCATATCAGCATCACCGATTTAACGTCCGTTTTCCATGCTGGCATGTATGTGTTGGATGGAAAACATGAAGTTTCCATATGAATTTGATGATTAACATTCAAACCAAATATTTGTAGATTGGAAATATTCTAAATTATTTGAACTAATCATGTATTTTGGACAGTTATAGCAAAATTCGGACTCTCCTGTTAGAAGACTTATAATAAAACTGATGAGTTTAAATTAAAAATGCAAATGAAGAAACTGGTTTTCAACAATAAATGACTGATAACTAAAATACCTTTCTGGATATACACTCTTCATTAAAAACAAAATGTCTATCTTATTCACTTTAATGTGTTTGAAAGAATGAATTCTATCGAATTGCAACAATATCTAATACTCTATTCTAAACACAGAAAAACATTTTGTAATTTATATAAATGGCGAATTATATTTTTGAAGGTTATTCATCTCAGTTGCATCAAAATATTTAAGAAAGTTTATTTAGAAATTCATTTAAATATCAGTACTTTTAAATCATTCATTTCAGATGATATGAAGAAAAGACCAAATAAATCAATTTAATGAAACTTTTAACAAAATGGAGCAGTTGGAGCAGATTGTTGCATCCCTTCAAATTTTGAGTCTGATTTTTTTCCTGCAACTAAAATAGCTTCACGTTTCTTTACATGTACCTAGTGGCTGTAGATTTTGAAAGTAGAAAACCAGATTTGCCAATGGCAAACATATCAAACAAGTCATTATTCATAAAATGTTTGACTACAATTTGAATTAGCAAATTCGACTCTAGTCATAGTCGTGGAAAAAAAAAACTTTGTTTTTAGAAAATTATCATGACATCAATCTAAAAAGATTTACATACAAGCTCAAAGTGAATAGTTATGTGATACCTATGGTTTCAAAACGACACCCAAAATTTCAATGGGCTCTCTTCAGTCAACAGGCTAATGACTGCTCTGATTGGACTCCCCCTCCCTCCCCAAGTAGAATTGTGTGTCATGTACAAAACCACAGATATCACCCATTGCTAGTCACTTTGATTTTGTGTAGTATCACCAAAAAATAAATATTGTTCCCACACGCATAGTTGCCTCATCTCTGTTTATTTCTCCGAAACTCTCTCCTCTCTCATTATACATATATATATATATATATATATATATATAAAATGTGTGGTTTATCGTTCAAGTTTCAAAGTATTGCATGGAAAGTTAATAAAATTGAAATATAAGCCAAATTAGCAATACAAGATTAATTTTTTTTTTTTTTTTCTTACATTAATCCTATCGATTACGGAATAAAATTCCTTCTTCAGGGGTGACCAGTATTGAGTCATTTTTTCTTTTTTTTTTTTTTCTTTTATTTTTTTTTCTTACATTAATCCTATCGATTACAGAATAAAATTCCTTCTTCAGGGGTGACCAGTATTGAGTCATTTTTTTTTTTTTTTTTTCTTTTTTTTTTTTCTTTAATTCTATAAAACCGTTGCAAGTCAGTGTCCAAAAGACTTTCTAAATCCCAGTCACCTTTCAGAGGAATTGTAAGCAAATTGCAATTTTCTTTTTATTCAACTTATACTCTCGCAAAATGTTGATAAAATTTTGGACAGAATGGACAACAGATCGAATAAACATAAAATGTCTATCTTATTCAACCAAATATATCTGAAAGAATGGAAGCTGTCAAACGACACAGACTCATAAAAATTTAGTATCTCTACAATTGCTAGACTCTTTTTAACATTTACACTTTGACCCAATTTTTCTGACTTCATTCAACTTTTATGGTGATTTAATGCTGAGAACCATTTTTCTAAATAAATATTTTTTTTTGTAAATGAATTGTTAGAAGAACATAAGTTATACTATCAAATCCAAGTTTCCTTAATTATGTTCAACATATTTGATCGCGAGGCAAGAAATGTTAAGAATTGGAATCATTCACTCTTATTTTATTCTTGCTGAACAGAATTTTGTCAGTCGAAGCTGCAACTTTTAGGGGAAATTTTCTAAGCCATTTCTTGTTGGTTTGAAAACCATAGAATTGATTTTTAGCCAAAGTTGTGCACAGTCTGAAAAGCCCAGCTACTGGAGGTGACACTGATGCAATATTAGACACATGCGATTAAAAAAAAATCTTTTAAAGAAAATAATAATTTCTATTATTATTGCACGTCTAAAACTTGAGTTGCACATAATAAATAATAACAAAATCGTATGTATAAAGAGAAATAAGTAAATATTTATCTATCCAACTCATCAAATATATTGAGAAATTCAACCACAAAGTATCAAGCACACGTTTTGGACAAATCCATAATTGTCTTCGATATTTTATAATGGTATTTGCTATGACAGCTGTCATACTTTTAAAATAATTTCAAGTAAGAAATTAAAAATCCAATGCATCCAATACTTTATATCAATTTGTGATTAGATTAAGAATGTATAAATATATATATATATATATCAATGAAATTTTAATTCTCGTTTTTCAAATATCCACTCATGTTATTAGAATTAAATTATAACTAAATGTTGCAATGATTTAATTTATTAATAGGGTGATGTTATTATTGAATTCTATTTCTGATCAGATTTGAAAAACACAATGATTTTGTTTTTAATTTACAAAAATTTCTTTTCACTCACTCTGATTAAGTGATAGATTAGCTTTTCTCCTTTTTCACTCAGAGACATTTCAACTTTTCAAACGACTTTTTTAGAGGGGGATCTAATTTAATTTGGCCTTACGATATTAATTCTTTTCCTTCACTAGGATATCAAAATGCTGTGTATTAAACTAGAGATGTCAGTCCGACTAGGAATTAAATATTAACAAAAATAAACAGACAAATCATGCAAAATAACAAAAAAAAAAGAAAGAAAAAAGTATGAAAATGGGTAAAAAGTTCAAATCATTAGCTGATCATTTTTTTTTTTGCGTTTAAAGATATGCATGAAAAAGAAAGAAAACTATTTTAAAGATGACTTTTTCATCATAATTAGCGGGGCCCGTGGAAATTCCACGGTTAAGTAAAGAAAATAGGTTTTCATTTTATCTAGTTATTTTTTTAATTAATTTTAATTTAATTTAACAACAATACTACTTTCCCACTCTTGTATATATTGATGACAATTGATGTGAATTACCTTATCTCCCCTCCCCTACTTTGTAAGCATCTCTCTCACAGCATGTTTCACCCCCCCCCCCCCTCTGTTTACAGGCAGGTGGCTGCTACTGTTCCTGGACAAGGAACCACTCATTTTTGTGTTTATCTACATACAAAGATGGAAGATAAGTATCAATAAATAAATATATAATAATAATAATAAATTTTTAAAAAATGTACTTACCTTTAACACTTTATTGCAATTTCACGGTCAAAACTTCTGATGATCGGTGATGCCGTGAAACTGCAGTACAGTGTTAAATCTAAGTACATTTTAATATCATTTATTATTGATATAGCCTTATCCAATAGGATATCAAGCCCTTTATTTGTCCAAGAGGTGTTGTCTTAATTCGATTCTGTTTTGATTTTGAGGGGTTTTTTCTCGTTTGTCACACACACACACAGCGCACACACACACACACACACACACTTTAAATAAATTTTATTTTCTTAGTTTATTTTTTTTTGGAAATATTTAAAAATGCTTACTTATAAATTATTTTGATATTAGTAAATATTAGGAAAAAAAAGAGGATAAAAAAATAAAGAGTAAAAATATATTCATAAAAAATTAGCAAAAAAAATGAACACATAAAATAAAGTAATATTAATTGCAGAAAAGGTATCACTTGTTAATAATAATAATAATAATAATAATAATAATAATACTAATAGTTATATTAGTAGTAATAATAGTAATTATACTAGTAATAGAAGTAGTTTTGATTCCAATAACTGAAATAAGTATCTCCCTGTTAATATTAACAATAATAATAATAATAATAATAATGATAGCAGCAAGAAAAGAGTGATAATAGTGATCATAGTAGTAGTAGTAGTAGCAGCAACAGCAGTAGTGGTAGTGGTAGTTGCTAGCATTCATGCACAGATCTCCAGCTGTTGCCTGCTGTGGCCCTAAAGAAGTGGGGTTGGGGTCTGGGAACCTGTCACTAAAGCATTGGCGCGCACACACCAGTACTATGCAAAAACATGCTCAGAGCTTACTTTTAGTTGATTTCAAATAAAGTGGTCTGAGTCTATATCAATCCATAACATGGGTATGTTATTTTTCCAAGGTCTGAAAGTAGAACGAAAACTAGCTATAGTTTAACTCTTTGGTGTTTCAATTTAAAATGGGCTTTTTAGACAATAAATGTTCCAGCAGATTAGAGAATTACAAAATAGATATATAAGTAATGAAAAAAGAATAGTAATGATAATGGATGGTGATGAGAGTCAGTTCCGATTGGCATCTGGAATGTTTGAATAACTTCCAACGAGGGGATAACGGAATATCCACCAATTTGATTCAGTTGGCCTGAAGGTGCCGCTGAATGCAGTTGGAATAAATTATTATCTAAAAAATGCCAGTTTTTTTTTTTTATTCTTTCCATATATACAATGATCAATTAATGGCTCTGTATTTACATTGAATTTACTCTGTAAGGGACTCAACGGAGATCATCCTATATCTTTCACAACAAAAATCTACTGATTTATATATATTATATGTATACATATCAGTGGCAATTGGCCTTTTGGCTAAGATCAAAGTGTAGTATCTGTTCCGATGGATACTGCACGCCTGTCCTGTGCAGTTCTAGGAGGTCCACCCTCCCAGGCTTCGCCTCCCCTCTTTGGGGAGGAGTAAGTTTATTGCTTACTGTCTGAGGCGCCCCTACCGGGGAATGCCGACGGGGCTGCCCAGGCAATTTTTAAATGGTCAGAGTGCTCACCTTCTCGAGCGCTGGCTTTTAACCCCACTTGCTCGACCCGATCTTGGGTCACATCTTACTTGTGGGAGTAAGATAAAACTGGCCTTGTGCCTAACTCCGCGAGGAGTAAATAAATATCAGTGGCAACTCCAGCCATCAGGCTCATCGAACAAGTTTGACCTAGCAAATGTATTTCAAAATGATCAGAGATCCTAGATATTTTTTCTCTCAAAAGGCTAACAAATGTCCGCTCAACCTATCAAGAATAAAGTAATTGTGAATGGTTTTAATTCTGTTTCTTTTTTTTTATATATAAATGGCTTTGTCATATCCTAATAACGTGAAATGTTTACTTGAATAAATATTTGCCTTTGTATTCTATGAAGAAAAGTTAACGAGACTAGCTAGATGAGGTTGTGTGTGTGTTGCATCCGTGTGTGTGTAAAAACATGCCTTGAAAAATAAAGTAAACAGAAATTTCTGAACGTTATTCCTTTCATTTCTCATTATTATAGGCAATTTTCAATTTGGGTTGATTCGGTTTTCTCTACAATAGTTGTTTAATTAAATTCATCAGAAAAAAAAGAGAAGAAATAAATGAGAATGAAAAAAAAAAAAAGAACAGAAAAGAATTCTTTTTTTTTCTTCTTATTGATAAAAAAAAAATGTTACAACTTCAAAAGTGAATTAAAATATAAACTAAATAGAATAAAAAGATAAAAATGTTCCTTAATTATAAAAAAAACAGAATCCTTGCTTTCTAATTAACTTTCATACAAAAAGAGAAGCAGAAAATAATAGACATTTATGGTCGGGTAAATTACTCATTTTACAAATCTATAAACATAAAAAAAAACACTGGCTGCTTTTTTTCCTCAATACAATTTTTTTTAAAAACGTCTTGCCTTCATTTTTAACAGATATTAAATTCCGCTTCAAAACCATTGAATAATCATCTTACCAGTAGAATCAGTCACATGGTTTGCGGCAGCAGATTTGAGAAGATTTACCCAAGAGAAATGGCAGTTGATGTATTATTCTCAGAATATAAGACCAGTCTCAGTATGAGGAGACTATTTTTCCTCAGAGGAAGCACCTCTCCTATTCTTCCTCAACCTCTGATACTTTTGGCACCCACACGAGTGAAAGAAGAGGCTAAGCAAAAACACGACTCTCCTAGGTGCAGAGCAATGCAAATTAGATCAACTTACTGTCAAAGAGTGACTGAATGCTTAGAATGGAACATTCTGATCACGGAGGCCAAGGTTCAATCCCTGCCCAGCATTTCATTCTTTAATAAGCAATAAATGGGTTCTAGTTTAATAACTGAGGTCAAATAGTGTTTATTCGGTGAAACCTTGGAAAAAGGAGCCCCCACCACCACCACACACTGTGGTCTATTACTTCATTTTCTATTTATTTTGTGTCAAACTAGCAATCATATGGGGCGGGGGGGGGGGAATAAATACTATTAAACCAAAAGAATTTTAAGAATGCTTTACTTCAGGGGCGGGCAACCTTTTCAGAGTGAGAGCCAGATGAGACTTTTGGAAGAAGAACGCAGGCCGGAGTGAAAAACGAAATCTCAGAATTACTATATTTTGTTTACATGAATAAATTGTAGAAAAATTGCATTGAACACTCTACAAATCTGATATTTCTTTTTCAGAAGACTTCTGTATGTGATGTTATAAAAGGCGCCGATGAAGAGCCATTTTGGAATCATAAAAAATAATGACGGGGGGAGTAGCAAGTTGATCCAGCATTCGTTTTGACACACCTCACATAAGTTCTATGTTTCATGCCATTTCCTCGTCTCTCGTTTCCTCTTTGCCTCTCTCTTTCTCTTCTTCTATTTTTATCTCAGGCCAAGGATTTGAAATTAATAGTTAAAGAAAAATGAAATATACATGCATTATGGCTCGCTGATATTTATACATTTTCATCCCACTGTAAACCTTAATCGAAACCTACTTTTACGTCTATGTCACAAAACGATATGAGTTTTACTGGGAGGTCCGCGGGCCAGATTGCAATAATAAAGCATAGCATTGTGGCGGGCCGGACGCTAAGCCTTCACGGGCCGGATGTGGCCCGCGGGCCGGAGGTTGCCCACCCCTGCTTTACTTTGTCCTTATAAAAAATTAACTATGAGTTTAAATAAAGCCAAACTCTTTTTTCTGGATTTATCTGGATTTTGCCATCCATATTTGTTTGATTGCAACAGTTATAGTCTGACCGATGAGTTGCACCATCTATTGGCAGAGCTTTGAAGAGATTTTACACAATGCTCCTGGTTTTCCCAAATGGTCATTCATTAAGTACTGACCAGGCTGAACGTTGCTTAACTTCACTGATCTTCTCATTGGAACCGGAGTGTTAACGTGATTATTGCTGTATGTCTCCTTTAGCCAAGTCTTTCTTTTTAATTCTACACTTTTTTTGTCGTATTAAATGTCGAAAACATCCATTGTATAAAGGAAAGACGCAATTCTGACCAAATGTGTATTTCCAGCCAAAAGTGAAAAACTTCACAAGACACACAAACCTCACATCACCGGATTCAGTGCAACCTCTGACCTAATGGTGATGATAATAGAGTAATAAAGGTATTTGTTAAAAAGACAAAGGTGAAAAGCTACACAAGACACACAAACCTCACATCACCGGATTCAGTGCAACCTCTGACTAATGGTGATGATAATAGAGTAATAAAGGTATTTGTTAAAAAGACAAAAGTGAAAAGCTACATAAGACACACAAATCTCACATCACTGGATTCAGTGCAACCTCTGACCTAATGGTGATGATAATAGAGTAATAAAGGTATTTGTTAAAAAGACAAAAGTGAAAAGCTACACAAGACACACAAATCTCACATCACCATATTCAGTGAAACCTCTGACCTCATGGTGATGATAATAGAGTAATAAAGGTATTTGTTAAAAAAGAAAAAAAAAGAAGATGAAGATAAACAGAATATTAGATTGAAACGTTAATTTAATACCAAATGCTGATTTGTTCCAGTTTTTAGATACAAAAGAGAAATAGGTAATATTACTACCTATTACTAAACGTTTATTACAATCATGTTTTTTTCTTTAACTAGAAGGTGACCAAATTCAAAAATTGCACCTGAAGAAAGTCAGAGGTTACATTGATTGAAACATTGTAAATATAATGACCCTGATGAGAAAAATAGTCCGAATAATCCAAATAATGCAAATTATCATCACTTTCCGTTATGTTTTGTATGATCAAAAACAAAAAAAAACAACAAAAAAAAGAAATGGTTGGCAATATAACTAAGTGACATTAGTGAGGAGAGTCAAAAAGCTAATAGAGTTAGAAAAAAAAAAAAACGTATTGATAAATACAAGATTAATTGATACATATATGATAAATTAACTTTTTCCATCGGAACCTAAGAGAATCTTGAAAAAATCATATTTACTTTCATAAAAGCTGTTTAATTTAACAAATCAAACAAATGTAGATTGATATTGGCAACTGTCAACCAAATTAATTCGGAACTCCACTTGTCCATTACAAATAGACTGAATAAAGATATTTAAAATAAAACAATGAATAAGGAAAAACAAAAAAAGAAAGTCTGGTGTTTTATTTGAAGAAAATCTAAAATAAAATAAAAATTTTCAAATTAAAACTTCAAGTCAAAATGGTGAAAAAATGATGGAAAAGAAATGTCGCTATTATTGCATTTTAAACAAGTCATTTACAACTTTTTTTTCTTTGTCTCCGCTTCAAAACAAATAAAAGTTAATCAAATGTACACCATTTTTTTTGTGTATTTTACTTCAAATTTACTTTCGTAATAACAAAGTAAAATTGAAAAGCGGTGAAATAAATTGCATCAGAGAAATGGACCTTCGAATTACAGAGAAGTGAATAAATGTTTACAAATATCATTAGAATAAAAATATGGCACTGCAAGTGAATCCTATTCCTCTGAGACGTGTGTGATTTGGTTTCAGGTCGCCTCATAATGAAGCTGCAAAATATTCTTTTAATCTTTAAAATGGAACCGAAGGAAAACATTCATTTTTTGTAGAGAGATAAAAATTTGGGGAGACACAGATTAGTTTTGAAAATGCGTAAAAGTAAACGATTGTGAACAAAATGAAATTATACTTTTATAAAAGATCCAAAATAAAAGGCTCTTTCATATTTGTTTGACAAAATTGAGGGAGAATCGTCTGCGCCGGTACAGACATGTATATACTGTATGCAAATGACAACATCGTCATGAAAAGATGATTCAGGATGGAGGCTCCTGGGGGGAAAAAAACAATATGGCGACCACAAAATAAAGGTGGTTGGATGCCCTACACCAAAATCTCAAGATGGCAGGACTTAATCTTTTGTAGGCATGACAGGACCAAGCTTTTGACTGTGTATGGCGATTGGAGAAATCTAGTGCGGACCCCCGCATCATAGGATAAACACAGACAAAAATTATGACCAAATAAAAGTCTCGCCTGATTATTTCATGTGAAATGACATTGTCTCAACTCTTAACAGCTGTCTAATGTTGTCTTTATTCCTGCGTTAGTGCAACTATCACTTTAATTTGGAATCATGGACTCACCCAGATACAAAAACATATTTATCTGATGCCACTAAGTTGCATAATAGTAAAAATCCTATTCTAAAATAAATCCTTCCAAATTTTACATTTGTGGATGGATGTATATCATAACACCATGTCAAATAAAATTATTACGTTAATCTTCTAAATTCTATAAAAGACATTTTTCATCACAAGCAGCTGCGTAAAAGAAAAAAAAAAATTTTTTTTTTAAAAAGTATCTTTTGAATCAAATGGCTAAAGTTTTACTTTGTGAGTTTTATTTGAAACCCTAACAGGGAGTTTCTGTTTTTAAAATATTTTTTTTAATGGTCACACTACAAGCTAAAATGAAACCGTATAAAATTTCACTTCAAATCATGCTGTGTTATTTACACGGGTCCAGCTTGTATTTGTATTAAACTATGTTAATGTCCGGCTCCATCAACATGCGAAAGAATAGGGTCAATTTTCAAGTTGTTGCAGATAACAACACAAAAGCAAAAAGTTATCCTTAAAAAAATAATACAAATGGTAAGAGTGGATCGATTTATCTACCTCCCATAGCGGTAAGATGTGACACAAGGTCGGAAAGTGGGATTTGATAAGTCAGCACTCTAGAGGAAGGCCATTTATGACCCTCAAAAATTGCCTGGGCAGCCCCGTCGACATTCCCCGGTGGGGGTGCCTCAGGCGATTAGCAATAAACTAACCCCTTCTCAAAAGGTGAGAAGGCAAAGCCTGGGAGGGTGGACCTCCTAGAACTGCACAGGACAATGTAGTATCCATCGGAACAGATACTACACTTTGATTCTATCAATTAAGACATCATCGTAGGTAAGTGTAAGTGGTATTCATGTATAGACGTCGCAAATATAATTCAACTTAGATATTTTTTTATTTTTTTGTAGTATTTTCTTTAGATTGCAACTTCAAATCCTAAAAGAAGCCAAAGAATGTCAGCATTTATTATTTAACCGCTTCTTTTTCTTCTTCTTCTTCTTCTTCTTCTTCTTCTTCTTCTTCTTCGTCCTCTTTCTTCTTCTTCGTCCTCTTTCTTCTTCTTCTTCTTCTTCGTCCTCTTTCTTCTTCTTCTTCTTCTTCGTCCTCTTTCTTCTTCTTCTTCATCTTCTTCGTCCTTTTCTTCTTCATTTACTCACTAAGAGTTCACATACCAGTCATCATCAGTGATGGCTCACTGGTAAAAACAGGTGGTGTTCCCTGGAGTCCGAGTGAAAACAAGTCTCCCTAGATTTCCATCATTCTCCACCTCTCTCGATAACCATTACAAATCACTTTGGATTATCTCAACAGCCGTTTATCATTGATTTCTCACTGGCAATGACCTTTGGTCTTTTCTGGAATTTGAGTGTCAATAAGCCTCCCCAAGTATTATTATTATTATTATTACTAAGCATTACTAAACAGTGCACATGACATAGGTATATAGTAACAACATTACTGATATATAAATTTTAAAATATTTCCCTATTATTTTCCTCCCACTTTTTTATACATATTTAAAATGTAATTGCGAGGAATCCAGAGTTGAGTTTGTTATTTCTTCTGTAAGAATATTTTGGCAACCTGATAATGTGGGATGCTGGGTGATCGCTGATGAGAATCTCATTAAGAAACAACGATACTTTTTTCTTCTTCTTCTTCTTCCTCTTCTTCTTCTTCTTCTTTAACATAATGTATTCGCTACATGTTGGCGAATTGCACTTTTTGCAGCTTTTAGAAAGCTGAAATCATAAGTGGATTTTAAAAAATTATTTAAATTTAGATACTGATAAATTGTCATATTTTTGTATTACACTTTCCATTAAAAGCCAACTGGCAAAGAGGAGTTTTTATGAGCATTTGAGATGTTCAATAAAATTGACAGAAGTATGGAGAAAAAAAACGAAACAAAAAAAAAACGTCAAGATGAAGAAAAACGATGAAAAATATCAAGAAATGTTGTTAATCTAAAACGTTCTAGTTTACTTGTCTAAATATTCATTTGTCATGAATAGAACAGTTACATCTCAAATGCTTTGCCGCACAAGTCAATGTTTATCAAACAAATTACGAAAAAAAAATAAAATAAATAAGAGTAGAAAGATAGGAGAGAGAAAAGAAATTGAAAATTCAAATAAAGCAGCAGACATTTTGATAAATCCATATTTCTATGTCCACTTAATGAAGAGCCAATTGTTAATGTGTCAGAAAGCAGAGAAAAACAAAAGAATTGAATAATAAAAGACAGAATGAATAGAAACCATTAAATTATTTTTCCCATCTCTGATACTTCTTGTATAAGACTTATTAGAAAACAGGACGCGGGTTTGATTATTTTTATAAAAATCACTAGGAGAAAAGTGGCCAGTAGGGTCACTCATTGAGCTTCAGTTAGATGGTTTGAATCAGGAAAAAACGTGAATTTGAAAAACAAGTTAGATTGTAAAAAAATAAAAAGACAGAATCCAAAATTCGTCTCTTTCTCTATCACCCCCCCCTCTCTCTTTCCCTCTCCAGCTACAGGTTAAATAGTATTACTATTGTGGCGATATTTTCTTTTGTTGATGTAAGTAATAGACTATTCCTGTGTTGATTTTTATCGTGAGTGATAGACATTGTATAAAATAAGGGGGTCAAACAACAACATACAGCGAGAGAGGGTGAGAGTGATAAACAGAAACTTAGTAAGAAATGCGTCACTTGGTGAGTTAATTGCAAATTACAACTAATTAGAACAATTAAAATGAATTTTTTTTTAAGCATAACTTGATCCCAGAAATAGTTTATGTTATTAGTGTATATAAGATAAAATCTTTAGTTTTTTTTTTTTTTTTTTAAATTTTTTTTTTTTTACGGCATATCAACCCTTTTGGGTTATTTAATGCCGACTCCATTTATATTGGCGAAAGTATTTTATGCTTCATGTTTATAATATTTTTAAATGCTTAAACGATTTGGATAAATTTATTTTATATATGCATATTTCTTGAGTAAACAGTCTGAATTGATTCATTTTTTTCTTATGGAAGTTTGGTGAATTGAACCTACAGATATTAGATTTTTGGGCATAAACACACCAATTTCAGAAAGGACATTATGATTTCTACTCTGATGTCTTTAAATAGTTTCTTCATAGTACCAACATTTTAGTGTTTTCGTAGCATGAAAGCAAAATCAACACATTCGAACATAAAGTGTTTCACTGTGTATGGCACTTCACAAGTCGAACACCATGGTGGCTCCTTCTGCTCAAGCAGGAATGAATGTGTGGCTTTTGTGTGGCCAATACAGAGTCAAGAGAGGATGACTTCCTTCCTTTGTGACTTTAAAACGTTTAGAAACAAATTTCAATTTACTCAGCTGTAGTCTAATAATGGATAAAATCATTACTCAACTGGCAATAAGAATCATTAAAAATGTCAATGTCTGATAATAGACTTCATATAATGTTTGATGTTCAAGTATTTCTAAAATTGCAATTCATCCTTCCATCAACATGTAACCAATTTAAATGATGAGCAGATAAGAGGAACAGCAGACTAAGGTACATCAAAAAATTTTTTTAAACAAAATGTAAAAACAATGTTTTAAAATCATTAATAATTATCAAATTACACATCAAACACTGTATCTAATTTTAAAATTCTACCCAAATAAATCAAACAATGAATTATCAAACAAAAAGGATTTTTTTAAATCATTTAATCCTTAACTGAAGCGTTTGTTTAATTAAAAAATATATGAAAAACATTTTTTTTTTTTTTTTTTTTTTTTTTTTTAATCGCAACATCTTTTATTCAGAAATCCCATTAAATGTTGATGGTGAACAAAATTTCTATCAGAATTTTGGTGAAGAAAAGAGAATTTTTTTTTTAATTCACTATATTTACCTCGCATACCATAATATACTCTAGATAAGTTATATTTTATTTTTTTAAATAATGAATAAAATTTTCTTCCAGAGAATAAATTCTGGAAATTTGATTAGCAACAAAACAGATGACACAATAAGAAAATAGAAAAACGGTTTTATTTTTATCTTTTTTTAAAATTTATTTCGTTTCAAAAAGTAACAAAACCAAATATTTTGTACGAGATTTCTTTTTAATTTATAAAATTAAAATCTTTTCTGATACAAATAAACATTTACAATTTTAAGAGGAAAACATTATTTTCTTTAAAAGTTTTTGATGCCGTAAATCTCATCTGTAAAAATTATTTGAACAAAGAAGATTAAGCAAGGTTATAAGACAAGCTAACATGAAAAACAAATATATTAATCGATAGCGTGTGTGAGAGCATGTTTAGTATTAGAGGGCAAGAGCACAATATTTCAAATGGTTTTGATGTAAGCATGATAAATTATTGTTTCCTGATTGAATGGCCACTAGTATTGGAATTATTAAGCGGTGTGAATTATAAGTGCCCTGTGATTGGATGAAAATCAGCCAATCGCAGACCACTGTTTCATTCACAGCAGAAAACACTGGAGAGCGCCGATTTTGAAAACCTCGGCCTCTTTGATTCCAGCAGCCCAGCAGGGAACACCGGTTTGCCTTTAGCTGCGTCGGGCACCCCCTTTTTTTTAGCGTACGTTTACGCACATATGGCCTAAATGATAAGGCCCTTTCGAACATTTTAGGCTAATCCACCCGTTCCGGGAGCCTCCATTCTTTCACACCTTGCGTGTGCACAGTTCCCTTTTTCTGCCTAAAGAAGCCACTTACAAGGACACTCCAGTGTGACCAGAAGATGACTGGCATTAAAAGATGACTGGCATTTCAGTGAGTCCGCAAAAAACACTTCTTTTGCAAACAACTCTTTCTTCTCTTCTTTTTCCCCCTCTTTTTATATAAATATCCTTCTCAATATATATATACGTTGTTTGTCTTCTCTCTTCTTGTCCGGTCACGTACATTGCCGCCAAGTTCTCTTCCAGCGGACTTGAGGCTTCGTCCTCCATTTTCAGCGGGAAAAATCCCAACACTAGAGGATCATTACGGTTTTTGATAGAAATGTCTAACAATAAATTCTTAGTTATATAATCAGCCTCAAATTAATACTTTTTATATTGGCAAAAGTATTTTATACTTCATGTTTATAATATTTTCAAATGCTTAAACGATTTGGATAAATTTATTTTATATATGCATATTTCTTGAGTAAACAGTCTGCAATTGATTCATTTTTTTCTTATGGAAGTTTGGTGAATTGAACCTACAGATATTAGATTTTTGGGCATAAACACACCAATTTCAGAAAGGACATTATGATTTCTACTCTGATGTCTTTAAATAGTTTCTTCATAGTACCAACATTTTAGTGTTTTCGTAGCATGAAAGCAAAATCAACACATTCGAACATAAAGTGTTTCACTGTGTATGGCACTTCACAAGTCGAACACCATGGTGGCTCCTTCTGCTCAAGCAGGAATGAATGTGTGGCTTTTGTGTGGCCAATACAGAGTCAAGAGAGGATGACTTCCTTCCTTTGTGACTTTAAAACGTTTAGAAACAAATTTCAATTTACTCAGCTGTAGTCTAATAATGGATAAAATCATTACTCAACTGGCAATAAGAATCATTAAAAATGTCAATGTCTGATAATAGACTTCATATAATGTTTGATGTTCAAGTATTTCTAAAATTGCAATTCATCCTTCCATCAACATGTAACCAATTTAAATGATGAGCAGATAAGAGGAACAGCAGACTAAGGTACATCAAAAAATTTTTTTAAACAAAATGTAAAAACAATGTTTTAAAATCATTAATAATTATCAAATTACACATCAAACACTGTATCTAATTTTAAAATTCTACCCAAATAAATCAAACAATGAATTATCAAACAAAAAGGATTTTTTTAAATCATTTAATCCTTAACTGAAGCGTTTGTTTAATTAAAAAATATATGAAAAACATTTTTTTTTTTTTTTTTTTTTTTTTTTTTAATCGCAACATCTTTTATTCAGAAATCCCATTAAATGTTGATGGTGAACAAAATTTCTATCAGAATTTTGGTGAAGAAAAGAGAATTTTTTTTTTAATTCACTATATTTACCTCGCATACCATAATATACTCTAGATAAGTTATATTTTATTTTTTTAAATAATGAATAAAATTTTCTTCCAGAGAATAAATTCTGGAAATTTGATTAGCAACAAAACAGATGACACAATAAGAAAATAGAAAAACGGTTTTATTTTTATCTTTTTTTAAAATTTATTTCGTTTCAAAAAGTAACAAAACCAAATATTTTGTACGAGATTTCTTTTTAATTTATAAAATTAAAATCTTTTCTGATACAAATAAACATTTACAATTTTAAGAGGAAAACATTATTTTCTTTAAAAGTTTTTGATGCCGTAAATCTCATCTGTAAAAATTATTTGAACAAAGAAGATTAAGCAAGGTTATAAGACAAGCTAACATGAAAAACAAATATATTAATCGATAGCGTGTGTGAGAGCATGTTTAGTATTAGAGGGCAAGAGCACAATATTTCAAATGGTTTTGATGTAAGCATGATAAATTATTGTTTCCTGATTGAATGGCCACTAGTATTGGAATTATTAAGCGGTGTGAATTATAAGTGCCCTGTGATTGGATGAAAATCAGCCAATCGCAGACCACTGTTTCATTCACAGCAGAAAACACTGGAGAGCGCCGATTTTGAAAACCTCGGCCTCTTTGATTCCAGCAGCCCAGCAGGGAACACCGGTTTGCCTTTAGCTGCGTCGGGCACCCCCTTTTTTTTAGCGTACGTTTACGCACATATGGCCTAAATGATAAGGCCCTTTCGAACATTTTAGGCTAATCCACCCGTTCCGGGAGCCTCCATTCTTTCACACCTTGCGTGTGCACAGTTCCCTTTTTCTGCCTAAAGAAGCCACTTACAAGGACACTCCAGTGTGACCAGAAGATGACTGGCATTAAAAGATGACTGGCATTTCAGTGAGTCCGCAAAAAACACTTCTTTTGCAAACAACTCTTTCTTCTCTTCTTTTTCCCCCTCTTTTTATATAAATATCCTTCTCAATATATATATACGTTGTTTGTCTTCTCTCTTCTTGTCCGGTCACGTACATTGCCGCCAAGTTCTCTTCCAGCGGACTTGAGGCTTCGTCCTCCATTTTCAGCGGGAAAAATCCCAACACTAGAGGATCATTACGGTTTTTGATAGAAATGTCTAACAATAAATTCTTAGTTATATAATCAGCCTCAAATTAATACTTTTTATATTGGCAAAAGTATTTTATACTTCATGTTTATAATATTTTCAAATGCTTAAACGATTTGGATAAATTTATTTTATATATGCATATTTCTTGAGTAAACAGTCTGCAATTGATTCATTTTTTTCTTATGGAAGTTTGGTGAATTGAACCTACAGATATTAGATTTTTGGGCATAAACACACCAATTTCAGAAAGGACATGATGATTTCTACTCTGATGCCTCAAATTAATACTTTTATATATTAATACTACTAGGTGTTGACAGGGGTGTCTTTTTACTTTTATTTTTACTTCACTTTTTATAGGTTTGTTTTTTAACTCTTAAGCTTATAAATAAGCTAAGAGCCAATAGTACCAAATCAGCAAACACATAGAAAGAGAGAGGATGCTGATTACATGACAAATACAGGGAGGTGGAAACTGGTTATGTAATGTCAGTCTTGTGTGCGAGTGAATGGAAGAAGAGAGTGAATATAATGAAACTCAAATTAGTATTTTTAGAAATTTCGTTTTAGTTTACTTTAATGTATTTTTGATTTCAATAAATATTCCATGAATAGCAAATAATAATAAAAATCATTTTATTGACCATTTACCCGACAACAATTTAGTTATTACACACACACACACACACACACACACAAGTAAACAAAATTTCCATCTTAACTGGATTTTTCAGGCTTAGTAAATCATCAAACTATGCGCGGCAGCTCAAACCAGATTCTATTATAACAGGTTTAATAAGTTATACACAGAAGTGAAAACCAGAAAAGAAATGAGACAAATGTATTATTTTAAAGTGATTTAAAAAATTCAAGCAAATCAGTTACAAATAATGAATGGAAAACATTTATCGACCATGATCATATGACTACAAACATTTATACTGAAATCAAGAATGCTTTTAATACAGCAATATCTCAAATAATATACTGTCTTAAGCAAACTTTTTTCTGAAATGGTGAACCTTGAATTAAAGCTCAAGAAAAAAATGTTACTTTAAATGTTGTAAGAAAATAATGTAGAGCACCAATCATTTTTAAATGAAAACCATTACTTTACTTTAATCGCACAGGACTTAAAACCCCCCTTGCTGTATTCAACACAAAATTCTGTCTACGAATTGCATATTTCTCAGCTGTTTGAAGAGGAACGCCGCACTGTTCCCTAATGCTGTCGGGCCATCTTTTTGGTGGGCGTCCTCTTGATCTTGCATTTGAGAAGTCTTTTCTGTAGTTGGCATTTATCATCTCACTACTCCTAGCAACATGACCAAACCACTGAAGCCTTCTAGCCGACACCATATCTTCGATGGTTTCCGTCATGCCCAGCGCTTCGCATATGCAAGCATTAAATGAAAAGTGTTTTAAAAATTTAAACAAACCAATCAACGTAGACCCTTTCCATGGAGTAATACATTCTGCTTATTTCTTAATTGTTATGCATGTAAAAAAGCTAATTTTTATTCCTTTTTAATAATGTACAATTAAAAAGAAACACGTTCAGAATCTAACTATGTTAAACTAGCTGACCCGTGTCCAGACGTTGCCCGAGAAAGTAGATTAACTCAAGAACTTTTATGCCCAATCTTGAACTATTGAATTATTTGCTGCTTATGATTGTACGGCGCGAACGCAGACTCCACAATGTTAATGTAAAACAGCAACCAGAAAAGTATAGTCTTTGAGCATCAAGATTCCGGAGTAACATAATTGGGAATCCAGCTTTCAGCTTTAATTTCAACAAGCAGTTGTTGATTGATGACATGTACCATATCATTTTAGGAGCTAGAATTACTCTCTCCATTTACTACTAAGTTCTGTGAGTGATGAAACAATTGATGTAATAATTGAAATAGTAACACTCTTGCCATAATTGGTAGTTGCAATCTTGTCATCAACTATTGTTGGATAATGGCCCTATGGGAATGGACGTATCTGTTGGAAATCGTTGGTTTGACTTGCGCGAGTTAACGCGGGTGCAGTCGAGTGCAGAATAGGGCCTGTTCTCACAGTCAGAGCTAACAGACGTGACAAGGTTACCGTGTGACAAGACCCCAGATCAAGGGTCAGTCTGCACCTGTGAGAGGCTCTGTGACGTCACTCATTCTCGTGAGAAGCGAGTTTTAGTCAGTCTGATTCGAAAGGCGAACCGAGCAGGACGTGCGATTCACAATGTAAAAATAAGGGAAATATTCCCTTAAGGGAATACAAGTGAGAGAAATCCTTCCCCCCCCCCTCTCTATGAATGGTCAAGAAAACATTGTTAACTAACTACGATAAAGTAGTGATTTGCTCTCTCCCTCTCTCTCGACGTAGTGAATGACTCCCAGTTGAAATAACAACGCTTGTAATAAAATGAATTAAATTTAAAAGAAGAGTTTGTCTTCGGAGTGCGTCATGAGGCTTTTGTTGCAGACACGGACGGCGTGGTTCACGGCAGGAAGGAAAGAACAAAGAATTCATCCACTAGACGACACACTACCCTCTACAACAGATGAGGGAGAAAATTAAGGTATGCAACACTATTTTTATAAGTAGGGAAGCAAACTCACCAGCCATTGGATCAAGTTATAATGATTAATGAATGTTCTTTGGATTCATTGGATGCACTTCCAAAAATATGACAATTTAATGCAAGCATTGAGTTCATCAGCAGGACTTCCATGTGGAACAATAGGAAGCGTGTGTTGAAAGTCAATGATAATAAAAATGTGATGCCACCCATCAAAACATCATGTCTTTTGAGATCACGCAATGTTTTATCTAGAGCTTTGAATGCTTTTTTTTTTCCATCCCATACGATCAAGGAACAATTCTGCAAAGTTTTAAATGAATCTGTTCCTCTTTCTATTTGGCAAATCAGATCCGCATCTTTCGTTAAGGATAGTGGCAATCTAAATGTCGAGTGAGCTGTTCTACCACCATGAAGAAGAGTACCTCCGTGTGCATTAAGGAATATAAGGCAACCTCGCTGGTTTTCAACAGTATCAGCTAAAGTACGGAACACATGAATCTGCTCATTATTTAGTTGCGTGCGACCATCCCGAACAATTGATGCGGTTGATAACTAATTTCACGTGTTCATGCAGTAATGACCAGATGTGTGTTAGATCGAGTGGGGATCACTTTCCGATATAGATTTAACGTAAAATGAGCACCCACTTTCTGGACAGTTAGCGGTAAATGGGGACGTGTAACCAAGGTATTTCTGAATCGTACACGGTTTCAGAAAAAAAAACAATTTTCACTTTTGAAAAAAGGTTAGTTTTAGTTTAGTGTTAGGGTAAGGGTTAGGGTAAGGGTTAGGGTTAGGGTAAGGGTTAGGGTTAGGGTTAGGATTAGGTGAGATATACCTACAGGTTAGGGTTAGGGTAAGGGTTAGGGTTAGGGTAAGGGTTAGGGGAGACATACCTACAGGTTAGGGTTAGGGTGAGGGTTAGGTGAGATATACCTACAGTATATCTATGATTGCCCACCCCAAAATAAAATTAAAAAAATGTATGTTTTTACATCGCTTAAGAAAGTTTCCCCTCCATTTGTATTTATTTACATGTTTTAATTTATTTTTAAAGCATGCCCTCCCCCTCAATACTTTCTTGTACGGAAAAAAACTAAATTATTTTTAACGTGTTATTTTATTGTAAAAAAAACAAAAAAAACAATGCATCCAAAAAGTAATGTATAAGAAAAAATCCTAGAAGGAAGCAATTTTTGTTTTGTTTGGAGAGTGGGATTTAAAAAGAGTAGTAAATACAAACTTTGCGTTATGCCCATGTTTTGTTGGTGTCTATACTGATAAATCGCAGACATCACTCACACGATAACAAACAGTTTCTGTTGGCAACAAACTAAGCGTACAGAGACCAGCACAAGTGAGGACCGGGAAGCATTGGGTTTTTAGGGTTCAAATGCTCAAATTGAGTTGAGTGCAAACCTAAATGAAGGAGATTCTATATAAAGTGAAGATATTTTGCTGACCAGCTTAAACACATTTTTTAAAACATATATCTATCATTTTCTCTTCTTGGATTTCCCCGTACTGGATTTAATTAATGCTGGGTTGGGAGTGTAGATGGAGATTAAGCAACCCTAGCTTCATTATAAATTCAACGTTGGCTAACAATAACACATTATGGAGCCAGTGGAATACAGAGCTGTCATATTTTGAAATGTAATATAGAAGAGATGACGTCTACTATGGACCCTATACCTCATCATCTGATCTACTGTTATTAAATAATTGTATCAACATTTGAAATATAATCCAGCTTCAGTTAAAACAGCCACAACAAGTAAAAACTGTCATCTCAGGAGATCACCAACAGAGTGGTCTTATTTGAACCAATGAAAATTACACATTGTAAAAGTTGTTGCTCTTGGTAAAAGGATTTAAATCTGAGAGGAAAATCTTTGAAAAAAATTTTTTTTTAATTCCACCATTTGGACATGGGAAAAAATAGAAGTAATACTAAATCGATAACAATTCTCTTTTTAAGATTCTCTGAACATTTTGTCAATTAGTTTCCCTGAATCAATAAATAAAAAAGTTTTCATTTCTGCACTTCTTTTGCTAGCTGAAAAGTAAACGCTAACTTGAAATAAAAAAATTGCATCTTCAAAAAATGTGACTCAATATTCCCAAGTTTATAAGACAAAAATAAAAGTATATGTCAAATTTCAAAACAGAGGAATAACAATTTTCTTATCCAAAAGACTGTATTTTATTTAGTAATTAAGTATGTAAGTATGTAAAATAATAAAATCGCCAATTGCTAATATGACTTCAAAATATAAGCAATTCAAAGAAGATTCATTAATCATTATAACTTGATCTAAAATTAAGTAAAAATCCTAAATCATCTGGATAAATACTCGAAATGGTTGTTCACCTATCGATGAAACAAAAATAACAATTTATATACTTATCACTTATTTACATAAATAAGATCTTTTCAAAATGAAAGCATATAGAAGGCACAGATATGTCTAAGTGGTGGTTTTCTTTAATAATTAATAATTACTTTAAAACAGTTTAAAATTGCCAAACAATAAAAAGACATAAGTAATATTTATATGTCAACACAAAATAATTCAGAAAGCTATTCAGTTGGTTATTAATCTCTCTCTCTCTATATATATATATATATATATATATATATATATATATATATGATAATTTTATTTACAGACATGTACAAAATCTGCGACACAGGCATGTCGATGTTATCGATCAACAGTTACTATAAACTGAGATCTCATCAGGCAGAGTTAGAATCCGATCTTAACCTCAGATCATATTTGATTCTCTCCAAATATGATCTGAGGTTAAGATCGGATTCTAACTCTGCCTGATGAGATCTCAGTTTATAGTAACTGTTGATCGATAACATCGACATGCCAGTGTCGCAGATTTTGTACATGTCTGTGTAAATAAAATTACCATATATAAAGCTCTATTTTGATATTGAGCACTTTTTATAAACCCGGTTAAAATTCTCTGGATTACCACCCTGTGGATATTTTTCACCTGGATTATTACCATTATTATATATATATATATATATATATATATATATATATATAGCTTATCATATTTCTGTGTCTGATGAGACTCGGCCATTTTTTATTGACATATTTACATACGTGTAGCAAGATATGTTTGAATAAATAAAAATTCATCTAATATATAAAGTAGATACAGTCTGTTTCTCATTTTTGTGTGATTAATAGTTTACTTTCTACAATATCAATATTTAATTCTGTTTCGACTATGTTTTTTTTTTTTGTATTTCCAATTGAGTTTTAATATTTTAATATTTAATCCTAGCAACATTTTTTTCAGGTTTGTGATATAATAGAGGAGGTAGGAGGATGTATTTTTCTCTAAGAAAACTTACAATTACTACTGCTCATAAAGAACCTGAAACATAGTAATAGACAATTCACCGGTATTCATATTTCAAGGGTTTTGATTGGATAATCACAATAAATTCAACCAATCACTGCATATTTTTTCCAAAGAGGGAAGAAAGAGGAGAGAAAGAGAAAGAGAGAGAGAGAGAAAATAATAAAAAGAAAGATAGGGAGAGAGAGAGAGAGAGAGAGAGAGAGAGATAAAGAGAGAGGGAGAGAAAGAGAAAGAGAAAGAAGGAAGCAGACATAAGTGTAAATTGAATATTTAAACCAAAAAATATTGTCCAATAAACTATAATTTACATGCATGTCTGTGGTGTGCAGAGAGACACATGTATGCAAATTAGATGACTATGCTGAAAAAAAAGAGTCATCTTTCTTCTAAATGCTATCAGACCTTAATAAATATTAGAGTGGGTGAATCAACATAGAGGGATAAGAGAAAAACATAGATAGCTAAGAGAGGGATAGTTGATTTGCATAGTTAATTATAAATTACAGCTATATTCTGTTTTAATGGATGACATCATCCTTTTGTTGCTTCAGCATCTATGACATAATGAGGGATCTTTTCCCCAATATCTTCAACCTGTTTTAATGGATGATGTCATCCCTTTGTGAAAGATTTGTCTGTTTTCTTCCAACTTCTTTAGTGGCGTCAACCATTGTGCACAGAGACAAACAAACATACAAGATAACAAGCAACGTCCACACGGTTTTAGTAGTACATAAATATATATATATATATATGTTTTGTGTCACATATATTACTGATATCTGTACCTCTTATTCTCTAAATAATGGGTTACAGCATAGATATACATACAATTTGAGTGCAGAATCAGAAAGAACATACAATTTTACATAAGAATGCCAAGTTTAATCAAAATTGCTACCAAAACTAGAGAAACGGTGAAGAAATTAATGAATTTCTTCTTGCAAATTGATCCGTGATTTCAAGTAATTTTCCGATATAATAATGTCAATTTTGAACCTCCAATTTCTGAGCTTTAAATTCTCATAACTTTTGAACCATTATGGATATTTGAACTCCATTTACTGAGCTCTTTATAACTACTATGATTAGATAACAATAACATAAAATTTAAAAAATTAACTGGGTATGCTATTATGTGTGATAGCACACTGATATCCTATTATCATCAGCTGCTAACCAATATATATATATATATATATATATATATATATTAGATTAGAGTTTTGGATAAGACCAACCTTGTTTATGAGTTTAAATGTCCTTTGGGAGACTGTGTCTCCGACAACCAAGAAAAAAACATATACATAGGTTTGACTACCACAAAGTTGTCGAGAAGATTAACTATGCTTTGTCTGATACTAGCGCCATAGCCCAACACTTAACAAACAACCACTCCTGCCCCCAGTCGGAATTCAGAAAACTCTTAGTAGAAAATACCAAAATCTTAGAATTTAGTACTAACAAACAAAAACTCCAAATATAAAAACCAAAAAAAACCTAATTAATAGAATTAACTTTAATATCAGTAATAATATTCTAAAATGTTTATAGCTCCAATATAGTTTCGTACTTAGTACATAATTCCCGCCAAAAACCTTCTATAAATACTAACACATGGTCTAGACCTGATTAACCTCATTCCCCTGAAGATGGACTAAGATGGGTCAGAAAGTACTTGGGAGACAAATGCAAATTATGGCAAATTCATCAGCCAATTCCCCTCCGAAACTAAGATCCTAATTTGGACTATTGAAAGGATCTACCAAAGGATATCTAGACATGAGTTGTCTCTTATATTCAACAATACTTGCCTGCAAGAGAAGATGCTGCCTAGATATACATATATATATATATATATATATATATATATATATATATATATATATATATATATATATATTGATATATATATATATATATATATATATAAAATAGGAAGGAAATGCCAATGATAATATGACATTGATGATTATATGTATATAATATTCAAATTTAGATCTACCTATGCTCAATCACTAATATTGAGCACTTTCCCCTTGTAAAAATCCACACACAACTTCTCTGGAATAACATTTTAGAGACAGATCCCCATAACCACATATATTGTGAAACTAGGTTATCCAAGGTTATCTTGGATAAGTATATTTCATTTTGATCAAAGGAGGAACAATAATATTGTGGGGTCTGCATTCATGCCAGAGATCCATAAAAGGGGAATACAACTTTTTACTTTATTTTATTTGATTAATAACTTCTAAATTATAGAAATTAAAAAAATAAGAATAGAAATGGTAAAATGAAGTTCAAGGCTTGGAGCAGAAGAGCACAAGAGTCCTTATTCATTACGGGAAGAAAATTATTTCAATAAATGTCACCGTACTTACACTTCCTCTCACCCAATCAATGCTCAGTATATCCTTGGGCCCCACTTCCAAAATTAAATTTGATAAAATGTTAAACATGAATAAATAAGGTAATATGGTGTTATGTGCTGAAGGAAGGAGAACGCCACACGGTTTCTCCTTTAATACGCATCTACTATAGCTACATACATTCATTTAAAAAAAAAAACTAACAAAAGTAGTGTTCGCCATAAACGCATGCATAAAGGTGTTTAGATGGATTTTTAAAAAATAATTAAAAGTTTTTTTTATAAATGAATAAATGTATTTTCACACATTTTAATTTTTTTGTTTCTCTTTTTTCTTTTCTTTTTTTCCCCTTTTCTCTTCTTCCAAAATAACAATAAAAATGTTATTTTTAAAATTTCATCCTACCTCAACTTTGATGTCAGCCTGGGGTGACGCCCCGGATGAACTGCCTGTGTTTGCGGGACTGATATTGCGTGGGGGTGGATGTGTGGCCGGGTTCCATGTGGGAGCATTCACTATGGGAGGGGTAGAATGCAGGCTGGGGTATGCGTTGACAGCACTTTGGTCACCGCGTACGGATGCACTTATACTGCCGGGAGCTGGACTGGACGAGCCCACAACTGGACCTTGGAATGCAGCTGACCACAATAAGAAAGAAACAGAAATAGAAAAAGTTAAGCAGAAATACTTTCAGGAAAAAAAGAAAAAGAAAAAATCATTTCGAAGTTGTTGAACAACTTATAAACACTTCAGTTGCTTTGCAAATATTACATTGAAAAAGTTGGAATAAACTTTTATTTCATTTTTTTTTTTGCACATAAAATGAATGTATTTTCAAATAAACTAATGCAAGACGTGGTTGATATTAAAAATGGCACAAGTGGAAAGAATAATGACACAAAAAGTGAAAATTATTTGATCTTAGCTTCACCAAAGTAAAGAAAGCTTTTCATATTATTGCAAGTAGGGGATAGGGTTAAATGTGGCACGTTATCCGGAATGGACAGCTACTGGTGATTCTGATTCAAAGTCATTCCTATTCTTTGACAATGGAGAGCAGACACTAAGAAACCATTTTATTCTGTCTTTGTCCAAATAATGTATCCCAGAAGTTACCCTCTTTCTTCTGATGACAACTATGCAATGACTTCAATTTAATAAACAACTAGTTTTTTTTTTTTACTTTTGCCATTATTTTTAATTTTTCCACTCGTACCATATTTGTCTGTGCAATTTGCTTCAACCAAATTTATAAAGATTCATCTGTATGTCACAAAAAATTACCTATCAATCTTTACTTGTAGCATACGTTTTCATTGAAGCTAAGTGAAATCTTAGAAACAAGTTTGAAGTTTTTACATTAGAAACTTTTTTTACATTTTACTTTGAAACAAGTTAAATTAATATAACTTTAATAAAATTTCTACCCTTCAAAGTGGACAGAAGAAGCCTCTGCATTATGAATACAAAACTTTTCTAAATATAAAAAAATTATTTTCTATTTTTTGGTAGAGAAATTGTTATTGTTTCTTTGGCGACCAATCACACCAATTTCATAGAATTATTTTCATAAAATTATTTTAATAAAATTATTTTCTATTTTTTGCTAGAGAAATTGTTATTGTTTCTTTGGCGACCAATCACACCAATTTCATAGAATTATTTTCATAAAATTATTTTAATAAAATTATTTTCTATTTTTTGCTAGAGAAATTGTTATTGTTTCTTTGGCGACCAATCACACCAATTTCATAGAATTATTTTCATAAAATTATTTTCATAAAATTATTTTCTATTTTTTGCTAGAGAAATTGTTATTGTTTCTTTGGCGACCAATCACACCAATTTCATAGAATTATTTTCATAAAATTATTTTCTATTTTTTGCTAGAGAAATTGTTATTGTTTCTTTGGCGACCAATCACACCAATTTCATAAAATTATTTTCATAAAATTATTTTCTATTTTTTGCTAGAGAAATTGTTATTGTTTCTTTGGCGACCAATCACACCAATTTCATAAAATTATTTTCATAAAATTATTTTCATAAAATTATTTTCTATTTTTTGCTAGAGAAATTGTTATTGTTTCTTTGGCGACCAATCACACCAATTTCATAGAATTATTTTCATAAAATTATTTTAATAAAATTATTTTCTATTTTTTGCTAGAGAAATTGTTATTGTTTCTTTGGCGATCAATCACACCAATTTCATAGAATTATTTTCATAAAATTATTTTCTATTTTTTGCTAGAGAAATTGTTATTGTTTCTTTGGCGACCAATCACACCAATTTCATAAAATTATTTTCATAAAATTATTTTCATAAAATTATTTTCTATTTTTTGCTAGAGAAATTGTTATTGTTTCTTTGGCGACCAATCACACCAATTTCATAAAATTATTTTCATAAAATTATTTTTTATTTTTTGCTAGAGAAATTGTTATTGTTTCTTTGGCGACCAATCACACCAATTTCATAGAATTATTTTCATAAAATTATTTTCATAAAATTATTTTCTATTTTTTGCTAGAGAAATTGTTATTGTTTCTTTGGCGACCAATCACACCAATTTCATAGAATTATTTTCATAAAATTATTTTCATAAAATTATTTTCTATTTTTTGCTAGAGAAATTGTTATTGTTTCTTTGGCGACCAATCACACCAATTTCATAAAATTATTTTCATAAAATTATTTTCATAAAATTATTTTCATAAAATTATTTTCTATTTTTTGCTAGAGAAATTGTTATTGTTTCTTTGGCGACCAATCACACCAATTTCATAGAATTATTTTCATAAAATTATTTTCATAAAATTATTTTCTATTTTTTGCTAGAGAAATTGTTATTGTTTCTTTGGCGACCAATCACACCAATTTCATAAAATTATTTTCATAAAATTATTTTCATAAAATTATTTTCTATTTTTTTCTACAGAAATTGTTATTGTTTCTTTGGCGACCAATCACACCAATTTCATAAAGACCATGAATTGATATCATTTAAGTTTACTCAGCATTTTTTTTTTATTTGAATTAATACACCTGAAATCACAAAATATATTCATTTTTGTTTTGTCAAATATTTCTAACTAGTTGTACATGGTGTTGTACGAGACTCTTTTTACATTCATTTTTTTTTCTTTTTAAATTGCAGAAATACTTTCTATTTTCTTTTAAAACTGAAATTTATAAATAATGAGAAGCTAAAAGCCACAAGTATCAAAGCAGCAAGTAGGCCAATAGGGAAAAGGGGTGCTGATTATGTGACGAATGCAGAGAGGAGTAACTGATCTCTGGAGTACGAGAAGGGAATGAATACTTATTAAGCATTCATTCTCTCTCTCTCTCTCTCTCTCTCTCTCTCTCTCTCTCCCTCTCTCTCCGTTATATAGTAGTGCTCATTTCACTACCTTAAACTGTTAGAATGTTTTTAACTGTTCCTTTTCGTACTTTATGTGATTGCAGTTTTTATTTCAATAAATAATCGATGAATAGTTAATAAAAATTCTGTAGGTCACATAGTTCCAGGAAATACACAGACACACACACATGAGAAATAGTCACAGAATTTTATTAGTATAGAGATTAGCATGATAGATAGCAGAGAGGAAAACACTATATAGTTATGTGTGTGTATGAAATATGATATATTGGTATAAGCAATATTTAGACAGATGTTCTAGTTTATAGATGAGTTAAACAACTCAGCATCAAGAAACTGTTTGCAAAATCATGTTTTTTATATTTTAAACCAAAACTAAAGTAAATGTTGACATTTTAATTTTTATTAATTAACTAAACATAAAATTAAAATTATGTAAACATAAATAACAATTACCAACATAAATTTACGATTTGTATTTCAGTTGCTTTTATTTTGTTTGTTAAAATATGCATCACTGCAAATATAGGCATAACACTTTTCCAAATGTATGTATTTGTCTTTACCCCATACACGAGAGGTAAAGCAGATGAAATACAGATTGCAAAGAAATGTGTAAGTAGCAAAAATGATGCAGTGCAACAAGGTACATCGCAACGTTGCTGCAACTTCATTTTGTACAATGAAAATGCAGCCATTTTAATGTGTTTGAATTGAAGAGAATAACATCAGAATTAATAAGGGATTGGGAATTATTTGTTTTACGGCACATCAACCCTATTTGGGTCAATTTTGTGCTATACGATGTATTTATAAAAGATCATTTGATAAATTCCGGAAAGTTATTTAATTGTATCTTTGGTTTCTCCTATAGAAGCCGGAAGTGATTTATTATTTTCATGCAATCTATTAAGAGGTAAGCACATTTTCAACCAGCATAGTGAGGTTTGGTGCGTAATAGCATTTCTTGTGGGTATTTCTGTATTTTTTTAGTCGATTAAAATATGTTTGGCTGTTGAGTAGGTATGTATGTGTTAGATACGTAAGTCCGATTCTAACTATGCTTAATAATGTCTTGTCTTCGGGTAGTTTAAAGAAGGTAGGTACCAATGATAACATGTTTTTTAAATTTATTTTTTGCCTCTCTTGGAGTAAAGGTTTGAAACACACATACATACGCACAAAAACAGATATAATAAAACTAATTCCAAATTTTTTTTTTTTTTGCCCTCTCTTGGAGTAAAGGTTTGTAAACGCACATACATATGCACAAAAACAGATATAATAAAACTAATTCCAAATTTTTATTTGCCTCTCTTGGAGTAAAGGTTTGAAACGCACATACATACGCACAAAAACAGATATAATAAAACTAATTCCAAATTTTTTTTTTTTTTGCCTCTCTTGGAGTAAAGGTTTGAAACGCACATACATACGCACAAAAATAGATATAATAAAACTAATTCCAAATTTTTATTTGCCTCTCTTGGAGTAAAGGTTTGAAACGCACATACATACGCACAAAAACAGATATAATAAAACTAATTCCAAATTTTTTTTATTTTGCCTCTCTTGGAGTAAAGGTTTGAAACACACATACATACGCACAAAAACAGATATAATAAAACTAATTCCAAATTTTTATTTGCCTCTCTTGGAGTAAAGGTTTGAAACGCACATACATACGCACAAAAATAGATATAATAAAACTAATTCCAAATTTTTATTTGCCTCTCTTGGAGTAAAGGTTTGAAACACACATACATACGCACAAAAACAGATATAATAAAACTAATTCCAAATTTTTATTTGCCTCTCTTGGAGTAAAGGTTTGAAACACACATACATACGCACAAAAATAGATATAATAAAACTAATTCCATTTTTTTTTTAAGGCTTTGTTGCTTCTTGATTTTTATTTCTCGGTTGTTATTCCCGAATGATTTGTATTTCATTCCTAACAATTCAATAAACTAAAAAGCAAAGGGGATTTGCTTATTGGAACTATTTAAAAATGAGTTTGATTCTAAATAAACAAATATATAAAGTAGTAATACGTAAGAAAACCAACGATATGTAAAGAAAATAATCACCTAAAGTTCTTTGGAGTCTTAATAATAGTAAGAAACTGGCAAAATTCCCAGCTTAAAGAGGGAAAAAACAAAAGAAGAAAAAATGACAAATAAAAAGATCACAAAAAATAGATAAAGTATCTTTGTTTCTGCCTAAAATACATTTAACTTTGAATAAAACAATTAGGTGTCAGATTCAGAAGAGTGACCGAATAGAAGGAGAAGTTCAATTGTCATTTGAACGGCATCTTTAAATCTAGAGCTATTCATCAGCAAATTTTAATGACCTTTTCTTAAAATGTGGTTAAAAAAGAAAATGTAAAAACTCAAAGCGACTTCAGCTAAAAACTAAGGGATATGCCATTGTTGTTGGCAGGAAATGAAAAGATGGAGGCAAGATGCACATCATAATGGATCAGTTTGAATGTCTCTTCATCAAACTGACATAAATGTCTACTTTAATTAGGTATCTAAGTTTTAAAGTCCCCGCACCCATTTCAGAGGTGAACTGTAGTAGTTGAAGAGAAAAAGATGATATGCAATTGTAGCGGCAATGATAATGATTGCCAGAAAATTTAAAGAACTTGTGATTTTCTTCATTTCAGCGGGAGTGATGGAAGTCAAAAGAGACAAAAAACATTGCTATTAATGCTGACAAGGTGAATTGTAGGTAATTCTAAACAATTTTATTCAATTTATTTGGAGAAAATATTTCCAATACACACAATGTTTTCTGGCAGCTATATGAGCACATACATATTTGAACATAAATACATAAAAAGATATAAAACATATGTATGCATATAAATATATGATATTCATACATCTAACAATGTAAATAATTGTGAATCATACATGCACTTTAGACAAGTGTTATATACGCAGGCTGTATTGAAAGTAAAGCAAAAATGGACACTTTTTTTATAAGTTGATAAAAGGTCATTTGAATTGTACTCGTTTGTAGACTAACTATTCCTTATTCAGAGCAGGTAAATAAGGTAAATACGGTACCACCATTGACTACTTGATGAGGGATGGGCAGACAGTGTGTTTGATATTCACAGAAAGCTAACTCTTAGATGTAGAAGATTAAAGAAGGGAAAACCAGCACGGAAGACAAAGCATGTAAGGAGAGGCCATCAGCGACAACCACAGGGACAAATTTATTAGTGTGACAGATGTGTCAGAATTAATGAGTTTGTTGTATAACTAGGCTGTACTCACAATGCCATAGAGAAGATGGTATCAAGTTTATTGGAAATAGGGGTGCGACGTAATGGGTGAAAATTTCAGATTCATGCGAGTAGTATTTTTTTGTGTTCATTTATACATAAATAACACTAAACAATCAAACATTTTGAAAATTTTGCAAAATTCAGAAGGTGCAGGCCACTAGTTTTTGGCTATTTTACATTCATGAAAACCTTTTCACAGCCTGAAAATGGTCCTAAATTACAGTACTATATCAGATTTAACCATCTATATCCATTCATAGCTTTTGAGGATGTTTTAGGATCTACAATGTCGCATGAAACCACTTTTTCACCGAAAAATTATGGATTTTGAGTCTGGTGGAGCCTTAACGGCTATTTTTAGCCTGCACCTTCTGAATTTTGCAAAATTTTCAAAATGTTTGATTGTTTAGTGTTATTTATGTATAAATGAACACCAAAAAATACTACTCGCATGAATCTGAAATTTTCACCCATTACGTCCCACCCCTATTGGAAAATGCAAGTTGACACCCGATTTGAGAAGTAGGAGTTTTTTTAGTGGAGGTGATGTGCAAAATGAATTTCCAACTAACTCCTTGCCAATTAAAGACCAGCTAACTTGTGTGATAAAATTTGCTTATTCACCATTCGTCTTCTGCATATATAACGTTGATGTGTTGCCGATTCTCTCTTGTGACCCCCCCTGTTTGTTCTTCCAGTGATCCTATTGTTTTCATGCCTCACATCTGTTAGTCCTGTTTTTTTGTTCCTATGCATGTCGGAAGATCAAAAAGTCTCTCGTTCGCTGCTGGTTTGGTGTAACCCCACTCCTGAAATAACCTTGATTCAAGTGTTTGAGCCAGAGTTGATTCAGTGGAAGTGTATAAAAGCACTGTCTTTTGACAATCTTGTGACAACCAAAACAGAAAATAATGGTCGTTGTTTGGGTTATTTTGGGTGTGAGAAAAATTCTTCGTCTTGATTTTCTTGACCATGACAACATAATGAAGAGTAAGTGGTACATTGAGACAATCAAGAATCTTAGAAGCCATTAGTAGGGAGAGACTCAAGTAGAATCTAAAAATGCCAATGTCTGACCACACAGGTGGTCACGTAACTAGTCAGCCGAAAAGCTGGCACCTTTCTTGGCCTTTTGGCTAAGATCAAAGTGTAGTATCTGTTCCGATGGATACTGCACCCTATAGACCGGTATTGTCTTGGCCTTCGGGGCTTGATTTACGCCGGTCTATGGGATTGTCCTGTGCAGTTCTAGGAGGTCCACCCTCCCAGGTTTTGCCTCCCCTCTTTGGGGAGGAGTAAGTTTATTGCTTACTGCTTGAGGCGCCCCTACCGGGGAATGCCGACGGGGCTGCCCAGGCAATTTTTGATGGTCAGAGTGCTCACCTCTCGAGCGCTGGCTTTTCAACCCCCACTTTCCGACCCGACCTTGGGTCACATCTTACTTGTGGGAGTAGGATAAAACTGGCCTTGTGCCTAACTCCTGGAGAGGAGTAAATAATACTTTCTGTCTTGCATCTGGTCAGTCCAACGAAACAAGATCTGATGATATAGACAATATGTAAATGGTAATGAAGATGATTTGAGCGTTATGTTCAAGGCTGGTAGCAGTGCATCTTTTGTGATGAAAACTGCCTTCTTTTCAGGAAAAGTTACTCTGCCAAAATGCGCATTTGAATAACTTATGTTGCTCAATAAAGAATCTTCGGTTATTTTTGCATTACTTTTAGAACCGACCTCATATTTATAGAATACATATACATATATTTCATTAAAAAGAAATTGAAGTTCTGCTGAATATATTGATGATTCCAATGCGATGAACTGGAATTTAAATTACAATTAAAAGAGTCCTTTTTTTTCTTGTTAATTTGAAAATATATTAAAATCAATGCTAAATATTCATTCCTTTGTTTTGTTTTTGAAATGCAGAAACAACCAAGAGACAAAATGGATGCATGCAAAACTAAAGAAAAAATGAATGGCAGTAAAAACAGATGAAAATTAAAACTTTATTTTGTAAAAGTTAACGAAATAGAATCAAATAAAATTTCATAAGAATCGATTGTCGGAATGGACAATGGCTGCAAAGTCTGGCAATAAGACAGAATAAACGTGGCCAATAGACAATAGACATTCAGTTTAAATGTTTGGTAAAAGTAAAAAGGAATTCAAAGAAATTAACACATTAGCTTTCTAAAACCATCCAATACATGCCAATTTTAAACACCTCAGTTTCTTAAAGATAATGAATGACAAAGTAAGATACATTCTTTTAATGTTTTTAAGAGTGAGAAAACTATTTGGGGGAGGTAGGAAACCCCAATTAGTGAGATTACTATTATCCTCGTAATTATTCAATGTCATTTTCAAAGTGAATCTGTTCCTATGGATCATAGATTTTATTTTTTCATCTAAAAGTTTGTATATCAAGTGCATATCTAATTTGGAAAAATAGAGTATTGAATCAAATTGTTATGAAACTATAAGTAATTTTGTTATGGTAATGTTTTAATCTCTATTTATAAAATTATTGGATGTAAATAGCTTGCAAAACTTTCAATTTTTTGATACATGAAGATTTTCTAAAAAAAATGTAATTCAGTTTAAATGACTTTCTATTCGTCAGTTTAAATGCTTCAAAATTCCTTTCAAATTTCAAAGAGTTACAAAGTAATGGCTGACTTGTTTTCAAAGTGTTTGAATGAATTCATTCCTAAATTTAAGCCTGAAAAATATGCAGCTAAGATGCCATCATTATAATTTCTTTCTAGGTACATTAAGAACTTGTACATATTTTTATTGTAAAAAAAAAACTGAGTTTAAATTGTATTGGAATATTTGACGAAAAAAATGTGTTCAAATTTTAAATATAAAATATTTAATACATTATAAATATCCATGTTAAGAATTTTTTTTTTTTTTTTAATTCAAGACAACTCAAAATACAATTAATAACTAAAAAATTAAGCATTTATTTTCTTTATAATTTCTTTATTAAAATTAATAAAGCAAAAATTGACACTAGAAAAATATAAATGTTTCAACATTTTGTAAATATTATTTTTAAGAGTATTTAAAGGAGTAAAGCTTTTCTTTTTACTAGTTTCTTCATTCAGATTATAACCTTCATTCTAAGCATAGAAAAAAAATGGCGTTATCAAAAACACTTTGTAATGCTGAAATCTAAAAAAAAGAAATGCTTGTTTACTTGGTGATTTATGGCTTTTCTCTTGATCCAAATGGAAGAGAAGGGGTAGATTTGTGAGGACAAGGAAAAATATGTATAAAGAAATTCAAAGAAAAGCTTTCTCATAAAAACTGGCAAACGAAGAATTCAAGAGTAAAAAATGGCATTAAGCATGAGTCTAAGTTAAGAAAGCAACACTAATAATGGTCAGACTTTATACGAAATAAAACAAGAAAATATCGAAGTATAAATAATTTATTATAGGACACCAACAATGTAAACACATAAAAGCAATATAGGACTAACTACTGAATGTGTTAAAATAAACATACATATCTGTGACATACGTTCTAAAAAAAAGTAAATACAATCGTTATAAGATAGCATTTAATTAGGTTTAATATTTTCCAACAAAATATCTAAAATTCAACAAGATTAAAATGAATCTGAGGAAACACCAAATTCTATGGCTTAGAATATGAGGGCACACAAAATATTAATTTGAATGTTTACAAAATAGTGCATACAATTTAAAAACTCTTCTCATACAAAAACGTATAATAATGGTTAATATTAAAGTACAATGGTTGATATTAAAGTATAATGGTTAATATTAATGTTATTAATGAGTGGATACAGTTACGTGCAAGACTACATTGTAATTGGATTTGGTTCATCTGCTTTACATCATATCAACTTGTTTTCAGATTATTTAAAGCTGAAACACGTTGTAAATGATTTATTAAAAATAAGTTCCTGTTTTATCTACAGCTGGTTGAATGTGTGAGGTTAGTACCGGGTGGCACAAAACTAAACTGCCTCGGACATCGTTGGGTGGGATGTTTACCTATACCGAACCCGACCACCCCAAAATTTATTTTCCCCAAACCTTTCTATCTTTCTTTCCTGCCTCGACCTTGGGTCACATCTTACTTGTGGGAGTAAGATAAAAACTGGCCTTGTGCCTAACTCCTGGAGAGGAGTAAATCAATACTCTATTATTACGCAAACCTATCAACTAATCAAACCCTCCACTCCCCTCTCCTCCCCACTCCCCCAACCATCCTGGGTATGACACAAAACCGCATCTAGTGGTGAGGCCCCTAATTTGGGAGCCTTGGGGAGTGTGGAGTCACCTCTTAGTTACTGCAACTCCCAGATTATCTCTGGTTCAGAGTGGTAGTACCTGTCAGGCCACTATCTATAGAAACTCAGGATCGGACTTGGGTCCCTTTTCTTTAAACAAAAATTTTTTTTTTAATGGTTCAAAATGTGGTACATGCTTGGGAGGTAGCCAGCTCAACCCAACCGCTGGGGTGAATGCCCACAAGTACAAAAAATGAGTGAATAGCCTTCACAACACTATCAAGATGCATGTGAGTAAAATCTATCTAATATCATTTAAACTTCACAATGTTCTTCATGTTGGCACCACCCTCCCAGAATCTAGATTGTGTGCTAAGTAATCTTAAACCACCAAAAAAATCGTAATCTCATACAAATTTACTGTTTAAGGAAGGTATGAATGGTGAGAATGAACAAAGTATGGAGAACATACCTGGGTTAGCTACCCACTCTTGGAGTGCTTTTTGTAGTCGCCTAACATGAAGAGGTTTGCTGGCCATGCCGACTAATGCCATAATTTCTAGGAACTCTTCTTCTCCGGCCTCACAGAGTTGCTGAACATCATCTCCACCTGAGAAAGGCAGGAAAAAAAGAACAATATTTAAGGAATGGAATAAACAACAACATCAAAAATAAATATTAACAAAGTTAAAAATTAAACTAATATTAAACAAAATAAGTTAGCATCAGTAGCAACTTCAGCAGTGGGTCTACATGAGGTTAGTTGATCTCACCTAAAAATCAATCAGTTTTATTTAAAAAAAAAAAAAATAAAAGACATGGCTTTAGCTAAAAAAATCCTTACCAACCTATCATGGATAAAATAATCTCAAATGGTTTAAATTCATAACTGAAAAGATTTACTGGTTGGCGGTTGATTATGTCAGGATGTCACACGTGCTTTCACACATTGTTAAAATTTGAATATTAATAGGGGTGGGACATAATGGGTGAAAATTTCAGATTCATGCGAGTAGTATTTTTTGGTGTTCATTTATACATAAATACCACTAAACAATCAAACATTTTGAAAATTTTGCAAAATTCAGAAGGTGCAGGCCAAAAATAGCCGTAAGGGCTCCACGAGACTCAAAATCCATCATTTTTCGGTGAAAAAGTGGTTTCATGCGACATTGCAGGTTCTAAAACATCCTCAAAAGCTATGAATGGATATAGATGGTTAAATCTGATATAGTACTTTAATTTAGGACCATTTTCAGGTTGTAAAAGGGTTTTCATGAATGTAAAATAGCCAAAAGCTAGTGGCCTGCACCTTCTAAATTTTGCAAAATTTTCAAAATGTTTGATTGTTTAGTGTTATTTATGTATAAATGAACACCAAAAAATACTACTCGCATGAATCTGAAATTTTCATCCATTACGTCCCACCCCTAATATTAAGACTTTCTAGAAAGTAAGATGACTCTTTGAAAAGATGAAGTGGCTCTCTGGAAAGATTGATTGACATCTTGGAAAGACAGGAAAATTATGAACAGAAAATAACCAAAGAACCCTCACCCCTCCAGGTGACTCTAGCAAGTAGGAAGAATATATTACTCATTTGACTGATTTAAATCAAAAGGACTTGGACTTATACCTGTAATTGCATCAGAAAATGTAACTTATATTTCGTAAATACAAAAACACTAAATGCATCTTATCAGTCGTCAACCTCAATCTATGACGATGCTATTGTATCAGGTATGATGTATCAATTTTCTAAAAACCATCAGTCATTTTACATTTCTTTCTTTTAAACGTTCATATAAAACTTTGCAAAAATGTCGACATGAGAAAAACTGTAACATTTATTTATTTATTGTGCTTCTTTGTGAATTTCTTCTTTTAATTAAAAATTTCATGCCAGCTTTAAAAAAAACGCACATAATATATAATATGAATATAAAGATAAAATTCTACTAAATATTTCAGCAGATTAATTTTAGAAATGTCCCTATTAATTAATTTCTTATTTTTTAACATTATTTCTCAATTCATCCCGTTTATTCTTAAAAAGATTTATATGTTTAAATTGATTACGCAATTTGTTCAAGAAGTATATTACTCTATTACAAAAAAAATCTGATTGTGTTAGATTTAGTTTCTGAAATTTTTCTTGCCAATAAATGAAAAGTGTGAGGAGAGATTAAAAAAATGGGGTCCATATTTAGAAGCCTCATTAATTATTTTTAAAGTCTCAATTAAATCACCCCTCATTTGTATCTCTGATAAAGTCATTAAACCTAAAGATTCCAACCTATCCTTATGATTGAGATTCTGTGATCCTTTTATTAGTTTAGTTACTTAGTTTACTATTATATTCCAATTTCCATGTCTAGCTCATGGTGAGCAATATTTTTTTTTTTTTTATTATTATTACAATTATTATTATTATTATTACAATTATTATTATTATTTACTCACTAGGAGTTATCACACTGGTCATCGTAAGTGATCGCCCACTGCCAACAACCTGTGGTATTCCCTGGAGTCTGAGTGACAACAAGTCTCCTCAGACTTCCAGTATGCTCCACCTCTTTTCGTTCATCACCGCTGATGACCTTGCGGTAATCGCAACAGCCACCCACCACCGATTTCCCGCTGATAAGGGCCATTGGTCGCCTCTGGGGCCCGAGTGGCAACAAGCCTCCCCAAGGTCCCAGAGCTATCCGCGCTCTTCCAGTGGAGGTCTGGTTTGCGCTTTCCCTCCTCGACCCTCTGTCCATAATTTTCGTGGCGTCAGCCTATGCTTGCGCCTCTCTCGTGTGGTTGTATTTTCCCCAGTTCTGTTGTCTTGTGCTTCCATGTGTTTGTTCTCCATTCGTTGCTTATGTGGGTTGGTTTCCGCATTCGAGGACATTTCTTAGGATTGTAGCTGTTTTGATCATTACTGTCCTTTGTATGGTCTCAGTTATCCCTTTGATTCCTATTTCTCCTAGTCTTTTCTCCATGTTTTTGGGGACTGTTCCTAGTGCTCCTATGATTATTGGTGTTATACTGACTTTCTTCATGTTCCATATTCCTTTCAATTCTCTGGCAAGTTCGGTATATTTGCTTCTTTTATTATTACAATTATTATTATTATTACAATTATTATTATTATTACAATTATTATTACAATTAGTATTATTATTACAATTATTATTATTATTATTATTATTTATTTATTTATTTATTTTTTATTTTTTTATTTTTGTTTGTTTGTTTGTTATGCCTCCTTGGGCATCAACAAAAAAAATAAATAAATAAAACTCTTAGTACAGTATCAATATCAAGATCAAATTCTGTTAAATATTTCATTTGACAACTCCCAAAAGTGCCCCTCAATTTCTCCCTCCTACCACTTTCTCTGAATTCATCCAACCTCATCTTAAATTAATCCACGCTATTGCTGTTCTTAATCCGATCTGGCAACTTATTCCAAGAACATATTACTCTGTGAGCAAAAAAACTTAACTGGTTAACAGATCTAGTTTTTGAAAACTGCCTTGACAATAACCTTCCAGATCTAGGAGAAATACTAAAAAAATGCCCACCATAGTTAAAAATGTCATTAATTATCTTGGAAGTCTCCATCATATCACCTCTCATTCTTCTCTCCAACAAAGTAGTTAATCCCAATTTGTCCAATCTCTCCCTGTAACTGCACTCCTTTACTTATTAGTTTTGTCACCCTTCTTTGTACGCCTTCCAGTTTCAACATTACATTCCAATTTCCATGCGTAGTCGCTGGAGCCCAGGCCTGGGTGCAGTATTCTATGAGGTCTTATTGGAGCTTTATATATCCTTAACACAACATCTGTCTCCGTCGAAATAATATTTATAAGATTGAGTACAATATTCAATATGAAGTCTTATGAAACTTAACTCTTCTCAAAATAACATTTTGCTTCCCTTGAAATAAAATTTCTTATCATCGAAATAATCCAAAAACAGAGTCAAAAACATTTAAAAAAACAAATAGTTATTTAAAATCAAAGAGAGAAAGACATAGAAAAAAATAATAAATAAAATTAATTTTTTTATTTTAAGAAAGTATCAGATAAGTTGACATAAAAAGCGAGTAAATCAGTTACAATAAAGAATCACATTAAAAAAATAAAAATAGGGAAAAAAAAATCTATATTAGCCACAAATCGAATTTATTTTGGAACATAGGTTCAAAAGTTGTTTTTTAATGGGAAAATGTCGACTTCTCTCTCATTCAGATCTTTCTAAAGCTTTTTCTTTACAAAATAAAAACATGCCAAATGAATAAAAATACAAGGCAAAACCACAAGAAAAAAAATCTCTAAAAAAGGGAAAAATAAACCAAATAAAAAGAAAGAAAAAAATGTTTCCACTCTAAAGATGGTTTGGAGGGTTCTAAGAAAATGATCATACTATCGATCTATATTATTAAAACTGATCATGTTGCTATCTTGCTTGTCATCGTGCACATTTTTCATCTGTACATGAATGTTTTAGATATTGGTAAGAAGAGTGAATAACGTAATTAAAGGGCAAATGATAAAAGGAGTGGTGAGAGGAATGGAATGATGTAAATAATTAAAAGAGACAGAAAAAGAGAGAAGGAATAGAGAAAGGGAAGAGAGAATGAGACATCACATGCGAGTTTTCATAAATATTTGGAAATTCCCAAAGGTTTTCATATATATAACAAATACTGACCCAACGGTTCATGTGTGATCTAGTGTATTCTATATGTGATTGTATATTATTTCTAATTCTGCCTGCCTGCCTATCTTTTACACCCGTAATTGGAAGGCAGAATGATTGAGATTGTGTTTTACGGCACATCAACCGTATAAATCATTTTGTACCACACAATATATGACAATTTATTTAATTTCTGGAAATTTATTTCATTTCTGAAAATTTATTTAATTTTATCTTTGATTTCTCCTATAGGAGCTGGAAGTGATTTTTTTTGTTCAGGTAGTCTATTATTAGAGAGGTAGGCACATTTTCGAACGACATGATGAGGTATGGCGCATGATAGTATTTATGTTTCTGTATTTTGTACAATCGAATAAAATGTTTGATTGTGAGTAGTTGATGCAGCTCAGTAAAGCGAAAGGTTTGATTTGAAATCGGCAAAAAATTGAACAAAATTAAATAATGCATACATGAATGTATAGATCACAAACTATTTGGAAGACATGACGCATTGATAAACATCAGCCCAAAAGAGGAAAAAAACAATTAGAACAAACAAGACTTTTAACTGGTAGAAAATAAATACAAGGGAAAAATTAGCAGAGAATATTGCAAATAATAATTATGTAAAAAAAAAATGTATATTAAAAGGTAACTTGTGCTCTAGTTTTTCATACTAACGTTTAATGAATCATTGACGAAAATAATAAAAAAAATGAAAAAAAAAAGGGGGGACGTTTTATATTTATTTTATTTATTAACGCAGAAAATGAGTTGATCGTAATAAGTAGGTAGAAAAAATTATGTTTTTACATTTTTATTTTCTTCAATTGTTTTTATTTTTCTTTCAACACTTCTGAGACACTCTGCTCCAGCCCTTAAATTCATTTTTTTTATTGACAGACCTGATTTTCTCTTTTCTTTTTATAACAAACCCATCCATATGGCACATTCATCTTTGTAAGTGTGTATTTTCTTTCATTCTATTTCAAAAGATGCCAAGGATAGAAAAAAGAAAGTTTTTTTTTTTAATGCCCCCCTCCCCTTTCTCATCAATGAAATCATTATTTAGTACAACTGAGTTGTACATGGGCAAAATCCGTGGTAAAGGCAAAATACGCTGTAAATTTTAATTCATAATATTTGCCTTTCAGATGAGAACATTGTATGTCGAAGTATCACGAAATCTAAAGATAATGAGCACTTAAAAATTTCTAAATTTCACAACAAAAAGAAATTGTAAGATCAAGAAATCCAGATGTGATGTCGAGGTGTGCACACTTGTAGTTGGAATTTAAAATTGGCATCCACAGACCTGACTCCAAGATATTACCGACCACTAGCTTCTTATAGAAAGAAACACCAAACTCTTTTTACCATACAACACATATATATAGTCCGTTGCTAGTCAGTATCAAGGAAGTGTTTCTTTCATTTAAATTAAAGAATAGATATAAGAAAAAGGATTTTAAAAGTGTCAGATAAATGTTTGTACAAGGAGGCTGTTTTTGTGTGTATAACTCTGAGAAAAAGAACATAAATCAGTGCTTAAAAATGTAAGATGTATTATACAAGACAAACTGGTAAGAAAATAAACAGGCATTAAAAAAAAGAACATGAATATGATTTATGGAGAGAGATCATGAGAAAGAGGGAGGGAGAGCAGGTTAGAGAGCAAGAAATGAAAATCTGAATGACAGTGGAATCTCTAGATTCAACTCCTATATTCAAACATTACAGCAATAACAGAACGAAACAAAGCTGTATGTCATAAGGGCAACAAAGAGTTAATCCCTTTGTTTCCAGCTGTGACGAAGTTCTGACACATTTTGTAATTCCTTTTTATGTGTTGTTTTTTAAAAAAATCTTTTCTAGTTCAAGAGAAAAGAAAACAATGTGAAAACAGTTGAGTTGCGAAAAAATTATTTCATTAAAATTTTTTATTTCATGATGGATAAATACAATTTATTCATTTTTGAGAGAAGAATTGACCTAATAATTGTACAAATCCATATTCAAATAATTTCATAAAACAAATTAACTTTGAATAGAAAGGTTCCATCATAGACAAGCAATAAAAAAAAAAAAACTAATTAAATAAGATTTCTAAATATAAAACACACTTTTTAATATTTCTCTGCACTGAAATTTTATTGGCAAAGAAATTGTTTTTAAATAAATCTACAACACAATTCGATTTATTTTCCTAATAGATTAATATATTTTTGTAACAAATTTTCTAATCTGATTAAAAATAGCATTAGTCGAGACAATTTTAAGAATAAACTGGATGAATTCAGAAATAATGGTAAACATGAATTTGCAAGAACATTTTTGTGGTATATAAGAGAATTTGATTTGTATTATTCACATTACATATTCCATAAGATCGTGCCCTTATCCCTGGGGTGGGTTCTAACACAAACAGAGGAGCACAGGAGTCACCCAAGGATATCTGTCTATTTTACAATATAAACTTTGGTCGCTAACTTTCTCTCAATTTTTGAAACATTAAGTACCAATTTCAAAATCTAAATACTTTTTCAAACAAAAAATGTGTTGCTAATAATGAGAGACTTATTTTAAAAGGAGTAGGAATAAATTAATAATTGTCGGCACAACCATGGGATGGACGTTTGTGAAAGAGTTACCTATTACTTAGCAACAATATGCCATTTTTTAAATTAAGTGTAGATGTTGTTTGCTAAATGTTGAAGATGAATCAACATTATGGACAGGTTTTTACTCGAGGTTCACCTGTAGACTGATACAATATGAGATATTGGATTGGTTAGTTTAATCATTTCACATAGAAAGGATTTGAAGTGAAATTGCAGTTTGAGCGTTATTTAAGAAACATACAATAATGTATGGTGTAGCTAGAAAGGGGCTTTATACCATGCGAGCTGCCTGAAGATCATCGAAATCAAATCATTGTTGATGAAGATGAAGAATGAAATAATCTGAAGTGAAAATGTCGTTCTCGTATTTCTTCATGTATGTACAAGCCATACGAGAAGCAAAGGCGCTACTGCAGAAACGAGGGCCACTGTTCGATCGATGGCGGCGGAAACTGCCGACTCCTCTTCGGGAGAAATCGTCCGAAAACGTGAGCGACGGAAAGAAATTTGATTTTGGAGAAGATAACTGTTGAATTGATAAGTTAAAATTATGAACATTTATTTATTGAAATAAATTAAACATTATGTACCTGAGGGACCTTTTCTTTCGACATGCCCGAATTGTGCATCGCCACACAAATCCATCGCCTTTATTGCTCTCTGGGATGTATCTCATATCAGCGCCACATATACATGTCTCGGCGCCTAAAATTAATTTATGCGCTTGCAAAAAATCAACAATTTTGCAATTATCCCCGAATAAATGCAATAACTCTTCAAAGTTTAACCGGTTTACGTCCATTTTGTGAAAAAGTAATTAACCCAATATTAGTTATCTCCGCCAAAATCAAATTTCTTTCCGTCGATCACGATTTTTCCCGAAGAGGAGTCGGCAGTTTCCACCGCCATCGATCGAACATTGGCCCCCGTCTCTGCAGTAGCGCTGAAGCAAAATATTCAGAAATCATTGTTGCCCCTGAGAAGCAAACTACATCCATAGCCTCAATCAAAAGGTGGGAGATACAGGCAGTCATTCCCCACCTAGCCTGGGAAAAAATGTATATATCCCCTTCCCAAAGAAACAAGACCTCAAGATGTTTGTAGATATTTAAAGTTTAGAAATTTGACATTAGCTCTGCTAATGTGTCAATAAGTAAAGATGTCTTTTCAACGCCGCCTCCACTAACCCATTCTCGTCACATGCTTGAGATGATGAAGAAAAAATACTAGTAACTATAAGAATATATGAAGGTGTTTGTATATAACAATGAAACTCGACTTTATTACAATGGATGGGTAGTGGAAAAGAAGAAGTCCGTCTTCAAATATAGCAACATGTCAAATGTCAGAGTTGGAATAAATGAATATCACTTAACTCAGATTTCCATTGCATTGGAAACAAAGCCGACTGAAAACAGAGACGTTTAACAGCAAATGTCGATGAACAAGAAAAGCTACTTTAATTGTTTTACGCCGTAATTAAAACAAAAAAGAACTTAAAACCGAAGCAGGATGCATGGTTTTGTTTTAAAAACAACTCTAGGAGACTCAATTCTAAAATGCTAATTTTATCTAGAAACGAGTCGCTTTCATAATCAGAGTTTTTGTATTTCTTCTTGAACTTGCTCAGCATATTCCAACACTAGCAGGACCCCACCCCCCCCAATGAATGAATGACGATTCCCGTGTACCCCTGCTTCTAGCTCTGAACTCCATATTGTCGTTTCTATGCTGTTGTGTTTTAATTTCTACAATTTGCAAATCATGAATAAAATAAAATAAAACGTTTTATATAAATAAAACATTTTATTTTATTTATGAATGTTAAACGTGTATGCAGACACCATAATCTATCTATCTATATACTACTAAAAGTCTATGGGTCTTGTATGTTTGCAATCAGCTTTCAGCTTTCCGGTTTTCAACATCCGGTTGCGCATGCGTAAATAGCATCGTCTTCCAATCTGTTATTCCAATTCCGTTGAACTCCTTTTATTAACGAACGCATGAAATTTTTCATTCTGGAAATGTTTATATCGCTTTAAATATAAAACAATTACATTTAATTTCATCAAATAGTTTTTTTGTTTTCTCCACGGCTAAAAACATTCAACGGCAGGACTTTGTAAAGTCTGTCGCAGTTTCAAAAAAGCTCCACCCTTTTAAAAAACAAAAACAAACAAACAAAACAACAACAATCATTATTAATATCAATAGCGGCGGTGACGAAACCACCTCCCACTTTTCCTCTCACAGATTTCACCACTCCTACTCCCTCTGTTTTCGTTACGTACGCGAGACAGCCGGTTGTACCCCCTTCCTTTCTCACCTGTTCAGTGCATATTTACCTATAAGTATGGCCAACCACTTATAATTCAGTAACTATAATTTAAAAAAAAAACAATTATAATAAACAGAACGACGCATAGAAATCTATCTATATTCTTTTTTAAACAATTACATTTAATTTCATCAAATAGTTTTTTTGTTTTCTCCACAAGTGTCACGCACATACATGAATTCCATAGCTAATATAACAAACTGACCCAACGGGTCACGGGTGGTCTAGTATTATCATAAAACTGTTTATGTAAAATTAATACCACCATTGGATTCTTCATATAATTTTACTCCAGAAAAGATGTGTTTCATCTTGGTATAGAATTAAATTTCAATGACATCCCCAGACAAAGATACTCCATTTATATCATCTATAATGTAAATATTCACTGGCTTTTCAGTGTTTACCTTTTACCAACCACTATAAAATCCCATTCGATCCAGAAGTTGATATCTCAAACCCAGTTTCTTCTTTATGTTACTTAGCAAAATTTATATTTGGGTATGATTTAAAATACACTACCCTGTACAGGGATTGAACTTACATTCCTCGCATTATAAGATGGTTGTGTTTAATATACCCTCCACCTCCCACCACTTCTTGTCCCATTCGCTCTTCATTGTCAACTGTTATAGTAGTGATCCTTTCAAAATATTTTGCTGCTCAGGATGTGATAAAAATGAATCCATAGACTTAGTTTGGATAACTTCAATCATTTCAGACCACAAATGAAATGAAGTTTCTTTTTTAATCCCTCAAACAGAATTCATTCCCATCAAGAAAATTAACCAAGACATCCTTTAGGTCTAAAAATAAAAAGTTTTTATCAAATGTAGTAACATTTTAACCTCTAAAAAGTGACATGATTTGTAATGGGGGGCCCCCCTAGGGCAGTTGGCTCAGATATAAAATTCATAGGTGCACACAATTCAAAAGAAAAAAAAATTAAAGTTGTAATGTAGCATTTCTTCTGCGTGTGCATCGTGTGCATTGTGTGCGTTTAGCACTTAGCGACTCCAAATCTATTGGTCAGTATCGCAGAAAATTTGGCATAAAGCACCCCAGTGGATTAAACAAATAGTTCAGATTTAAATTCTCGGACGGTCACTGACAACTGACGAAGGCCGGGGGAGCAACCAAGCTGAGGAAAACAATATTTAGAAATATTGTTAAATAGTTTGATTTTATTGTTGTTAAAAGCAAGTATTTATTTACCTACTCTCCAGGAGGTTAGGCACAAGGCCAGTTTTATCTTACTCCCACAAGTAAGATGTGACCCAAGGTCGGGTCGGGAAAGTGGCGTTTGAAAAGCCAGCGCTCGAGAAAGTGAGCACTGTGGCCATTAAAAATTGCCTGGGCAGCCCCGTCGGCATTCCCCGGTAGGGGCGCCTCAGGCAGCAAGCAATAAACCTACTCCTTCCCAAAGAGGGGAGGCGAAGCCTGGGAGGGTGGACCTTCTAGAACTGCACAGGACAGACCCACAGACCGGCACGAATCAAGCCCCGAAGGCCAAGACAATACCAGTCTATGGGGTGTAGTATCCATCGGAACAGATACTACACTTTGATCTTGCCAAGTAGAACAGGTTCGAATAACATCTCGAATAACACATTGATTTCTCGTTTGAAATTATGAAACAATGCATGTGTGTGTTTCTTGCATCATCGTAACTTTAATATTATTTTTTTTTTATTTACTATTTCCTACAACCACTTTCTCACAGAAAAGATGTTGACAGTCTTTCTCTGCTCTATTGTTATTTTCATGGTGCGTGTACGACTGAGCTCCAATCTATGGTTCCCACCTGTAAAACATTGACAACATAAACTCGTCTAGCTACAACCACTGTAAATCATTTCCCTTTCTCCCTCTGTGTACGTAAAACTAAACGGAGCTTCTATGAGTGAAGTTTCTTTCCTAGAATTACCCGTCTGTGGAACACAATACCGCAGGGCTGTTTCCAAGCTGACTACAACGTAATCGTTTCAAGTTCAATGTAAACAAAATCTTAGCCGTCCTCTTAAATAATCGAATTCTGCCCAATTTCAACCATCGTTACCAATCATCACGATACTGTCTCTCACCGTCCACTTGACAAACTCACTTAACACTTATCCCCGAGTGGCCTTTAGGTGTCTTAATAAGTGATAACTCTTTAGTAAACAATAAAAAAAAAACGAGTATTCATTGAAATTAAAAATGTAATTAAAATTTTAAAATCCTATTATAAAAATAATTTAATTACGAAATGAAATCCACCAGAATGCATTTCGATTTCTTAAATATTTCCCTCTTTGCTAACACAACGGATCAACAGCCAGTTTCCCTCTTTTTGCATTTGTCACATAAACTTTCACTTACCCTCTCTCTGAGTCTGCCTGCTGATATTGTAAACAACTTTGTTTATTCTTAATCAATCTTTCTAAACAAGAAAACCTATATTTTCTCAATTTTAGTTATAGTGTGATAACAATTTGGTTCAATTAATAATTTAATGACCAAATGATACTGTAATTAATTAAATTTAACTTTCAAAGTCTAATTTAAGAAAGAAAAAAAATTTGGTAAAAAAAAAATCAAAAGTATTTATGGAATTTAATGAAGTCTGGTCGATTTTATTGCAAAACCGATTTCTTTTAAATAACATATATTCCTTGAGTGATATTTTCTCACAAGAAATGTGAATATTTTCCTACAAGAAATTATTTAAGAGAAAAGACAAAAAGGTATGTGTGTGTGTGTGTGTGTGTGGGGGGGGGGTCAATGAGTAAAATAAAAATGAAAGTAAAAAGACGCTCAGGCAACGCCGGATAGGTATAGCTATTAAATAAATTAAAACTTGATAATAAACTACTTTCAATGTAAACAGTTGATCCAACCGAAAGAGAGAGAAATCTAAAAAAAAAAGAGAATTTGGGCCATACAGAGACAATGTTATATACCTTTCACAAGGAGAATGGTTAAATGAAACCAAAGGATTGAGATCTCAACTTTGCAATCATCAAGCACTTGCTTTGAAATGTTAACCATTACAGGGGGGGGGGGTGCAGGCGGTGGAGGAGGAGGAGGAGGAGGAGGAGGATATTTTCTCCTGCCTCTGCTACTCTATGGCAGCTGACAGAAATAAGTTTTAATGTATAATCAGAATAAATTTAAATATATTGATCCACTGGAGCCATTCAATGCCTACTTGTATGCAGAATAAGCAGCTGAAATATGTCAAGTTGGAAAGAAATGAAGGAAAGAAGATGCGAAATGGATGAGGAGGTTCTCCATCAATTACGAAGATGGAGAAAACAAAAAACCAATCAGAGAGGGGGAGGGGGAGGGGTGTGGCAAAGGAGTGAATACATATATCAATTATTAAAATGGACAAATGGGAAAGATTTAGAACGAAAAAAATAAAAGAAAAAGAATAATTAAAATATTGAAAAAATTTAAAAAAAAAAAAATTAGAAATAGGAAAACTAATTGAAGCCAAAGGAAGGAAATCTCTTTCGCGTGTTTTTTTTTTTTTTTCTTTTCTTTCTTTTGCAGATCTTAATGAAATACTGGCTTATTACAATGTCCACCTGAGAAAGAAGGATGCGGTTTGAAATGAGTGAGAAAAATGCTGGTTACAGCAAAAATGGGGGGGGGGGGGGGGGGCTAGAAAAAAAAACACGGGTTTGAGGAAGAAATCAACAAATAGCCGATTCTGTTCTGTTGAGATACGATTCTTAATTGCTTTTACTTCGGGGAAAAAAAAAACAAAAAAACATTCGGTTTTTTTTTTTTTAATTTTTTATAAATATACAAGCAGAAGTAGCCGCGGTTGCCTAGGCAACAAATTTATAGAATTAAAGATTATAGAAATGAAATATTCAAAATTAAAAAAGCTGATGACCTTCTTTGTTAAGGGAAAGAATGCATAAGAGATGTTCACTCGACAATGCTGTGCTCGAATGGCTACCCATCCCATGGTCGTGCATATATAGAATTTGTAAAGAGACTGTAGCGTTTCGGCATAGACCAATACCTGGGTGGAATACAGGAGCAGCTTCTATAAGGGGTGGGCATGATTATAAAATGAAAACAGCACCCAACAATATCTGGTTCGACACTATAAATGACGTCTGCTGATATTGCTACAAGACCCCTCCTCTAAACTGATCGATGTCCGTCCGTGCAAGAAGACATAACGATACAAGTCGGCAATCATAGTAGGCAAAATGTGATTAAAGTTGGTTTTCTTCTTTCAAATGCAACAATCATTTCTTTCTCTAAAATCTCTCCCTCTCTCTCTGTTTCTCATTCTGTTCCGTTTGTCAGTCTGTCACTGTTCTTTCATGGTTACTCACTGACAGATTCATACCCTTAATTGATCCTTCGAATTTTGCATAACCGTCTTTTGCTCATTATACCCAGCACAACAGCCCACGCATGTGCATTCCCCAAATTGCAAATGACAGACTAGGCATGCAAAAAATTATGGCCTTTTTGCTCCACTTGAATATTCCCCACAAAAGTCTAAAAAAAATGTCGACCTAAGAGAAAAGAAAGAAATCTTGGTTAAACTCGGCCAGATCTGAAGTCAATTCTTAAAACTAACCCACTCATTTATCCACTAAGTCATTTCATTTCTAATGCGTGCCTAACAGACTTCTAGTTTCATTGTTATAATAATTCTAAGTTCATATTTCAGTTTTTAATTTGGGCTGCAGGTTGAACGTGAATCAACTTTGTTCAGTTCAAAAATAGAAGTTTGTTTAGGAAAATATAAAAATAATAAAATAGAAAATATAAAAAAAAAAAATAGAAAATATAAAAAATAAAAGAAACAACATTTACTGTGCCACTTGTGACAGTCCTTACTTAATAGCTAAATTATTTTTATATTTGGAACTTTCTCCAACAAGGTATCGTATTTTTACCAATAGCTATTTGTCAGTACGAAATGACCATAAAGGTTGACATGAAACAATCAAATATTTGCCATTTGTCTATGAAGAAGAAGGCATTTATTAAAATAGATTATTTGAAACAAATCAACTCTTTAAATCTGTTTTGGCTTTGCTATTCTGACATGATTAACATTATAAAAACCAAGCAGACATAAGTATTGTTCAGATTATTTTTAAAAATAGAGGAATTCAAAAAGTCACATGACTTGAACTGAAAGTTTCTTAGCTAACAAGGAAAAAGAATGGGTTAGGGTTAGATAAGTCCAAGTAACAAATGATAGATGAGTATGAGCATCAGGTCAATGACCAATAAATCAGTTAAATCAAGGGTGAAATTGATCGATTCCGACACTTGGAAAAGAGTAGACAGAGTTTAATCAATCTGAATAATTTTAACTTCTTTTGAAAAAAATGTAAAAGAATTAAAAGCAAGGGATAAATATAGTTACATAACTAAAAAGGAATAAAGAGACTGAATAGGTTATGATAAGAGAAAATACTTAAGAGAAGAAGAAGAAGAAGAAGAAGAAGAAGAAGAAGAAGAAGAAGAAGAAGAAGAAGAAGAAGAAGAAGGAGAAGAAGAAGAAGAAGAAGAAGGAGAAGGAGAAGAAGAAGAAGAAGAAGAAGAAGAAGAAGAAGAAGAAGAAGAAGAAGAAGAAGGAGAAGAAGAAGAAGAAGAAGAAGGAGAAGAAGAAGAAGAAGAAGAAGAAGAAGAAGAAGAAGAAGAAGAAGAAGAAGAAGAAGAAGGAGAAGGAGAAGAAGAAGAAAAAGAAGAAGGAGAAGGAGAAGGAGAAGAAGAAGGAGAAGGAGAAGGAGAAGAAGAAGATCATCATCATCATCGTCATCAGTTTAACGTCTGTTTTACATGCTGGTATGTGTTAGACCAGGGACGGACAACCTCCGGCCCGCGAAGGCTTAGCGTCCGGCCCGCCACCCTGCTATGCTTTATTATTGCGATCCGGCCCGCGGACCTCCCAGTAAAACTAATATCATTTTGTGACATAGACGTAAAAGTAGGTTTCGATTAAGATTTACAGTGGGATAAAAATGTACGAATATCAGCGAGCGATGATGTATGTATATTTCATTTTTCTTTAACTATTAATTTCAAATCCTTGACCTGAGATAAAAATAGAAAAAGAGAAAGAGAGAGGCAAAGAGGAAACGATAGACGAGGAAAGGGCATGAAACAGAGAACCTATGTGAGGTGTGTCAACACGAATGCTGGATCAACTTGCTACTTCCCCTGTCATTATTTTTTATGATTCCAAAATGGCTCTTCGTCGGCGCCTTTTATAACATCACATACAGAAGTCTCTTGCGAAAAAATATCAGATTTGTTGAGTGTTCAATGCAATTTTTGTACAATTTATTCATGTAAACAAAATATAGTAATTCTGAGATTTCGTTTTTCACTCCGACCCAAAAGTCTCATCTAGCCCTCACTCTGAAAAGGTTGCCCGCCCCTGTGTTAGACATTAATGACAAAGGGATAAAATGAAAAATAGACAAATAATAACATGAACAACAATAATGGGAGTGCGCTGGAGTGTTGTGACAACTTGCTGTTACTTGTATTCTGGTGAATATTGCAGATATAACCGCTTCGAAAAAGCATACACACAAGTGTCCATTTGGCCAAAATAAGAATATGCTGGTAGACTGGGCAATCATGGCACTCATGTTTGAGTGTTTAATGCTAAAATGCACTGAAAAACATACAAATGTCTAAATGTGAGCGTACTGGAGAATTGAAGAGTGGTGTTGTCACTTATGATCTGGTCAGTATTGTTAATATGCTATCCTTGACAAAATGATGGTTTTACAATCGTCCTCAAGTTACATTTGTGCTTTCTTCAATAAATTGCATTCAACTGTAAAAGTTATTAGAAGTCAAGGAAATGATGTTGATGATGTCTGGGTAAATCCTACCTGACACTGTTGAGAATTTTAAAAAAAAAAAATTTTTTTAATGGAAATCGCTCCAGACAAGGCATGAAGCCACTTGATGTAAAGAGCTAAAAAAAATACTACTTCAAGGTCAAAAACTAGCCAAGTTTTAAATGGATAAATTCCTACCCAGAAAACAGCAATTCTTCCCCCTTTGTCAGAAACATCATACATGGAATGTGAGGACTAAAGGACAAAATAAGACAAGCGAGAGTTACGTGGGTGCCGAAAGTAAAGCCACGTAATAATCAGCCATCATAAACATTGAGAATCAACCATGAAATAAGTAGCGTGACTTGTTAAAGAAAAGATAGACATGTTTAATGAACCAATCAAAGGATTTTCAAATTAAAAATAATTACAAACAAGCTGTACCTAGCCGGCGTCGCCCGGGAGTATCTTTATTTTTATTTTGGTGTTGCTTTGTTTTAAAACTTTACATTTTTGTTTTCATCAATTTTCTTTTTAATAAGATTTTGAAAATTTAATTTCATTATTATGGTATTATTTAGTCATTAAATTATTAATTGAACCAAATTGTTATGAAACCAGAATCAATTTGGTTATTTTGGTTATGGTAATGTTTTAATCTCTATTTATAAAATGATTGGATGTAAGAAGCTTCCAAAACGTTTTTTTAATACATGAAGATTTGCTAAGAATTTTAGAGCCAGTCTAAATGACTTTCTGTTCGACAGCTAAAACGCTTCGAAGTAATTCATTTTATTTTTCAACTATTAAGAAAAGATTAAAATGACTGACTGTTTACAAAGAAAACGAAATGCATTCTGCTGGACTTCATTTTGACATTAAATCATATTTTTGTAACAATTGGATTAAAAAAAAAATGTTCCTTTATGCTATTGTATTTTGTTTTTAATAAATATCCAATTTATAGTAAATAAAAAATAAAAAATTCAATACGTAATTATCGAAGTTATATTGATACAACGAACCCACACACACATGTGAAATTGTCTCATGATTTTATTAATATACAAAAGCAATGAAGAGAATGTACTGTTTAGGATCATCGTTATAATCGATATAAATATAGGTACTTCAGCTAGGAAATTACACTACTACTACTACTACTAACAATAATACTAATAATACTAATAATACTAATAAGAAGAAAAGAAAGAGAAGAAAGAGAAGAAAGAGAAGAAAGAGATGGGCAAAAACAATGATGAAACTAATGGAGCCAGAGAAAAGCGAGAAAAGAGAAAAAGGACAAATCTATAGAAAAATGTCCGTTAACAAGAAAGTGCACAAAAGTGAGAACACTTGACATAAGACTGACACAAAGGAATGAATAATAAATGAACGTGTTTGGAGCAAATTTAAAACTTTCATTCTACAGACAGTTACGTGCATAGGTATTCAGTGGCAGATTCTTTCAAGATAAGGCCAAGATAAAGACACATTGAAACAAATACAAAACTGGCCATCACATAAGACAGTTTTTCAAAGCCAACTGACAAAAGGGTTTGGGGAAATGGAACCTGAACGAATATATTTTAACTACCTGTACGCTTATTAAAGTATTCAAAATAAACAAAAACTACAACAATATATTGTGTGTGTACGTTTGACTAATAGATAAATACTGTCTGTTTAGATTCAGTAAAATATCTGCATTATCTAAATGAATAAATGCAAAAGTTTTTTTTTCATTTATCACTCCTATATTATAATCAAAACGAGTTACTGTTATTTAAATCAATAATACAACTTAAAATCTTGATATTCGGTATATATAGAGAAGATAAAAAATTAAGACAGAACCGTTTGACTGCCTAATTAGCATAACTATTTTTTAAACTGCTCATAACTAATTAATGCTTAGTATTATTAATTTGGAATTGCATTGGGTTATGTTGGCTATCTATATGCAATAGTTTTGTCTATATTAACAGTAATTAATTAAAGTTATTTAATAAATAAATCGGAAAAATAACTAAAACACCTGAAGTTTTAACTCCATTGCGTTCACTGACGACCTTACCGAACGTTGTGGCTTGCTACAAGCGAGGCAGTAGCGAGAAGAGAAAGGAGGAGTGGGAGGGAGAGTGTGGTTGTCTCGCTTGCTCTCTCTCTCTCTCTCTACCCCCTTTCTCTCACCCTCTTTTTGCAGTTTTTACATTTTACATAAATAAATAACTTATTTTTATTAATTAAGTTGATTCCTAATTTATATATTTCAACAACAAAATTATTTTTTAATGTGTACAAAGACATTGTCACTATTCTAATTGACAAATGAAAACAAAAGTTTAGTAGCACTGTAATCTGTCCAGATTACGAAAAAAAAAATAGATTCATAATTTGGTATGATTGTAGATTAACATCCTCCGCTTACACCCCCCCCCCCAAAAAAAAACATTCTACGTTTTTTAACTTGATGGAAAGAAGAAAAAAAACAATTATTTTATAATTTAGAGTGGGGAAAATTTTTGTATATAAATTCAATTTTTCGAGTCCGTTTTAGGGCAGTTCAGTCAAACTAAGTGTTAGTGTTAAAAACATTAACTGCTCTAACAATCAAGACCCTAAAAAGAAGAATCTCATTTTTAAGGGGGGGTGGGGAGGGATAATTTAGCTGAGGATGTTAGTCTACAAATTTACCAAAGTTTATTAAAATTATGGAATTCTCTGAGTAAAAAAAACATTTTTTTTAATTAACGCCCCCCCCCCCTCCCAATTAATTGTTGTCCGGAAGGCGGGTAGGTTTTGCTAGTATCTATATAAATAAAGCAATAATGTATGTGTGTGTCTGTCTAAATCTCTTCTTATTATCTGCAGTAATGTCATTGCGGTAATGGTCCTCTGAGGAGAAGAATTTTCTTTGAAAACTCATGAGTTAAGGACTGTAAGGTACTTTGCTTGAACATTGAATTCTAATAAAATTTGATTCGCACCTTATTTTATTACCTAATTTTATATTATGCTATATATATATATATATATATATATATATATATATATATATATATATATATATATATATATAGATATATATATCCGGTCAGAGGATTTGCTACAAGTATTACATTTACCCATCATAGAAGTTATCTTAAAGACTGATCGGATACCCTGGTATGGCCATGTGGAGTTTTCATCTTTTTGGATAAACTGTTGCAGAAGCATGGATGTCTTAAATTGCAGGAAGGTTGGCCGGTCAAGGAAAACTTGGAAGCAAGTGATTGAACAAGACAACAACAGAGTGGAACTTGGAAACAGTTGACCCGTTGAACCGTTTGAACTGGAGAGTAAGCTTGTGTAATATCAGTAAACGTCTGACCTCTGAACAAGGGAAAGTGATATTAAATGAATAGAATATATATATACATACATACATACATATATATATATACATACATATATATATATATATATATATACATATATATATATATATATATATATATATATATATATATATAGGCCACTTAATTTATATTTCTATACTATCCTCCTCCTGTTTCTTTCCTCCTATCCATCTATCAAGTATTCATAGAGAAAATATATTTAAAATAAAAATTATTTTAAATAAAAAAATTTTTTTTTAAATATTAGATTTAATTCCCCCTCCCCCCTCCACTTATTCTGTAATCATCAATATTTAAAAAGGTCAGCCTGACCCAATGATGCTATCTCCTAAGATTTTATGAATTTTAAATTTTGGACTATATTCAATTTAAAAAAAAATATATAGCATGCCTCTTATAGAAGCAAAAATTGAATGAGAAATATGTAATTACTTTTCGTTTTCTTATTTCTTTAATCTTATTTTATTTTTTAATTTGTGTCATTTTTTTCCCCCTGCTCTTTAAAACTGGCTAATAATTACATAACATCGCTTTCTCGAGTGGAGTTTCTTATGCCATCAGAATTTCAATCTCTGGAGTGAAAAAAAGACAACAAAAAAATTGTTTTAAAAGATTAAGACAAAAAAATTGTTCAAGGATGAAACTTTTTTGTTGTTATTGTTGCTTAGTATGCGTTTTTTTTTTTTTTTAAGAGTATTTTATTTTTTCTATTTTAGTGCAGAAATTTTATAGCTTTGCCAAGAAATACTTTTTTTCTCTCCTTCTCTGTCAGACCTCGTGATTCCAAGTGATTTTTTTTTCTTTTTCCTGATTATTTTTAAATTTTTAAATTTTTTAATTCTTTTTTTCACTTTTTTTTCTTTGTACTTTTATTATTTCTTGTCTGTTTCCGATGATAAATTCAAGCATCTTTACATCCAGATTGCAGATTATATTTTACATCATCAATGACCAAATCGAGAATAAAGAGGTAAAGAATGGCATGCCGAGTCAGAGAGGCTGAATAATTCAAAAGATTAATAGGATGGCCATTGGGAGAAAAAGAGAGAGATAGAAAGAGAGAGAGAGAGAAAGAGAGAAAAGAGAGTAAGAGGGGGGGGGGGGGTAAACAGTCAAGAATGGTTAGAAAATAAAAAGAATAAGCCAAACAGGAAAAGAAAACAAAAAAGAAAAACAAAACTAAATGAGAAAAATATAAATTAAGACAAGTTAAACTTCAGAACGGTTCTATTGTAAAGATGTGACCATTCAATGTGTGAATTTAGCAATAAAAACGAAAGCTTAACAGACAGAAGTACTGACAGACTCCTGTAGAGATTTGTGTATGCAGGTAAAAATTATATTTTAAACTTAATTATGACAGACCCAGGAAAATGCTATTTTAAACTTAATCATCATAGACCTATGAAAATGTCATTTTAAATTTAATCATGACAGACCTATGAAAATGTCATTTTAAATTTAATCATGACAGACCCAGGAAAATGCTATTTCAAACTTAATTATGACAGACCCATGAAAATGTCATTTCAAATTTTATCATGACAAATCCATGAAAATGCTATTTTAAACTTAATTATGACAGACCCATGAAAATGCTATTTCAAACTTAATTATGACAGACCCAGGAAAATGCTATTTCAAACTTAATTATGACAGACTCATGAAAATGCTATTTCAGACTTAATCGTGACAGTCTGATCAACGGTTAAAGATTCACATAGAGATTTAGTTGTTTATTTTTCACAATCAACGCACCAATTTTCATAATGTCCGACTGCATAATAAAATTCAGATTTATTGAAAATCTAAGAATGATGCAACAACAACAGATTTGCAAGGATGCATCTAGAAAAGCAAAGAAGAGGAAGTAAAAAAAAAGAAACATTTTTTTAATGAAAAAAAATGACAAAAGCTGGAGTAGAAAGTGATAGAGTTTTACAAAAATGAAGGCAGACGATAGAATTTAGACATTAGAAATGTGTAGTCAACAAAATTGTATACTACTAGTTGCATAGAGTAGTAGAAAATCGCTACCAGTTCCGGCACTAGGAATGTATGCCACCCCACCTTATCCTATGGATGGGTCCTTACTAGGAGATTACTAATCATGATCATTTTCTGCTCATTTTGTTTTAATCACCAAAAAAAATCAAAGAATTATCAATTTTTGATGCAATTTTCAATATTTGTTTAATAAATGACTTATTTTGTGTTTTATAAGGAATAGAAATTCTTAAATTGAAAATCATAGCAATGTTCCTATGAAGAATTGTACGTTGCGTGACATGAAGTTTCTTGAAGTTTTTCACCACAGCGCCAAGTCGTGATCTCCATCGGACCCAGCATGTGAACTGACATTTTTTTTAGTGAGAAAAAATTTATTATTTTTTGAAATTGAAGTAATGAGTGGAGTGACTACTGCTTAAATTTTAAATTGAAGTAAATAAATGTAGTTTTAAATTGAACACTTGCTAGTCACAAAGTTTGGTGATACAAACCTGAGACATAGTAAATCATAATTAGTATAAGGTTTGAGATTTGTACAGTATAGGGAAAGTATGAAACCTGGACAGACAAACAGACGACTTAAGTGTGTGTCGTATAGTATGTGTGTGTGTAGGATGTGTGTCATATAGTATGTGTGTCATATAGTATGTGTGTTGTATGTGTATATATGAAAAGATATACGATTTATAAATGAACACATTTAAAAGACGCATTATGGTAAAATGGGACAACAATTTCATACTATTCAGTAGATCGTCAGAGGAAAATATGACGAAACTCATTAGGTTCCTAAAATTATTGTTCCATTTTTACCATAATATATATATATATATATATATATATATATATATATATATATATATATATACACACACACACACACACACACACTCACTAGAAGTTGCATCTGACATTGCCCGAGTATTTATTTATTAAATAAGGATTGGTTATTTACCTAGCCTCATGGTACAAAAGTTCCAGTACTGGTTGCGTTTGCGGTTTCGACCTTGAATCAATAAAGTTATTATTATTAGATTCAACATATTTGACAACCGGGTAAATCTTATAAAATATATACCTCAACTGGGCGTGGAAAGGGGAGGATAAATTAAAAAAACGAAAAGGTTTTATTTCATGCATCATAAGGGAATAGTTTTGATAAAAAAGAAATAGAAAACAGACACGTGATGCTCGTGTGGTAATTTCATTGAAAAAATGAATCATGTCACACGGTTTAAGTGGGACTGACCGATGGACGTAGACGTTTATAGAGATGTGCGTTTGTATCTAAAAGTGTCTCTAACAAAATTGAATTCAAACATAATTTGTGTTGCAAATATATGTTTCTTGTCATTAAATGTGAATGGTTAAAGAAATTGATGTAAAAAAATATAGTCATAAAATAATTATTGAATTTTAAATTGTGTAAACATTTACAAATAATTTTTGTATTAAAATGTTTAACATAAGAAACTGAATGAGAATAGATATGGTTTTGGAGGGTTTTCATAGAGTGAACAATTGAACAATTTAGAAACAATTTTAAAGTAATTTCCAATGTGATTATCTCCCTTTTTCTTATTTTTATATTGAGTTTTAATTTTTAAGGCTCAAGTTTTCACAGTTGTTTAATTTTCGGGCTGATTCCTAATCTAGCCCTACAATTCCTTTATTCACGAGTGATAAGCAAATACACACACACACACACACATTATATATATATATATATATATATATATATATATATATATATATATATATATATATATATATATATATATATATATCTTCTTTCTATATATATAAAAGTCAACATCTGTTTGTGTGTTATAGAAATCAATATGGTAACAGAAGATTTAAATAATTTTCAATAAGGGTTACATTTTTCAAGGACTCTAAAGGCACCATCGGAATTTTCCGTTTGATTCTATCTGGGGTCACTAGGGGGTAATAATAAAATAACTGAAATATATTAGAAAGTAAATAAACGAAATTTATTTTTCTAAAATAGATTTTCTTTGTTTCATAAAAGAAAAGTAAAATTAAAGAAAGAATATCTCAGTGAAGAATGTTTTTTAAAAAGGTTTAAACATTTAAATAATTATTTTTATTGGTATTTTCAAGATTTAAAATAAAGAAAAAAAGAAATTCATTAAATCCATTTGCCGTTTTACAGAAACATTAAGAAACCCAGCGTTAGCACTTAGTTTTTTTTAAAGAACACCACCATGCTGAGTTTTTTTTATTACTTGACCTCATATTGGAAATGTTATTTGAAACATTTTTTCAAGGCAAAAATTGTAAATATGATTATTGAAATTATTTTCCCTAAGAAACCTTTTGATCAGCAATATATCTCCACATGGGTAACACTAGGGGAATATCATTCATGTATGTGTGTGTGTATATATATATATATATATATATATATATAAAAACATATAAAGTGCTCAATATCTTTTCATTTATTTATAATTAAATTACACATATAATAAATTGTTATCAATAGAAAAAATACCGTTCTATGACGTCATGTCACATAGATTTGAAAAAATAATTGTTACACATACTTTTATACCAACTATTTTTTTTAATTGGAGTTTGAAACTTTTTAATTAACTATTTAAAATAAATGATTAATTAATTAATTTTTATTTTTTTGATTTTACAAATTATGCTGATTCATATTCACATACACACACACACACACGATATTTGATCAGGGATAAAAGAATTTCACTTTGAAAAAGATTCGTTTTCTGATTCCAATGTGTAACAAAACTTTGATCTTTTTAGGTAAAGATCAAATTTCTTTTTATGATTTAGAAATCATATTGCAGAGTTGAGTAATTTCTTGTTTAAGTCAGCAACAAGTAAATCAAAAATCTAAATCAAAAATGTCTGAATAAAGCTAAGATCGAGTAAGAAGATAAAGTAATTTTGGGTTTGCTTTTTCATCCTCTTTTGAATGATCTAAAACCATAGAAATAAGCAGGTTTACATCAGATTGTTCAGCTCATATCAAACTCATCTTTCATCTTTGTTAGGAAAAGTTAAAAAAAAAAAAAAATGAAAATAAAAATACATCACAAAAAGACAAGGAGCTTCAACGAATGGAACAAATGCAACAAGCTGTCTGTCAAAAGGACCCACAAAAAACAAAAAGCTAAAAAGGTTAATTTCTGAACATTGTCAACATATCAACTGGCAAAGAAGAAACGCGTAACCGTCGTAAACCATTGGGTATTATTACCTAACTATAATCTAGTATTAAACAAAAGGAAACAAATAAGTGCAACCAAAAACCCGTTCCTGAAAGAAAAGTCATCAGTTGTTGGGAGTGTGAGCATCGGGGCGGGGGGGGGGGGGGGGTTATATGCTGAAGTAGAAAATGAGATCTAATCTGTCAAAAGAAATATCAGATGTTGCATGTCATCCGCAGCTTTTGAGATGAGATGAAGAAATAGGCTGAAATGTCATTTCTCGTTTTAATTTTTTTTTTTTTTTTTTTTTTAAACGAAAATTATGCACATTTGGGAATTTTAATGAAAATATGAACTTGGAAAAAGTAACAAAAAAAAATGGGGCAGCCTCAGTTTTTTTCCCCTTTTAAACTCTCTAATTCCCTAAGATATCCATTTTGAGGAATTTGTTCTTGTAATTTTATTTATTTTCGATAGGTTATCTTTGCGTATATTTAGGGTCACATGGCTAATTAGTTTTGAAAGCAATCATTAATTTTAGCAAAAAGACTCATTAAAAATAAAAGAGTAAGGAAGCCTCATAACATTGACAAGTGGTTTTCTGATGCATATTTTAAACTTTGAAAAAATAAAAAGGAAAAATAAATGACAATCAAACCGACAAGTTTGCCAAGAAGAGTTGCAGAAAATCATAATGAGGATTATTAAGAAGAGAAATATATGTTACGAGCTGAAATAGCCTCTCAAGGCAAGACACGCAAAGTGGAAAAGACCAGACTCAAAAATATTTTTGAAAAATGAAAAACATTGACATGCTAAGAAAAATTATGAAAATAAAGTTTACACAACTGAAGGTATGGACTTAGAACAACATTTTAAATTGTGTAGAGTTAATCTCCTGTTAGCGCTGTTTGAATGAGTAAAATATCATTTTGTGTCTATTGCTTATGGTTTAAATCTCATCAGAATTAGTCTTCAAAATTCATGGTCCCTCTAGGACTCCTTTGAAATATGCATGAGTTTCAACTCAAAATATTTCAATGCAATCAAAAACATACTGTTAGTAAAATAGAGTGTACATAACTAAAGTTGGGGTCTTAAAAATGTTAACTTTGTGGTTTTAAAAATATTTTAATTTTGTGGTCTTAAAAATATTTTAATTTTGTCGTCTTAAAAATGTTAACTTTGTGGTTTTAAAAATATTTTAATTTTGTGGTCTTAAAAATATTTTAATTTTGTGGTCTTAAAAATGTTAACTTTGTGGTTTTAGAAATATTTTAATATTGTGGTCTTAAAAATATTTTAATTTTGTGGTCTTAAAAATGTTAACTTTGTGGTTTTAAAAATATTTTAATTTTGTGGTCTTAAAAATATTTTAATTTTGTCGTCTTAAAAATGTTAACTTTGTGGTTTTAAAAATATTTTAATTTTGTGGTCTTAAAAATATTTTAATTTTGTGGTCTTAAAAATGTTAACTTTGTGGTTTTAGAAATATTTTAATTTTGTGGTCTTAAAAATGTTAATTTTGTGGTTTTAGAAATATTTTAATTTTGTGGTCTTAAAAATATTTTAATTTTGTCGTCTTAAAAATGTTAATTTTGTGGTTTTAGAAATATTTAAATTTTGTGGTTTTAAAAATATTTTAATTTTGTGGTTTTAGAAATATTTTAATTTTGTCGTCTTAAAAATGTTAATTTTGTGGTTTTAGAAATATTTAAATTTTGTGGTTTTAAAAATATTTAAATTTTGTGGTTTTAAAAATATTTTAATTTTGTGGTCTTAAAAATATTTTAATTTTGTGGTCTTAAAAATGTTAACTTTGTGGTTTTAGAAATATTTTAATTTTGTGGTCTTAAAAATGTTAATTTTGTGGTTTTAGAAATATTTTAATTTTGTGGTCTTAAAAATATTTTAATTTTGTCGTCTTAAAAATGTTAATTTTGTGGTTTTAGAAATATTTAAATTTTGTGGTTTTAAAAATATTTTAATTTTGTGGTTTTAGAAATATTTTAATTTTGTCGTCTTAAAAATGTTAATTTTGTGGTTTTAGAAATATTTAAATTTTGTGGTTTTAAAAATATTTTAATTTTGTGGTCTTAAAAATATTTTAATTTTGTGGTCTTAAAAATGTTAACTTTGTGGTTTTAGAAATATTTTAATTTTGTGGTCTTTAAATGACCAAAATTTGGTCAAATTTAAAGAAACAATTTAATTTTGTGTAATGCAACTATGATTTTGAATCTAATTATAATCAGAGGTGAAAAATGTTTGCACTCCATTGGGTGTTCATTTATAATAAATACGATTCAACCCCCCTCCCACCCCCACCCCCTTCTGGACAATCTGCATCGGTAGGAGATCATTGATACCAATTTTGAGATTTTTAAGTTGAATAACGTCTATAATCAATGATAATAATAATGAAATCATTGTGCGCACTTCTCAGATGCACTGCAACTCATCTAAAGTGCATGTGTAGCACATCGGATAATGAGGTAAAATTGTGAGGGAAATGAACAGTGTATGAGTCACGATAGACATGGGTGCATGTGTATGGAGGGGAGACATCAAATGTAGTGTGGGCGAATTTTGGGAAGCATGAGGTATTTTAAACGATGCAGTGTCTTGGCAGCCAACAACATATGCAAGTAGTTTATACCATGCTTCAGCAATTCTAAGCATGTTTCAGAAAGTTATGGGAGCTGTGCTGCTTTCTGACTTTGTAGGCAAGTTCATGTGTGTTAGACACATGGAGATCAAGAAGGTGCTCATGATTGTTGGTCCCCCGATTTATAAAATCGGGAGACCTATGTTTTGAGGCATTTCCGTCCGTCCGTCCGTCCGTCTGTCTGTGTGTCCATGTGTCCGTCTGTATGTCCGTGTGTCCGTCCGTCCGTCCGGATTTTTCTCCGCAACCATCCATTGAATTTCTCTGAAATTTTTCATGAAGTTGTAACTTTGGTCAGGTTAGAAAGTGACATTCTCCGATTTTTGAAAAAAAATCTGGTTAGCGCCCCCCAGGGGGTCAAAAAGCCCCAAAATGGCAAAAAATGACATTTTTTGCCCCATAACTTTTCATCCATCCATTCAATTTCTCTGAAACTTCGCCAAAATGTGGAGGCAATTGTTCCTAATAGAAAATAAGTATCGCTGACCTTTGGAAAAAATCTGGTTCGCGCCCCCAGGGGTTCAAAACCCCTCTAAAATGGCAAAAACTGACCCTTTTCTCCCATAACGTTTGATCCATCCATTCAATTTTTCTGAAACTTGGCCAAAATGTAGAGGCAATTGTTCTGGATATAAAATGAGCATCCTTGACCTCAGAAAAATTCTGGTTCGCACCACCAGGGGGTCAAAGGGGGGGGGGGTCAAAAATGCCCCAAATTGCCCAAATTTGTTGCATTTTACACTCGCCACATCGAGTCACATACAGAGGGGGACCACGCATGCGCGGCTTGTTATTGTTGTTGTTGGCAAGATGGTAAATAGGTTTGTAAATGTTTATTAAGTCAATTGCTAGATGTCGCATCTTCAATGAATCCAAGCCCAAGGAAGGAAAGCAAGATGTTCAGAATATGGCAGGTGTCTGATAGAGAGTATTCGCTTGATTGCATGTCTCTAACAGTTCCAAGGCAATCTAAACAGTCTAATGATGCGACTTCTAAGTGTGGCCGCACCATAGCTGTATGCAGTTTTAAATAGATGGTTGGAGAGCAGCTAACAACGATCTTGCTCAGTGACGTCAAGTCACCCCTCGGTTTTCTTAACAATTTTAAAGATTTGCTTGGTCATGTGCACAAGAATATTTCTTGATATTAGTGTTGCGGAGGGAGTAAGTGGATGCTGGATTTTTCCCTCATGAAATGCATGATGGTAAATTTGTCCACAGCATTTAGCTTCAGTTACTGTCAATCTGTGATTCATTGCTACATTGTGTCCAGGTCTGATTGCAGGAAAGATTTATAGAGTGCAGGATCTGTCCTTTGTATCTCAAGGTACAGCTTGATGTCATCTGCATATTTTAGCACTGTGACATTATTTAACTTGGTATCTGCGTCATTGATTTATGCAACAGAGAGGGATCAAGAACAGAGCCATGTGATACATCAGATAGCATCACATGCGGTGAAGAATGTTCTCCTCAAATTATGACTATATGTGTGCAGACAGACAATCTTTGTCTTTTATATAGAAAGGCTGCCGCGTCAGAAAAAAACATTTTTGTCATCCCCCCGAAATTTTTTTTTTTTACTCTTCTTCACCCAAAGAAATATTTTTTGTTTAAAAAGGAAAAAAAAATTTCGCCCCTCCAATAAAAAAAAAAATCGAGCGCGAACGCAGACCCCACACTATATCAAAGAACCAGTTTTGATACATAGCCTCGTTTTAAGATCATTCATTGCTAAGTAAAAAAAGCATATCTTTAGACTAAGTAGTTAAATCAAAATCGTTCTTTTAACTTTGTGACGTTTGTTCAGTCAGTAGAGTGTCAGACAAATTTGTTTAAATTACCTTATGGCGTTAAAGTTGCGAGTTCAAATCACGACCTCAGCGTCGAAATTATTTATTGTTTATTTAGTTGTTAAGATGTGTCTTAATGTATTTCTTATGCTTACAAAGATTCTAGCTGATTTAAGAAATTAAGTAAATAGTATTTGCCCCCTCTTACGGACTAGCCACTAGTCGTATATTTTAGCTAGGCTGCTGCGTTTCTTCCTCCTGCGACTGAAGAGCTCCACAGTCAACCAAGCGGGTTTAGTGACTTGTTTAAGTGAGTTAATTTGAAAAACTTCCATAAGTTCAGTCAATTAGGTCAGTCAGTAACCACTAAGACTGCAGGCATCAGGCTCGCGATTTCGATTTCCAGTGTTGGCGTCAAGTTTCTTTATTGTTTATTTATTTATGTAAAATAAGTTTCTTACGTTTAGAAAAATTTTCTGCTGACGGACAGACAGACGGACATCCAGACAGACAGAGAACCCCCTCGTTGTATTATAAGTAGATAAATATAAAAAAGAAAGATTTTAATATCTTTTACGAAATTCTATTACATCAAATCAACTTGATAAATATAATCATTCAAGGATGATCTGTATGCTAATCTCAGTGTCCGATTACAATTAAAATGTCAAATAAATTCAATTGGTTTAGAGATATATTTAGTTTTTCCTTCCAAAATTGCAGCTCAAAATATCTGACAGCTTAATCCAATATATAAAGTCCCAGCACCATAGCTTAGTTATATGATATAAATGTACTTGTAAAAATAACACCTATCATATAGGTAATGAATATAGGTGTGACAGGGGTATAAAAATGTGCTTTTAAATAAAATCCTTTTTGCTCTATACTGAATTTGACTCAAATCAACATAATTGTCATGTCATTGTCATTTGTTTTTACGTTTCAAAATTTGGCTATAATAGTTTACTGGTATTCGCTATCACTTCTAATATCTAGTTTGTGAATTCAAATCTCAAGAAGAACAAAAGAAATCATTTTTATTAGTTAGAATCCGTTTATAATGATAATGACAAAAGTATTAATAAACAACATCAAAATGGCATATCTATAAATGTTAACACTTTTAAAACATTCATTTTAGATAGAAGCTCTAAATATACTTTGTTTTAGGCAATTCTAGATAAAAAAAATAAAAATATATTATCTATAAATGCAAATAATAAATCTCTCATCATCTCTACATTAATAAAATTGTTTGACCACTTCTCATGTGTGTGTGTTTCTCGCCTCTACGTGATTTACACATTTTTTTTTATTACTATTAATCGAATATTTATTAAGATAAAAAATGCAATATTGTAAAGTACTAAAACAAATATTTTAAAAAGTCCTGTCTAAAAAAATAATTTAATTAATTAAAAAATTAAATCCAGCAGAATACAGTTCGGTTTCTTTACAAACAAGTCAGCCATTTTAGTCTTTTCTTAATAGTTGGGGAGAAAGAAAAAAAGAATGCATTACTTTGTGATGCTTCAAAATTTGAAAGGAATTTGAAAGCATTTAAACTGACGAATAGAAAGTCATTTAAACTGGCTTTAAAATTCTTACATTGAAATTCTGGAGTCATAAAGAAAACAAAGTCGCAAATCCAGAGTGGAAATATCAAAAAACATTTTAAGCGATTGTTAAATCAGTTAAGAGAAGTTATAACTTGAATACTGAAGATGATCTCCTTGTTAAAATAGACACACGTTTTGCTTTTACAAAATGATACGTCACCCATGTTTGGCAATTCAAATCAGTTTTGTAAGAATGTCCCTATTAAACTGACGACCATTTACAGAAAACACCAGAAGATAAAACGAGATTTCTTTTCAATTTTTACAAAAAATTTTATATGTTGCTCATTTTCTTACTTCACTTTCTTAAAAAATTCATTAAATTCACAAAACATTTTATTTCGTTTATTTATAATTCAGTAAGCCATTAAATTTAATTACAAAATAAAGAAAATTGAACAAATGAATGCAAACACAGATATGCATAGAAACTGGCAGCCATAAACAATATTAATACTTCAAGTTAGCTGCTGCTGATGATCGGGATGATGTCGTTTGGCCAACAGATACACATATAGCAACAAAAAAAAAAACATGTTTGTCACTACAAAATACTCATAAATATTTCAATAGAGAATTGCACAAAAACATATTTTATAAAAATTGTTAAACTTTCATTTCCTATACAAATGTTGGTTCCAAGTCACCTAAAACTGTTATAATTAAATTCACTTAAAAAAAAACAAAAAACAAAAACAGTTGTCATCTTGTTTACATTGCAAACAATACTAATGCTTCGGTCAGCTACTACTGATACTTTTTTTTTTTGAATATATACTAAATTACCTCCCTTAATGGAAATAGAATAGCTATTTATACATATAGATATTGAAACAGAAACACAATGTGTATTGTTATATTAGCGATTATTTGATAGGGTTTTCATTGAATTCTTTATGAAACAACTGAAACTGTTTGAAAATGATTTTTGTATATAAACGAATTGAAATCAAAACAAATAAATAGCTTAGAAATTTATAATAATTTTAAATGTTTATTTTATAGAGAAAAAAATACGGTTCGCAAACTTATGATTCAGTATTTATAAGTGGTTTCTTCAGAATAAGTAAAAATACGATTTAAAAAATTAATTGAAAATAATAACAATGATTTCAATCTTACATAACTAGAAAACATTTTTTTCCGGATTCTTACGTTTTTATTTATTTATTGGCATCATAATAAAAAAACACTAAAAAAGCACTACCTTATTTATTGGTATCACAATAAAAAAAACACTAAAAAAGCACTACCTTATTTATTGGTATCACAATAAAAAAAAACAACACTAAAAAAGCAATACCTTATTTATTAGTATCACAATAAAAAACACTAAAAAAGCACTACCTTATTTATTGGTATCACAATAAAAAAAACACTAAAAAAGCACTACCTTATTTATTGGTATCACAATAAAAAAAAACAACACTAAAAAAGCAATACCTTATTTATTAGTATCACAATAAAAAACACTAAAAAAGCACTACCTTATTTATTGGTATCACAATAAAAAAAAACAACACTAAAAAAGCACTAGCTTATTTATTGGTATCACAATAAAAAAAACACTAAAAAAGCACTACCTTATTTATTGGTATCACAATAAAAAAAAACACTAAAAAAGCACTACCTTATTTATTGGTATCACAATAAAAAAAAACACTAAAAAAAGCACTACCTTATTTATTGGTATCACAATAAAAAAAAAAACACTAAAAAAGCACTACCTTATTTATTGGTATCACAATAAAAAAAAAACACTAAAAAAGCACTACCTTATTTATTGGTATCACAATTAAAAAAACACTAAAAAAGCACTACCTTATTTATTGGTATCACAATAAAAAAACACTAAAAAAGCACTACCTTATTTATTGGTATCACAATAAAAAAACACTAAAAAAGCACTACCTTATTTATTGGTATCACAATAAAAAAAAACACTAAAAAAGCACTACCTTATTTATTGGTATCACAATAAAAAAAACACTAAAAAAGCACTACCTTATTTATTGGTATCACAATAAAAAAAAACACTAAAAAAGCACTACCTTATTTGAACATTAAAAAAGTTTCTATCTTTCCTTAAGACTGATCAGTATAAAATCAGGTTAGTTTAGATTCTTTTAATACCTATAAAATCTATTATGATGAAATGGTACAATATTATTTGAAAGAAACTTTTTTATTTCGATTGCATTCTTCAAATGCTTCCGCAACATGTTTCTTTTTATTGAGATGCTTCCATCAATAAAAAGACTAAACCAAATAAAAATACATTAAATGCACTGTCCAATTTCAACATGAATCTAAAAAAAACTGTAAACTAAAAAATAAATTCAATTAAATATTCTAATCCAGATGAGTAAGATTTGCGAATTAAATCTTAATTTATAAGTATTGATTATTTTCTAAGTAATCAAATCAAGTAATTGGACAAGAAGAAATTACTAACAATTTAAATTCATAATTGCTTTTAATTAGATGAAAAATGATACAACAAAGAAAACTCATTACAAAAATTGAATGAACAAATGTTATAAAAAAAACAATTAATGAGTAGAGCATAAGATATATGCATGTGTTTAGGCATGTGTTTATCATAAAATATATAAATGTGTTTAGGCATATTACGAAGTAATGTTAAACTCATATCACTTAAGTTAAAGAAGATGAATATCTTTTTTATAAACAGTAGACTAAGCTGATATATTCATGAGATCATGTATGGAAATTTAATTATATTAAAATCTATATTAATTATAAATTAAATAAAGAATCATATGCAAATGCATACACAGGCTCAAATTCCAGTTTATTATGAACAACAATTATGGAGATTATTAATACTCTTTCATATTACTAATGAAATATTTCATTTCCGGTTCAGATTGAACTACTGCCACCATCTTAAGAAAACATGTTTCTTTTTCATTCTTGTATCTAGACACATATATGTATAAAATCAGCATAAAACCGATTTTTTCTGGTAATAGGCAAGTCAATAGATTGGATAGTGTCAAGAGACAACAAGTTCCGCATGGATAAACATTTATCAGAGGAAGATATGTGACGTATCCTTAACACTCGTATCTGCTTATTCACTGAACATTTTTCTACCAAAAATACGAGTTGTATAAACTTTATTAAATGAACATTTACTGACTAAGAATGATTTTTATATTCAAGTAAAATTGTAGTTCTATAACTGCTTTGTTATTTAATAATGTTTTCCTTGATTTTTCATTTACAAAATCCAATTCATGTGTTAGATTTAGCACCGGCCATAGATGTTTTTTTGGAGTCTCCTGTGTTGATCAAAAAACATTTAAATGATTCTGATTCTAGAAAAATGTCTATTATTTGGAACTTAAGCTTAAGGAGTCTTGAGAAAAAATTGAAATTCAGGGAATCTTGCTTAAATGGTGCCAAATGACAAGGGGTGAAATTTCATGCAAATCAGAAATATTTGAATTTTAAAATGGGAGGTTGTACTCATAGTATGCCCCCTAACAGCGTTTTAAAACATTCCAAAAAAACTTGTGGGAATATTTATTAATTCGTGTATAATAATACCTATGGTCAAAAGTTCATCAAAATCCGAGATATCTGATTTTTTACGTAGGGCTTCCAACCCCCCTTTGCTTATACAACTCAGTTAAAATAAATATAGCCCACATTACCCACCCTTTCGCCTAACAGCCGTGTTCTAAAATTCATAATGATCAGTTAATTAGTTTCATAGTTTACCTCACACATACACATAAATAAACCTATACACATATCTAATTGTATATATGTAGAGATAATCAAACTCTACACCCACCTGGCAAAGGATTGTTGCATAAAAATTAAAGAAATGAATTTTGCAGACAAGTAATTTAAATTACTAAAACAATTTTCAGAATTAAAAAAACAAAAAACAAGTTGCCATCCAAATAAAATTTCTTTTCGTCAATCTTTTTGAACTTCTTTTTCATTTGAAATAAATTTAATTGTAGAATTGTATCATAATTTATTTGTAATCTAAAAGCAAAAAAAAACATTGTTTTAAATTATTGTTAGGTTAATATTAAAATTAAAAACATGCATACACATTCTTTTATAAGATCCAAAGAAATTAATTATATTCTTTTTTTCCTTTCATATTTTATAATAAATATACATTAAATATAATTTATTATACTTAACCGATAAAAATTTATTTTCTAGTTCAATCAACATGAAAAATATGAGAAAAATCTATAGCATTCTTCTGAAATCTTAAACCAATATGGCTAATATGTATTGTTTCAGAGGGAAAACTTAAGAGAAATGAGAAATTTGTAATATCAGGGGTGGGACGTAATGGGTGAAATTTCAGATTCATGTGAGTAGTATTTTTTTGTGTTCATTTATACATAAATAACACTAAACAATCAAACATTTTGAAAATTTTGCAAAATTCAGAAAGTGCAGGCCAATAGTTTTTGGCTATTTTACATTCATGAAAACCCTTTCACAGCCTGAAAATGGTCCTAAATTAAAGTACTATATCAGATTTAACCATCTATATCCACTCATAGCTTTTGAGGATGTTTTAGGACCTGCAATGTCGCATGAAACCACTTTTTCACCGAAAAATGATGGATTTTGTGTCCCGTGGAGCCCTAACGGCTATTTTTGGCCTGCACCTTCTGAATTTTGCAAAATTCTCAAAATGTTTGATTGTTTAGTGTTATTTATGTATAAATGAACACAAAAAAATACTACTCGCATGAATCTGAAATTTTCACCCATTACGTCCCACTCCTAGTAATATTCAGTTTTACATACATTTTGCAAGGATTTCGAATTCTACTTCAACAAAGTAACAGAACCCGAAAAGAAGTCTCGTGAGATGAATAAAAGTGAATTATTTCGAAAATTTATTGAATGTAACTTTCTAAAAACCATTAGATTACAAAGTAAATACCATCATCATCATCAGCGTTGTCGTATTTGGTTGAACGTCTGTTTTACATGCTGCCATGTGTTGGATTGCTTTCAGAAATTGACTTTCAAACTAACCTATCTCTGGACTGGTCTTTATTAATCTTTCTTTCTCTTAATTCTATCCTTATCACTCCCCCCCCCATGTTTTCCTTGGCCTTTTCCTGTGAACTGATCTTGCTACCTCAACTTTTCTACATCTACTAACTGAAGCACTCTCATCCATTCTTCCAATGTGAAAGAAAAAATTGTATACATTTTGCTGATTATATAAAGGAAAGTCATAATTCTGTGTGTCTGTGTGTGCATGTCTGATAAAAAGTCAGTAACTACACAAGATACACTTATAAATCTTACATCATCTGGTTATGGTAAAAAAAAATATTGTGATGTTCATTCGCTTAGGGTAACCAGGGACCAAATTACTGCATGGAGACCTAAAAATAATGATTTATTTTTTTTATTCTTACTGGTAGTTGTTTAAAAAACAACACTGAAACTAGGTCAAGCAGACAGTTTACTTTTCCTTTCTATTATATTGAACCAGTTGCCAGAGAGAGAGAGAGAGAGAGAGAGAGAGAGAGAAAGAGAGAGAGAGAGAGAGAGAGAGAGAGAGAGAGAGAAAGAGAGAAGGTGAAAGATGAGAACCGTGGGGTGGGGGGGCAATTTAAGGGCGAGGTAGAGAGAGTGAGGCAGTCAGAGGGAGAAGTAGAGAGAGGGGCCGTTGAAAAGAAACAGGCAGTCAAATGGCAAGGTAGAGTGAGAGCGAGAGAGGAGTAGTCAGAGGGAGAGCTAGAGAGAGAGAGAGGGGGAGAGAGAGAGAGAAGAGCAGTCGGATAGAAAGGGAAAAAGAAAGAAACATTTTACAAGAAAGATGTTCCACACACCATTTTAAACATTTTTCACAGGAAAATGATGAGTATTGATTTACTCCTCTCCAGGAGTTAGGCACAAGGCCAGTTTTTATCTTACTCCCACAAGTAAGATGTGACCCAAGGTCGGGTCGGGAAAGTGGGATTTAAAAATTGCCTGGGCAGCCCCGTCGGCATTCCCCGGTAGGGGCGCCTCAGGCAGTAAGCAATAAACTTACTCCTCCCCAAAGAGGGGAGGCGAAGCCTGGGAGGGTGGACCTCCTAGAACTGCACAGGACAGACCCATAGACTGGCGTAAATCAAGCCCCGAAGGCCAAGACAATACCAGTCTATGGGGTGCAGTATCCATCGGAACAGATACTACACTTTGATCTTAGCCAAAAGGCCAAGAACTGATGATGAGTAAGCAGAACACAGACGACACCAGCCTCGCTTTGTAAACTCAGTCAAACAAAAACATACGCCAATAACAAGTCGAAAAGTCAAAAAGGAAATACTTCCACTAAAATAACATGTTTACCTTGAGCAATGAAGGTGTCGTAATATTGCAATAGATTTGCACGTTGCAGAACTCGATAAAGTTGCCATTCTGATGCATTTGTAGGTTGTGATGACGTCATGGCATCCAGATATTCCCTGAAAGAAAACAAATAATAAAAACATCAATAATATAAACAACAAATCGAACAAGAAATACATTTCCTTTACAGCAAAAACAAAACACATCGACAAGTCCAGTGCAAAACATTTATGTCATAAAAATACATATGTTATTTTTAAACTGTTATCTCGGAGACTTTTTACTTTCAGTTTTATTTTGCTAATTTTGTTCGAAAAAATATGCTATTTGTTCTATTATTAACATTTTTAAGTCAAATTTAAATTTCACAGTATCGTTTTGGCATTAAATTATTAATTGAACCAAATTGTTATAAAACTAAAACAAATTTTGCTATGGTAATGTTTTAATCTTTATTTATAAAATTATTCGATGTAAATAGCTTTCACAACTTTTAATAAATAAGGATTTGCTAAGAATTTAAAAGCCAGAAATGACTTTCCATTCGACAGCTTAAATGCTGGCAAATTCCATTCAAATTTAGAAGGGTCACAAAGTAATTCATTTTTTTTCTTTCAACTATTAACAAAAGATTGAAATAACTTGACTTATTTTTTAAAGAAATAGAAACGCATTATGGTGGATTTAATTTTCGTTTTACTTTATGCTATTGTATTTTTGATTTCAATAAATAAATAATCGATTAACAGTAAATAGTAAAAATAATAATGTGCAAGTCACGTAGAGGCGAGAAAAATACACAGACACAAGAGAAGTGGTAATATGATTCTATTAATATAGAGATAAAGAATGTTATTTGAAAAGTTATATCAAATATTTGAAACTGAGGAAACATGTGTAAATAAAAAGTAGAGAAAAAAATGTCTAAAAGTAGAAGCACTAGTCACGGTTGAGCGCCCATTGGACAGTTAAGAGAGGTGGACCCACCCAAATTCTTACTTACATATGGTTTTAGGTTTTCTTATATAGGACTGGGAAAAAATGTTGGATGGAAATAGGACGTCATTAAATGTTGGCCAAAGATAAAAACGGGTGGGGGGGGGCATTAAACAGGAAATACAAAAGAGAAAATAAATAAATAAATATAATAAGTAGAGAAAAGAAAAATTGGTAAATTAAAAAAAAAAACACAATTGTAAGAATCTAAAAATCTGACAAGATAAATAAATAGGAAGAATAAAATGTTTTTGTTTAATAAGAAAGTTTGGGGCTTCTGCATTATTGAAGCTGCTGAATGTTTCATCTCTAATTTAGAAGAGTCTGTTCAAAGGGGAGATAATTCAAACTGTTCTTTTTTTGTTGTAACCATAACCCATAAAGAAAACTCTAGAGAATTAGTAAAAGAATAAATTTAAAAAAAAGGCTACTTATATGCAGTTTACGGATCGAACTGAAATAATAACGTTATAATTTAGACAGCCATTCTTAACATAGGGAGGTGAGGTTTGATTAACTATTCTGTTCATTAAATTGTTAGGTGAAAGTACAGAATAGTTAATCAATTCCCCCCCCCCCAACCTCTCCATGTTAAGAATGGCTTTCTAAATTATAACGTTATTATTTCAGTCCGGTCCGTAAACTGCATAAGTACCCTTATTGTGAATTTATTTTCTTACTAACTCTATGGATATTACTTATGGGTTATGGTTACAAAAACAAAAAACAGTTTGAATTATCTCCCCTTTCAACTGCCTCTTCTAAAATGAAAATGATAATTTCATCTGCCCCAAAGTTTTGCTAAATTTAAAACAGCATGAAAGAAAATCGCCCTAAGATTTGTAAATAAAACCAATATATGCAAATCAAAATGACCAAGTTCTACCAGGTTCCAAGACTCGTTTAGTTTTAACAAAGGTAAACATCTTCAAATAGAAAGATGAAATGTGAAGAACTTGATTCCATTTATTTTTCTTTTCAGAACAAACGTGATAGATGTGATGGTCTTTTTTTTTGGGGGGGGGGGGTACATTGGTCAGCTTTGATAACAAATATATAAAGTTGTAATTCCTGTCTGTTTGTTCAAAACCTCCTCCTCGAGTTTTGCAAATAGCCGCCCCCCCTCCATCCACCCTAACCATATATATTCTGAAACTACATTACCCAGAATACTTGGATAAGTATATTTCATTTTGATTAAAAGGGTAACAACATTAGTATGAGGTTTCCGTCATCGCTTGAGACCCATAAAAAGAAAATAGGACTTTTGTTTACTTTATTTGATTTGATTTATAATTTGTGAATTATAGAAATAAAAAAATAAGAATAAAAGTTCAGGGCTTGGAGCAGGAGTACACATGTGCCCTTAATCATTCCCCGGAAAGGTGGGGTATGTCTCGAAGGGGTTAAAGACTATAAATTTATCGAAAATTATTTCAATTAATGTCACTGTACACTGAGTACATTGTTGGGCCCCACTTCAAAAATTGAATTATTATAATATGCATGAAATAAGAATATGGTTATATGGTGTTATGGGTTTGGTGTAGGAAGACATAGGATTCCTCATTTCATGACAGACAACACAGGGTTTTTCTATGAGTAAACAAGTTAAAATCAATTGAACAACTCTATAGAGTCTCTAATTCCAATCTATAGATATCATATTCTTACTTACAATCGTATGCGTACAGTGTAAATTCTCTCATTATTGCAAATTAAAGCTGAGGGCATTTTTATAGAAGCTTCTAGAAACAGCCATATCTAAATCTGCAGATGCACAAAACGGTACTTCCTCCTATGCTTTTTTTATTCCAACTAAATAAACAACTCGGAGAAAAAAAAGAAATTCTTGTTTCCTCCCTTCTTCCCGACTTATCTCTTTTCCCATGTGATCATTTTTTTTTTAATTTCAACTTTGAACCTCCTCCCCTATCTCCACTTCTCTAAATCATCAGCCCTTTGAATCTTTTTTTAATTTTTTACCATTTAAAAAAAAAAAGAAGATAAAATTGTGGGAAGTAAAAAGTAAAGGTGGATAATAAATTTTTTTTTTTTTTTCAAAGTAAAAAAGCGCCCCGGGGTTGGGGGAGAATTTATTGTTTCTGCTGCCTCTAATGTTATATCACTTCAGCCCCCCCCCCCCAGCACCCAACCCATCGACCATTTTCCACAATTTATTTTTTACAAAAGTGCTCCTTTGTTTCTCACCATTTCTACTTAAGTTTACTTCTCCTTCTTCAAGCTTTCTTTTAAGCATTTTTAATATATATATATATATATATATATATATATATATAGTAAAGTTAGTACCCCTTCCTACAGTTTTGCTTGATAGCTTACTTAACAAAAGTTTCATAAAAGAATTTACTTTGTAAATCTGAGAAAGCACATACTGGTCCGTGTTCTTAACAAAAAATTTACTTTTAATTGATTTTAATTTTGATCGATTTCTTCGATTTTTATATTTAATCCTGTTCGATATATTTTTTTTTTAATTTAGTTTTTAAGTTATTAAATGAACGATTTAATAACTTAAAATCCAAACTTCAACAAAATTCTTTATTTTAACAAGCAAAATCATAATTTGCACTGTTCTGCTCTTAGTTTCTTATTACTGATAAATTTAAGAATTAAAAAAAACAAAAAAAAACAGTTTAACATTTTAGAAAACGTACGATCGATTTTCTATAATCATCGTTTGTCCATTGTTCCCATTCGTCCAAACCAGTTCTGTGACATGCGGTCAGTCTCCTCACCAATCCTTCATTGAATTATCGTTCCAAAAATCTCCATACTTTTCTTCTTTTTCAATAACTTATTTAAGAGAAAAGACTAAAATGGGATAGGAGCAACCAGCAAAACAAAATGAAAGTAAAAAGACTCCCAGGCAACACCGGGTAGATCCAGCTAGTATATATTATATAGTTATGCAATTTAGGAGGAATAAACACAGAGGGCTCAATCACTTTCGTAAGAGCATAATATATCTATTATGGATAATACTGTATGGTGATAATTCAATTAGTCATCATGATACCAATGGTTTTAAAGGATGCAGCAGATCCTGTATGTAGGGTTAGGAAAATCACAACAACTTTATTCTCAGTTAGTATACTAATAAATACTATATATATATATATATAAAATCAAATATGAAACTAAAAGTGTACTTTTAGTAGATAGAAGCTATAGTGAAGTAATTTAAGCTCAATATACGAGATAGAGCAATTATAAAGATAGATGAAAGAAGAGGGATAAACATGTACGAATGTCCAGATTTATTTCAATTTCGATTGTTCAATGCAAGGTATACTCGGTAATAAAATTATGTTTATTATTCTTTCCTTAAGCCAAGGCTTTTCAAAGATCAAAGTCTTATCATCAGAGAAATTACATAGATAGATAAGTTGGCGGTGGAAAAGCCAAAATTCAAAATTTGAAAAAATATTAAGTAATGGAGAGTGAAAAAAAGTGCAATACAAAAAAGTTCAATAAAAAAAAAATATATATATATATATATATATATATATATATATATATATATATATATATATATTAGTCATATCTCTTCATTGACTATTAATTGATGGATGAATCACAGAAAAAAATCAACTACATTTCCAAGTTTTCGTTTTTTGGTACAAAATTTTTTGTTTCGATTCACTAACTGACTTTTAACGATAAAATCTGTTTTGAAATACTTCGACTGATGGATGAGTAGAGACACTTCTAGAAAAGTCAGACTTGGAGAAAAAAAAAAGAAGAAAAAAACTTTATTTCATAAGCTTTTTTTTATCTCATTATATTTATTATTATTTTTATTTTTTGCCTTTTCTGTGTTTTTTTTTTATTTCTACTGATGAGCCTAGAATTATCAGCATTTTTGTTTTTTAAATTAACAAAATGTATTTTTTGTTTTCTTCGGGCGAAACAGCTGTCTAGATGGAATAATAAAATGATGATTTAACGAAAAAAAAAAAGCCGATTTTATTTTGTTTCTCCCTTTTTAAAAATTTTTCTTTTCATTCATTTGCTGGGGACGGGGCATTCTTCTAAATGCCATACGATCACCCGCTATTTACAGACTCCAACCGAGAGCTCTTTTCAGGATTCTGGCTGTTCCCTTGAGTGCAGTTGTTTGGATTTCTTTTGCACTTGGTTCACCAGGTATACTTGCTATTCATTATGTGTGTGTGTGTGTGTGTGATATTACCAGTGTAGTTTTGTTTATACAGGGTGGGCCAAAATAAGGGTCCTATCTTTAAATTTGAATAACTTGAATTTGAATAACTTCCACAAAATAAAAGTTAAACTCACCAAACTTTATGTGTGTGTAGACTGACCCTTCCGAGATTTTTTGAAATAAACAAAACAAATTTTAGCCGAAAAACACTTCTTAAAACTTACAAAAACTAAAGTATTGTTTTTTACACTGTTTTGAGTTTTTTAAGCAAAAATAATGTTTTCTAAATGAGGGTACGTTCCTTAGGGCTAATACGGCTCATGCTTGCTTCGGAAGGGGTCCTTTACTTATTCTAAAAAAAAAATTTTAAAAAATCAATAAATAAAAAAGTTATGAATTTTTAAAAATAGGACCCTTATTTTTGCCCACCCTGTAGATGGTAGATAAACAATATTATGAATCTTACTGTTTATAAATAGTGCTCAATAACAAGTAGAGCTGTATATTTATTTAGTATAAATGTGTATTCATACAAACATGTCTTGCTACTCGAATGAATGCTTATGCTAGAATCAAAATATCTAAGTTTCATCAGGCAAAAAGTTAAAATAAAAATGGAAACAAAATGCAAAAATCGTATTCACAAAAACATACACACACGCACTTCTATTCTAAGATTCTAAAACAATTTGGAATATTTTATTTTGTATTATATTTTAGATCATTCCAAAAAGTCTTCTTCGGCGCCCATCCAAACATCACATACTTAATTTTTATATACAGGGTGAGCCAAAAGTAGGTGGACAGTAAAAAACATTTTTTTTGTCGAAGCGTAAGAGGCAGACTTCAAAGCTGTGTAAATCAAGAAGGAAAATGTTTTTTACTGTCCACCTACTTTTGGCTCACCCTGTATAATCATAATTTTAATTTTTAATGTTAATATTTAGATTCTGTCCATTTTCTATTTATATACTTTATGTTTGTCCCTATTGTTTTTGTTTTTCTTATATATTTATATATTATTTCTCTAATTCTATGATTATAGTATTCTCTTATATAATTATAATTATCTATTAACTTTATTACTTATAATAATATATATCTTATTTTATTATTGTCCTTATTATAATTAATAAATTAAATTAAATATTGAAATTATCATTATCCAATTTATTATGTTGCTTATAGATTATTACTATTATTCTTACTTTATTACTTAATTCAATTTCTTATGATTCTATAATCGATTATATATGTTCACTATTATCGATTTTCTTTATCTTCAAATTATTTTAATATCTCATTATTTTAACCTGTTCTTTATTTATTCTATTTGTTTTTATTCTACTTAATTTATTTTGTAATTAAAATACTATATACTACAAATTATTATTATTATTGATATTATGACTAGAGTGGTATAAAATTATATACTGAAGATGTTCTGTTTCCTTTAATAACTGGGTATATATATTTTTTTTTTAATAATATATATATATATTTTTAAATAATATATATTTTTTTTTTTTAATAATATATATATATTTTTTTAAATAATATATATATATTTTTAAAATAATATATATATATATTTTTTTAATAATATTTTTTTGTTGTTTTTCCTGCTTGACTTCTAGTTGTGATGTTATGAGAGGCGCTTAAGAAGAGACTTTTTGGAATCATCTAAAGTATAATACAAAATAAAATATTCCAAATCGTTCGAGAAACGATTGTATGCAAAATATTTGTAGTGTTTAAATTCTTGGAACTGATATGAATAATGTGCTAATTTTATTTATCTCAACCTACTTTCTAATAGCTCTGTTTGATCTTAATAATCAGCCATTGAGCTGATATTAATAACTGCAATATTTGGAGTATTTAAATGCCTGTATTTTGACGTTATCTATATTTACAATAGGTGGGTTATTCTATTGCACATTTATACTCTACTTAAGTCAAAGAATTCTCACTTAAAATTTATATTATATATATATATATATATATATTTATATATAAATTAAAATTTAAAGTCAGAATAAATATATATATGTGTGTGTGTGTGTGAAAAATAAAAAATAGCCTCATGGAAAACATAAAAACATGTAAATAATAGGTGTTCATATAATTCCTAATATTTCGAACAGTCTTCCGTCCTTTATCAAAAATTTATTTTTCTAAATGAATGCATATGAAACTTTTATGAAAAACTGAACATCGTATATATTAATAGTCTTTCTTTTTCCATATCGTTTTGTTCATTTTTTTAGTTAGGAATAACGCTTACATTAACTGTCCTTTGATGGCTCTCTCATGTTTACACGTGTCTGGCGGCTTTATGTGAAATTGTACGTTTGAATTGCAAAGAGAATTCCTCTTTTTTATTATATATATATATATATATATATATATATATATATATATATGCGTGTGGGTGTGTACAGTAAAGAGGAAAAATTATCAGTCATCTTTTTTTTTTAATTTTCCTCTTTTGTTGGATTTGCAATGCTGAGAAAAAAAGGAGTCGAACTTGAAAAGATGAGAGAGAGATGAGGCAGAAGAGAAAACAGCTTTGTTTAGTTTTTTAATAAGAGAAAAATGAAAAAAACAAATTAAAGCGAAAAAAAAAATATTAAAAAAAATTAAAATGGCTGCCAGTTTACATTTTTTTTTTTCAATTTCAAATATTTTTTCACATCATTTTTTTCTCCTTTTTCTCTGCATTTTTTTTTCCTCCTATTTTCAGAGAGATCTCCTTTTATCTTGAAGCAAGAGATAATTGATTATCTTGGAATGCTTTAAAAAAATATCAAAACCCTTAAAAGTAAAATAAATAAATAAATAAATACAATTAAAAAAATATATAATGATGATGATGATGATGATGATGATGAAACATTTTTTTTTTACACTGACAATGTATTCAAAGAAAATTCAGTTCCTATGCTACAAATTTAATCCAGCAAACAAAAAAGCCTTCACTTTTTTTGTTTGCAGTATATATCTGCAAAAGAAGCCTAATGACTGTCATTAAATATCCAGCGTTTTCATATTGCACTGATTAGTACAGGAACACAATTTACAACTGATAAGTTGGTCATTCGTAACGGTTTTTCTGATTCCTTTCTTTTTTCCAAGAACAATAATTTGTGCTTTTTAAAGTGCATATTCTTGTGCAAACAAGATGAGCCAATTTCTTGGCATTTTAAAAAGAAAATTAGAAAATTAGTCTTAATTCAAAAGAATATCTGTCAGAGAGAAAACATATAGAAGAACGTCTTTTTGGAAGTATATTCATATAAGTATTAATTGTTTTAAAAACAGAAGTTTACAAATATTAATTCTATTTAAAAGATTTGGTTTGAATAAATGTTGTAATTCCTTAAAATTGTTTTGAAAGATAAATTCTGGGATTGATGTGAACTATAAAAATTTGGACTCTGAAAATTAAGAAGTGTGTGTGTGTGTGTGTGTGTGTGTATATATATATATATATATATATATATATATATATATATATATATAATATCATACAAGATCTTCTGCGTCTGTGCATGTGCCTATAAGTAACTTTGATAAATACACATTTAATTGTATTATTTTATTAAAATAAAAAATAAAAATAAGAGAAAACTAAAACAAAGAATTTTTTAATACTATTAAAACAAAAACAACATTGTATACATGACTATATTTTGAATTATTTTTCTCCAAGCCCTTCCCCTGGGCAATGGCAGTACGTAATGCTAGTATAATATAAAGAAAGATTGAAAAATTCGAACTTTTATAAAGTATATATTATTGAGAAATACAAACAGATATTAAGTTTATCTATATTATTCACATGTTTCAGACTTTTCCCCTCATTTTCGTTGTTGCCATGCTTGCAACGTTTCGGCTGTTGAACTCTCCAGCCTTCTCCAGGAAAACAGTCGGAAACATGTAAATAACAATACCTCATCTCAGTAATATCGCCAAACAGATAAGTTTATATTCATGTTTTTTTTGTAACGAGGGAGGTAACAAGTTGGATTTTCCTTTTATTGAGAACATCAGGCAGAAAAATGTGTAAAAGTTATTCAAGGGAGAGAACTCAGGGTGTTCAAAGTTAAGGAATTCAGTTTGTAATATAAAAAAAAAACAAGCAAAAAAAGTAAACAAGTGCCCCTATTTACTTGCTTCTATACAAGGTCAGAGTTTAATGCAAAGGATATATAGCTCCTCTAAAATGGGGAACTCTGGGGATGGAACTAAATAAAAAAAATTGTCTCAGTGGAGAAGGATTTCTCCTTCTTCCACCAAAGACTAAACAGATACTACACTTTGATCATAGTCTGAAGAAATGCAAACAATAAGCAATACAATATATATATATATATATATATATATATATATATATTTCAACTTGACTGCGATAAATATGTCTCAATCAAGAAGGATTAATGAAAAAAGAAGAGGAAAAAACATGCTTATACTTTTGACAAGGGTGTATATCACCGAAAGTACTCAAATTTTTAAAATAAATAAATTATTTATTTTAAAAAACATAAATAAATACGTTGTCCAGGTTTTCAAAATATTTTTTCAAAATATTCTCCTTATTATTGGCATTTCATCAACGCCTCCAAGTGTGACTTCATTCTCTCTCTCTCTCTCTCTCTCTCTCTCTCATATATATATATATATATATATATATATATATATATATATATATATATATATTAGTATGAAAATATATTTATGGCAAATAAGCTACACAGAAATGATGTCCATGTTTCATTCCTGAGGAAAATTAGCGTGTGTGTGCACGTGCACATATGTAATCCCTAATAGAAAGTTGAGTTTTTGGGGATCAGTAAGGAACACCGCACTCACCTTTAGGATCTGATAGATGTAGAATTAAAGAAAAAATTAAATAAAGATTATTTCGTATAATTGATAAACTATTGAATTTGAAAGGGTTACTTTTTGAATTACATGACTAAGTTGGTTAGGCAGTATTCTTAGGAAATTTAATTTAATTATATTGATTAATCTTATTTTTCTGATATGTTTTGTAACATATTCTCTATAAACTAAACTCATTTCTACTGAATTATTATGTTTAATTTCGTATGTGTAATTTAGATCCTGTCCTATTATTAATTACAAGTCCTGGGTTGGGAATTCTATTTCCTAACGCTTTGAAAACATATAAGTACTATATATCTCCCCTATCTTTTCTTCTTTCTACAGTATATATATATATATATATTCAGTGGCTTGTCTTTCCAAATAATTTAATTCACAGATCATATTTATTATATTTACTATTTATATATAAATACATATTATCTATAATACATTTTTGAATAAAGAACAGAGAACCGCTGAAAATATTAAAATTATAATAACCTATAATTTGACATGCTTTTATGTTTGTCATAAGGCTAATTTTTTTATTTGTCAAATGTGAAGAAATTCATTATTTTTGCTAAGAAACACTTTAATATATAGAGAGAAATTTGTGTATGACACCAGATACTATATATATATATATATATATAAGCGGCGTTGAACTTGGCCAGTACTAAATGGGTGACCATTTGGGAATACCAGGTGTTGTATGTGCTCTCTGCTTATCTCGGCATTGTTTCCAGTCGTCTTGTACTATACTTGCCATTGGAATCAAGCAATGCCGACTCAGGAGAGCGGTTGTTAGGGATTGCGCAACCCTTGCAATTTCAAATTCATGCGTGGGCAGCCCCTGGTGGGGCACTCATACGTCGAAATATCGACGGGAGAGTCCATCATATATATATATATATATATATATATATATATATATATATATATATATATATATATATATATATATAAGAAGAGAAAAATAAAGATATAATATATACCTTTAAAGTAGAATCTATCATGAAAAATTGATGCTCGATATACGAGATAGAGCAATTATATAAACAAGTAAAAGATGAGAAATAAGATTGCATTCAGTCATCAGTTGTTCAAAACAAGGTGTTTCAAATAAAATTAATTTTATTAGTCCTTCCTTAAGCCATGGAAGAATAAAATTTCTTTTATTTGAAACTCCTTGTTTTGAACAACCGATCACTGAATAGATATTGTATTTTATATAATCTTTATCCTCATTTTTTACTTGTTATATATATATATATATATATATATATATATATATATATATATATATATATATATATATATATATACGGCTTTTAACTAGTATTTATATTGTACACAAACTGTCATTTCTTTCCAATTAACTTGAAGAGAATAAAAATAAAAGAAAACTGATAAAATAAAAGAATAGAAAAGGTGATATGAAGCCAGGAAGACCACAGAATCCCCCCCCCCCCCCCCCGATCACTATGAGTCTGAGTCTCAGCCTGGTGAGGGAACTCCTAAGACATGGTTTCAGCAGCGATCTGTTAGTTAATCTGACCCAAACTTTAAATTCAATCAAACTTTCATTTTTTTTTGTTTTCAAAGTCATTATGATGTTAAACTTGAAAAACTGCATTCTTTATAAAATATCAAATTTATTGACTAAAGACTGAACATTTGTTCGAAATTAAATAATTTTAATGATTAAAATTTTTAATGATTCCAAAAATATTGGCTTGTTTACAAAGAGTAATTTCATAGTTGGGGCCCCATATCATAGAGTGATGGGGAGGGGGGAGGGGGTCGAGAAAGGGGGGAATGAGCGAGCCGTGATAGTTATGAGTGAGTGAGCCAACATTTCAAAAGTGAAAACTAGTTAAGCTAAGGTAAATGAGAAAATCAACAATAATGATCAAAACTATGTGAAGAAATGTAGCAATTTGATTTGAGTTTCGTAAGTGGAAATTGAAAACTGTTCTAGAAATGGTAAACATCGAAACTAGCAATCGATTTCTTAAATAAAGGTGAAAGAAAAGACAGATCAGAGCCAACGAGATTCAGATGAAAAGCAAGGAAAGGAATTAGAAGCGTAACAAACAAATACATGCAAATGTTCACTTGCCCCTAAAATTGTTGTTAGACGTCCATCCAAAAATCTGTGTTATAAAATACGAAGAATCTGTGTGTAGGAAGCCAGCGGAGAGAAGAGTGGTAGACCAGGTTAATGCCAGAACAAGACTAAGGTGGTCTGCTATGTGTGTGCTTCGCAGGCCCAACTGATAGTCTGCTCTTTTTGTCTGTCTCTCTCTCACTCTGCCCATGTGAGGTGGGGGGTGCGGGGGGGGGGGGGGCAGTTTGTTGGGTGTAGTTGTTTTGCAGCACTCCCCAAGACTCTGCTGCTCCTGCTGTCGAACACTCCCCCCCCCCTCCCAACAGACACTCCCAGACACTCACAAAAACGAGTGTGTGTAAGCAACGCAATGTGTACGTGTGTTCGTCTTGCGAATGTGCCACCAGACTAAAACTAACCAGCTGGCTGGTATTGTTGTTGTTGTTGTTGTTGGCATTGGCAGGAAAGGGAAAATGAAATTAGAATTGGAAAAAAAAGTAGAGACGTTGATTCCACTTAACAAAAAAGAGGACTTGGAATTGCACCTTTGAAAACAAACATGCACACGGGGGGGGGGGTACCATAAATAAAAAGGTTTCCAACTCAAGTGATTAAGCCATAGACAAGACATCTTGTGAAGAAAATCACATTTATATATTAAACTAGTCTTCGCAATGGAACACTTATTACAATGCCAATGTTAATGAATATAAATTTGTAGATTCAGGTTTAGACTCAAACTGATACATTAGATATGCATACAAATACATATATGTTTAGTACATGAAGGATATTAACACGTCTGTAAATCGTACTTGGTAAATCGTATACATCCAATACTATCAAAAGTAGAGCCGTTTAATAATAATAATAATAATAATAATAATAATAATAATAATAATAATAATAATAATAATAATAATAATAATAATCCACCGGTTATTATCAGTGAGCAATCACTGACGATGACTTGTGTGAGAACTCCTAGTGAGTACAAATAATAACAATTGGAAAGACCGAGGAGGAAGAGCATGAACCAGACTTCCACTGGAAGGGTACGGAGAATATTGGAACTTTTGGGGGGGGGGGCTTATTGCCACTCAAATTCCGGAGAAGAATCAATGTTAAACGGCTGTTGAGATAACGCAAAATGATTTGCAACGATTATTGAAAGAGGCAGAGACTGCTAGAAATCGTGGTAGACTTGTTGTCACTCAGACCCGAAGGAACACTACTTGTTATTGTCAGTGAGCAATCACTGATAATCGCCTCCAGTTGGGTAGTTCTATCCCCTCTGCTATTTCGAGTTTTCCCTTTTCCATCTCTAGTAGTGCACATTTTTCCATTCCGAATTCGATTTGAAGGTCCTGGCTAAAGATTCTGGTTGTATTTATTACATTTTCTAGTTCGTTTTTTTTTTTTTTTGCAGATTGTTTCAGGTCGTCCATATACATAATGTGGTTTATTTTTCTGGCATTGTACCTGCTAAATATGTTGAGTGGTGTCATGGCCAAGAATATTTTTTAAAAAGATAAAAGTAGTGATGATAGAGAGTCTCCCTGGAAAATGCCTCTCTGTATTCTTATCTCTGTCAGTATATGTAGGATATGTGCATCCATTAATTTCTATCAGAATGCATGTATGAGTGGAGGGCAATTCTGCACATTATTTTCCTTTTGGTCTGTGCATACATTTGTTAGTTATCCAATTCTATCTTTCTTTGCAAAGTATGTGCCCATCCCCACCCTCAGTGTTTAGGGCTCATGGTCCCCCGTTACTCCAATCCATGATATGTGGTCAACCACTAGGAGATTACTTTGTAATGCTTCAATTGAAATTTCTAACATTTATTCAATAAAATTTCTAAGTTTTCAAATTTAACATCATAACGATTTTCAAAAATGTTGAATTTCAGCATAAGTTAGTTTTGTATTTTAAGAGTTCTTTAAGTGATAACATATTAAAACTGATAAGAAATAATTTGTATTTAATATGGATTATTATTCACGTGAAAAATAAAGTTGAAAAAAAAAAGGAAAAAAAAACACTTCCTTTTTATGTTTTTGTCCAATAATCCAATAATGACCTTTGACCCCACCCACACTACACTGTTTTCGATGATCACTCTTGCATGTTCCATGAGCACTCCTAGATGTGGATGAACGTTTATCCATGGCTCTCTGGGATACGTCCTTGTGGCATTAGCAAGGACCATTATTTTTGTCACTGCTGCATGTTGTGCCATAGAGACAGGCCCTAAATGGTAGTGGGCCACCAATTTTCTTGCACCTATTCTTGCTATTCACAATTCCATCTTCATCGTCTCCTTTGTGGTCTTCATTTTCCATCCCTTTTTACCTTGTATCTCAGTAGTTGAAACCAGCAGATATCTTTTAAATGTTTTAATTGGTTTCATTTCATTTGTTATGAACTGACTGTATATCTAACCTGATATTGCCAAGGAGTTTTTTTACTTTCATTTTTGTTGTTTTGTTTATTCCCCCCCCCCCCCCGCCCCCACATCATTTTTATCTTTTTGTGTAAGAAAAGATTTACATTTTTGGAAAGATAATACTGGTCAACAAAAAAATTTCTTTTGCTCTGCTGTCTGGAAAAAAAGTGGGTGATTCTGGGTAACTTAAAGCTGCTGAATTCAAATACAAAGTCAGTTTTATCCAATCAGGTTTCTTGCTTTCGAAATTGATATTTTTTCATATATTAGCTTATTGTACGATATTCGATTCGTTTAAAGGACCGTATAATGTGCTTTTCAGCAAGTTTTAACTGTTTCCAATAGAATTGATAGCTTTTATATGAATCATATTAAGTTAAATTGCATGATTCATATAGATATTTTTATTAAGAGATTGTATTAGCGTGAACACATTTTCCATGCTGTTATGTAATGAAAATATATCTAGTTAATATAGTTCTTTCAGCTTCATGAACACATTTTCCATGTGATTCTCATGCTGTTATGTAAGGAAAATATATCTAGTTAATATAGTTCTTTCAGCTTCATGGACACATTTTCCATGTGATTCTCATGCTGTTATGTAATGAAAATATATCTAGTTAATATAGTTCTTTCAGCTTCATGAACACATTTCCCATGTGATTCTCATGCTGTTATGTAATGAAAATATATCTAGTTAATATAGTTCTTTCAGCTTCATGGACACATTTCCCATGTGATTCTCATGCTGTTATGTAATGAAAATATATCTAGTTAATATAGTTCTTTCAGCTTCATGTACATTTCCTTTGAGATCTCAATTGGTAAACTCATTTATTCTATAAATTTCTTGTAACTCTTTAATTCGTTAGTTGCAGATGACCAGAACAATTCTTATTCCTGAAACAAGTTGTAGAATGAATATGGAAACATCAAACCGGAAATGCTTGAATAACTCACATGTGTTCTGATATATTTGTGGTGAATTTTCTTTGGTGGAAAACAAAATGTAAATTGACGATTTAGTAAAAACATTTTATTTTGACTATTCTGAAGTGATTCTTGGAGATCGGGACAAATCATGGGCACCTTACAAGTATGCAAAGAGGGATTGAGGCAGTGGACTAAAGGTTGACGGAAAGGTTTAACATTTGGCATGCCAATGGATTGGAGGAAGCAGAAACAACATTATCATGACTTACTTTTGTTGTGTCAATTTGAAAAGTTTAAACACAATTGTTCCTTAAAGAACATAATCTTGATGTATAATCCAAGATAAATTATAAATAATGTTTACTGTCGGGGGGGGGGGGGTATGTGCTGATACTAGATAAAAACAAATGGCGAGATGTTATCGCTATAATTTGAGGAAATAGAAATGTATAGTTCAAATTTCATGAAAAGACATTCAAAAAATTAAATAATTCCATTTCCGGTACACAAAAAATCTGCCCTGATGAGAAAAAAAAGGACCCTATTTTGGGATTCAGCATATTCAAATTATCCAAAATCACCTATTAGCTTCCTGACAGCAAAATATATGTTGACCAGTGTAATTCAATAAAGGAATAGATGCTATTTTTTTTTTAAATCGGTTTTGCAATAAAATCGATTGGACGTTTTTAAATCTCATCAATACTTTCAATTTTTTTTTTTTTTAACTATGCTGTTTTTTTTTTACCAAATTATTTTTATACGATTTTAGAAGTTAAATTTAATTATTATAGTATCGTTTGGTCATTAAATTATTAATTGAACCAAATTGTTATAAAACTATAATTAAAATCTAGTAAAGATGGGTTTTTATTTGTCTAGAAAAATCGATATTTACAATATCAGCAGGCAGGCTCGTAGAGAGAGAGAGATTGAAGATTGCAGAGGGCGGGTAGCTGCTTTTCAGTTTCGTATCCAAATGAAAGGGAGAAGAGTACTTAAGAAACCGAAATGTATCATGGTGGATTTAATTTTGTAATTAAATTATTTTTTTTAAACGATTTTTTAAATTTCGTTTAATTTTATGTTATTGGTTTTTGATTCCAATAAATATTTGACTAATTATAAATAAAAAATAAATCAATGTGTAATTATGAAAGTTTTGTTGACACGACACACAGACATGCATGAAATTGTCTCATAATTTTATTAATATAGAGGTATACTATTAATTGTTTAAATTAAATGATTTAATCTTGAAACCCTAGTATGCATGCATTCTCTCTTTTTGTGTGTCTCTTATAAAATGTGCACGCGTGCACACAAATGCACAGCTTAGAGACAAACATGGGTTATGCAATTCTAATTCCCTTTCTAAGTTTCTTATCCTGAACAGAAATAAGTTACAGGAGAAAGAATTGCATGTGTTTATAATGATGATATATTTGATAGTCAGAAAGGAAACAAGAAAAGATTGATCAGCCGTAATAGACGTGCATGATTGGTATGGTTTGGTAGTTTTGTTTTACGGCATATCAACCCTTTTTGGGTTATTTAATGCCGAATCTGGTCATTATAGTGAAAGTTTTTATGCTTCAAGTTCTTTATATCTTCAAATGTTTAATCAGGGTTTTTGGTTTGGTAGTTTTGTTTTACGGCATATCAACCCTTTTTGGGTTATTTAATGCCGAATCTGGTCTTATTTTCTTCTGTTTTTTGTTTCTTTCCCCTTTTAATATCTGTTTCTATTTAACCCATAGTTGGGACCCTAACAGGTACTCCCACTCCGGGTCAGGGTGGACCTGGGAGCAATGGTAATTAAGAGGAGGCTCCACATTCCCCAAAGTCCGTAAGCCGGATCTCACCATCGGATGTAGTTTACGGTCATATTCAGGACCGGGAGTAGGGTAGGAAAAATAAAAATAAAAAAGGGGAGGGAGAAAGGGGCTGTTGTTTTTGTTTTTGGTTTTGTAGAACATAATTAAGTTTTACAAAAAAAAAAAAAAAAAAAAAAAAACGTCAATGTAGGTGAATTTCGTCTCAGGGAGCCACAGGGCAGCCTGATCTGGTATCACCAGGTGCATGATTGTAAAAGAAATGAAAAATAGATGTGAATGAAAGTGTGACAGACCAACAAAAATGTAGGCTTTTAAACAACTTTAAAAATCTCGATTGAGTCAATCCAGCACGAATTACATCAGAATCGACTCACCAATCTTCATAAAGCTTGATTTAGTGTAGGTTTGAAAATATTCAGATTTATTGAGAAAAACCATCAGTGTGATGGACAAACAGACAGACACAAAAATGCTTCTCATAGATACATGAGGATATATTGACAAAATGGAAACTTATAAATAGGTTTTGTTCATCTTATTTTTAAAAAGTGAAAAGGAAAATAAGAATAAAGGAGAGAGAGAGAGAAAAAGAGAGAGAGACAGAGAAAGAGAGAGAAAGATAAAGTGACAGTGATACATATAGATAGACAAATAGATAGTGTAGGGGATCTAAGATTGAAAATTAATTAACAAAAGTGAGATATGAAATAAATATACAAGTATAACCTAAAGATAGATAGATAGATAGATAGATAGCGAGAGAGAGAGAGAGAGAGATAGATAGAGGGGGGGATTAATTAAAAAGAACGTAGAACAAAAAATCTTTAATGAAAAATGACCCCAAAAACTGTCTATGATGCTTAATATATCATTGAATTGAAATAGTTTTTTTTTTATTTGTTCATTCGTCTGGTTCTTTTCTCTCTCTCTCTCTCTCTCATATATATATATATATATATATATATATATATATATATATATATATATATATTTAGGGGTTCACTTTTCAATGGTAGGAAAGATTTTTCAGATAAATCATAAATCAGACCAACTAATTCCATTTCTCAAAAATAAATATTGAATTTTTTTTTTCTTTTTAAAAGAAATAATCTAGAAATATGAATTTAAAAAAAGTTAAATAAAAGAGGTAAAAATAGGAAAATGGCAGTCATGATAGAAAAAGGGAGGGAGAGGGAGAGGGGGAGGTAAATAAAAATTGAAACACACACACACACACATACACACAAACACATACATACACACAAAGGGAGGGTAAAGTTTGAAATAGAAACTGAATAGAAATAATCTAACATCATGGAATGAATGTGTAATTCTTGAAGCAGTCAGTTAGGATTAGGGGCGCACGAGGGTGGGGTGTGGGGGGGGGGTGCAGGGAATGGTTGAAATTGATTCCAGAGGTTGAAGCTAAAAATAAATTAAAATGAAGGGATTGAAAAAAAAGACATAAATTTCAGGAAGAGATGAAAATAAGCAGAAATTTTTAACTATGGATGCAGAATAAAAAGGAGGGTAAAAAGAAGTCAGTAAAAGAGTTAGGGTATTTCCGGGGGGGGGGGGGGGGGGGGGGGGGCACTCAACAAAGCGGCTGGCTGTGCGCAAGTGATGGTGTGAGGAAACACAGCCAACAACAATAAAACATTTAATTGCCTCACAACGAGAGCAAAGTTAGACACGAGGAGAACTCTGGACTGGGGCAAAATAAACATTCCTCAAGTCTAGAAGGAGTTCTCCTTCTCTGACAGAACAGATACTACACTTTGATCTTAGCCCCAAAGTTGTAGAAATATGATATGAAAATAAGAAAAGTTAATTGGTTCATATAAAATCATAGAATTGTGTCAGTAATTTAATTTTTCATATATAAATTTTTATTATCATTTCTGATGACCTAAAGAAACAAAACACCAACTGTTGAGTTTTTATTTAGAGTCGAGGATTTATTTCCGAATTAATTTCAGATGCATGGGATGTCTGACTTGCAATTTGCTTTCTCGCTTCCCTTTACCACTTGAAATGGTTTAGTTTGGAGATTAGAAAAAAGGTATTTTTACTCGCTAACTTTTGTGTAACAAAACGGATTTATATTTAACACATCAATCACTCGATAAGCCCCGGACCTAACTAATAAAACGACAATTTTTAGACAAAGTTCGACTTAAGTTATCAACATAGTCTTTTTCTAGGGAGATACACTGATTCCAATGCTTCTCTAACAATTCAATGTCTTTTTTGTACAACAATTAGTTTTTGGCCGAAAAATATGCCTCAGCTTCCAATATCACTTCTTCATTACAGCCAAATCTCTTTCTCTGGAACATTCTTTTGAGGTTTGTAAACAGTTAGTAGTTGCTGGGGGTCAGATCTGGAGAATATGGGGGTTGAGGAAGCAATTCGAAGTGTAATTCATGTAGTTTGGCTATCATTGTGGTGCCTTGTGATACAATCCATTTTCTTGGTGAAATAGCACTTTTTTCGTCTTCATTTGTGGACTTTTTTTTGGCGATTTCTTCCTTCAAACGCACCAATAATACAATATAATATTCGCTATTGATGGTTCTTCCTTTCTCAAAGTAATCGATGAAGAAAATACTCTGTGCATCCAAAAATACAGAAACCAAACCCTTGCCTGCTGATGTTTACGTTTTTAGTCTCTTTGGACGGCTTTCACCAGCTGATGTCCACTCAGTTTACCACTAATTTAACTATGGAGTAAAATGGTGCATTCAGGTTTCATCCATTGTTAAATATTGATGCAAAAACTCCTTTCTGCTGTGCTGGAAAAGTTGCAAACAACGCTCTGAATCGTCAATGCAGCTTGCGCATTGGCAAATGTTCATGCAAAATGGTGAATACATTGCGTTCTGATATTTTCAACTCTTCTACAATCTCACACAACTTCAATTTACAAAAACGAGTTTGTGGACTATTTGGACGTTTTCCACGACAACTGCCGATTTTGGGGGGACCTGAGCCTTCAGCATCATTTGTGTCTGCACAACGCCATTTAAAGTCAGCATACCACCTCTTAACTGTTGTTAAGAGTTTGAATAACACTTATCAAGCCATTGCTTTGCTTGAACAGTATTTTTCCCTTCAGAAAGCAATGCTTGATGAAGACACAAATTTCAGATTTTTCCATTGTTTTGAAAAATTGCAACAGTAGCTTCACTTAAATAACTGTAATTTGTAAACTAATAATCCGATTAGGCTCAAATTGTGACACATTCCATTCAAAGGTTAGTACTTAATAAAAATCATATGACGTTTTTATTATTATTTGTAGCACCATCTATATGTTAGTCCCGAAACTTATTGAGTGATGTGTTATTTATATACAAATAAATACACGTTGGTCTTTATTATAAAGTGGCGGATGAAGTAAAGGTGGGAAGCACTTAAGGGGACACTGGAGCCAAAGTCAAAAAAATATACGGATTTTAACTCTTGATTCTAGCGACCCCTTAATTGATTCTGACTCCACAGAATCTAAAACCATGTCTCTGCTGGCATACTAAAGAAGCTGCACCGTAATGACAGGGCAATGGTCAGATGGATCTGTTTGGTGAGGCCTGAACAGTACGTTTCTTTTGAATCCCTGCTCTCACAGGTCGACTTGAAAAGCCTTACGGACATCATGCGGAAGAACAGACTGCGTTGGTTGGGTCACATTGAGCGTAGCGATGGCTGGATTGCTAAAGTCCGAAAGTTGAATGTGCCAGCAGAGAACATCACCACTGGCAGACCCAAGTTGACTTGGGAGGACGTAGTCAAACGTGATAGGAAGGCCATGGGTATGGATTCCATCAAACCTTGCCAAAGACAGGAGTGGAGAGGAAGACTTAGATTTCGAGACTAGACAATCAGGCCCCACCCTCATCAGAGGATTAATTGTGGCCTGATTCAACAAATAAACCGGTTGTTGTTGTTGTTGTTGTTGATGATGATGATGATGATGATGATGATGATGATGATGATGATGCAGCAGCAGCAGCAGCAGCACCACAAAGAATATATAAAAAAATATCACAACTTCCTTCTTTCTTTTCAACCACCAAATTTAATCTTATACTTATCCGCCTTATTTTAATTTTCATGGATGAATCACTTTTAGAAATATTTTTCTCTGTTGGTATTTCACGACCAGTCATTTCTTGAGATAATTTTCACATTTCAAATTTTCACTATTTTTAAGTCTAAAAAGTTATGTCCAATTATTTG
>OY744545.1:41641250-41668750 GCA_963556195.1 Sepiola atlantica
AGCAATGGCTGGATTGCTAAAGCCCGACAGTTGAATGTGCCAGCAGAGAAGACCACCACTGGCAGACCTAAGTTTTTTGGGGAGGACGTGACCAAACGTGATAGGAAAGACATGGGTATGGATTCCGTTGGGCCTCACCAAAAACAAGAATGGAGAGGAAGACTTAGATCAAGACTAGACAATGCGGCCCCACCCTCATCAGAGGATTAATTGTGGCCTGAGTCAACAAATAAACCGGTTGATGATGATGCTGATATTCAGTTTAACATCTGTTTTACATGCTGGCATCTGTTGGACAGTTTTAGAAATTAACTTTCAAACTCGTTTATCTCCGGCCAGGTCTTTATTTATCCCTCGTTCTCTCAAATCCATCCTTATAGCTTCTCCCATGTTTTCCTTGGTATTTCACCAATAACTGACCCTGCTAAATCAACTGTTTTACATCAACTAACCCAAGAACTCTCATCCATTCTTTTAGTGTGACCAAACCAACAACGTCTCCTGTTCTGCCCACATGTCCCTATACGATACAGATTCAATCTTCCTCTCAGCTTTAACACTCACATTACACATCCATCATATCATTCTTTTATGAATTCTCTCCATGCAAGACATATTCTCAATCCTCACTGGCCAGGTTCCACTTCCATACATCATCACACTGCACACACATGCCCGATAGATTCTTTCCTTGGTTGACAGTGGTAACGCTCTTCTGTTTAGTAACAGCAGAAGTTCACTGAACTTACTCCATCCACTCCTAACTTTTACAATCATGCCTACACCAGCTCCTCCTATGCTCCAACTGGTGATACCAGATCAGGCTGCCCTGTGGCTCCCTGAGACGAAATTCACCTACATTGACGTTTTTTGTTTTTTTGTTTGTAAAACTTAATTATGTTCTACAAAACCAAAAACAAAAACAACAGCCCCTCTCCCTTTCTCCCTCCCCTTTTTTATTTTATTTTTCCTACCCTACTCCCGGTCCTGGATATGACCTTAAACTACATCCGATGGTGAGATCCGGCTTACGGACTTTGGGGAATGTGGAGCCTCCTCTTAATTACCATTGCTCCCAGGTCCACCCTGACCCGGAGTGGTAGTACCTGTTAGGGTCCCAACTATGGGTTAAATAGAAACAGATTTAACAACCAAACCAAACACCATCAATAAATATTTGAACATATAAAGAACTTGAAGCATAAAAACTTTCACCAAAATGACTGCATTCGGCATTAGATAACCTGAAAAGGGTTGATATGCCGTAGAACAAGACAACCAAACTAAACACCATGAATAAATATTTGAAGATATAAACAACTTGAAGCATAAAAACTTTCACCAAAATGACTGCATTCGGCATTAGATAACCTGAAAAGGGTTGATATGCCGTAGAACAAGACAACCAAACTAAACACCATGAATAAATATTTGAAGATATAAACAACTTGAAGCATAAAAACTATCACCAAAATGACTGCATTCGGCATTAAATAACCTGAAAAGGGTTGATGTGCCGTAAAACAAAACAACCAAACAACCAAACTATGCTCCAATATATGTGTGTGTGTGTGTGTGGTTGGCGATCTCTTCATAGCTATTACCCTATTTAACTGGTAAAATATATACTATTTTGGAAAGGGTGTATTTTTTTTTTGGGGGGGGGGGCTAGAATTTTTCTAAGTGGCTAATAGAGGTATCTTTTCTTGAAATGAGTCAGGTTTTGTTGCTTTGAACTTGTTAGACTCTTAGAACTGCGGTCCCAGGTTAAACTCCGATAGACAAGAGACTCAAGCATCTAAACATTGGTCACCTTAGTTCACATGCTCAGATAAAATATATCTAATCTTCTAACAATATAAAGTTATCTCTCAGATTTTTTAAAGTCAAACCCAAATAGCAATCCATCCGACATATCGATACGTTATTCGAACTGGTCTATGTTTTGTGTTTCTTTCTTTCACTATGTTATTGACAGCAATCTATATAATACTAAAACTCTATTGTTCTTGTATGTTTGCAATCAGCTTTCAGCTTTCCGGTTTTCAACATCCGGTTGCGCATGCGTAAATAGCATCGTCTTCAATCTGTTATTCCAATTCCGTTATTCTCTATTATGATTAACGAACGCATGAAATTTTTCATTCTGGAAATTTTTAAACAATTTCATTTAATTTCATCAAATAGTTTATTTGTTTTCTTCACGGCTAAAAACATTCAATGGGAGGACTTCGTAAAATCTGTCGCAGTTTCAAAAAAACTCCTCCCTTTTAAAAAACAAAAACAAACAAACAAAAAAACAACACTCATTATTAATATCAGCCATACTAGAGGTCGGTGAACGAAACCACCTCCCACTTTCCCTCTCATAGATTTCACCACTCCTACTCCCTCTGTTTTCGTTACGTACGCGAGAAAGCCTGCTGTAGCCCCTTCCTTTCTCAAATCGCCCTAACCAACCACTTATAATTCAGTAACTGTAATTTAAAAAAAAAACAATTATAATAAACAGAACGACTCATAGAAATCTATCTATATTCTTTTTTCATTTTAATATACTTTCATAGAAATGCTTCTGTTATGTAAAAAAAAACTATTTTCTTTATGCCACAAGTGTCACGCTCATACATAAATTCCATAGCTAATATAACAAACTGACCCAACGGGTCACGGGTGGTCTAGTATATTATATTTTGCTTCCGTTTTTTTTCCTGAAAATACTAATTTCGGAAAAAAAAAAATCTCTTGGAGTGGAGACCTTTTCCCTTACTCACCAAATATTCTTATAAATTAAAGAGAAGTAATTATGTCATGCATTATTTCCCTTGACTTCTGCAAAAAATAAATATCTAAAAACATTAAATGGAAGTTTTAAAAATTCCTGTTTCACAAAATAATTAGCTTACAAAATTTAAGTCGCTAAAATTACTTTCCATTTCTTTATAAAAAAGAGTCATTTTTCTCTTTTCCTCCCAGCCAATGCTCGGTAGGTACAGCAAGTATATATATATATATATATATATATATATATATATATATATATACAGGGTGGGTCAAAATAAGGGTCCTATCTTTAAATTTGAATAACTTGAATTTGAATAACTTCCACAAAATAAAAGTTAAACTCACCAAACTTTATGTGTGTGTAGACTGACCCTTCCGAGATTTTTTGAAATAAACAAAACAAATTTTAGCCGAAAAACACTTCTTAAAACTTACAAAAACTAAAGTATTGTTTTTTACACTGTTTTGAGTTTTTTAAGCAAAAATAATGTTTTCTAAATGAGGGTACGTTCCTTAGGGCTAATACGGCTCATGCTTGCTTCGGAAGGGGTCCTTTACTTATTCTAAAAAAAAAAAAATTAAAAAATCAATAAATAAAAAAGTTATGAATTTTAAAAAATAGGACCCTTATTTTTGCCCACCCTGTATATATATATATATGTTCAAAGAGAACTACCCCCACCCACCCCATACACACCGAGGAGACAGTTTTAAGTTTTAACTCCTGTCTTTTCTCATTCCCTTTCTTTCTTTTCCTTCCTGTACCAGAAACAAAGCAGACAACAAGACCAACTATATATGATCTTAAGAGGCGACCCCTGGTGGCCGGTTTGTGAAATAAGAAAAAAACAATATAAATTTTAGTTCGCTATTTTCAATAACTCTGTTCACACCTCATAGAAGGCTTGATGAAGGGAATGGTTCCCGAAAATTTCCTACTGACTGTAACCAGAAAAACAACAACAAACTAGAACTGGTATATACTTTACTCTGCTTCTAAAATCGTCCAATAAATTCGGCTCAAAATTGTAAGTTGCACGTTTATATATTTTTTTAATTCTCAGTTTTTTTATTCACTACTATTTTTATACTTTTTTTGCAACTTGTGCATTTATGATTTTCTGTTGACTGATTACACACACATATATATATATATATATATATATATATATATATATATATATATATATATATAGGACAAATAATTTATCCCCCAAGCTTTGCAAATACATGTTTCCCAACAATGTAACAATAATCTTCTCGTAGTTGCATCAAGCATGTCAATACGCTGAACTTGTTATATATTTTACATTGAAATTTATTTATGACAGTATACTATGTATTACACTACTTTTTTGTTCACACTCATGTTTTCGTGGATAATATCATTAAATAAACCTGGTGATACCAGATCAGGCTGCCCTGTGGCTCCCTGAGACGAAATTCACCTACATTGACGTTTTTTTTTTTTTTTTTTTTTTTTTTGTAAAACTTAATTATGTTCTACAAAACCAAAAACAAAAACAACAGCCCCTCTCCCTTTCTCCCTCCCCTTTTTTATTTTATTTTTAGAACTTGAAGCATAAATCTTTTACTATAATGACCAGATTCGGCATTAAATAACCCAAAAAGGGTTGATATGCCGTAAAACAAAACTACCAAACCAAAAACGATGATTAAACATTTGAAGATATAAAGAACTTGAAGCATAAAAACTTTTACTATAATGACCAGATTCGGCATTAAATAACCCAAAAAGGGTTGATATGCCGTAAAACAAAACTACCAAACCAAACCATTAAATAAACCATTAATTCAGCCCACAAGACTGGAAATAAAGAAAGAAAACCACATAGATGCCTTTTCCATTTATTCCTATATTTTGTGGGATTTCTCCATACATATTCAGAATACGAGATATTAATAAATACAGTTATTTGTGTATTGACTATGAAATGGTGGTCGGCCACATTTGCTGATGCTATCATCATGAGAATATCTCTGAGAACCATTAAGTCAATACAAACAAAAAAATAATCTAGTAAAAAAAAAACAAAAAAAAAAACAAAGAGAATAGATTTCAGAAAGAAAACTGCTGGGATCGCCATAATATGACAAATCTACAGCAACTGATTTGTACCAAGTATCCAGGCTAATTAGCACCTGAAAGAGGACTTAGTTAATGATCACTGTTTAGCCATACATTCCAATTCCTTAAAGGCTGACGAATCCTACTCTACTCAGCCCTCAAAATCCCAGGGTGACCATTCTTTAAGATTTACGCATTTCTATATATTATGTGATAGTAACTGCCAGTTATGTATTTTCATGTGTGTGTGTGTTTTAACTGCTAAGATTAAATAATGTTATTAATGAATCATGTGCTTGCAAGCATAGATGTCCTTAAAGGTAAAGAAAAAGAATAACATTATTAAAAGAAATCCTTTTAGAATTAAATTCACTTGGAAAAACAGTTGTCTTGTTTTCATTACAAACGATACTAATACTTCAAGTCAGCTGCACATGATGCTTTCATTCACTTGAATATATACTAAATGAATTACTTCACGTTGTGTTATACACAAAGGAATATTTACTATAGTATGAACTGTTTTGTAAAATTTTAAAAATAAATAACATCTATATTGAAACAGAGGCACAACACTGTCCAAATATTTTTTAGGGAAAAGATCTCAAGAAGCAAACCCAATATCGGAAAATACCGAAAGATCTGATATTTATGTTTAAAACTATACGATAAAAATTCTAAAAAATAAAAATTTTAAAAAATAAAAAATTTTTTAAATAAAATTTTTTTAAAATAAAATAAAATTCTACTGAATAAAGAAAATTAATTAATTTACTTAAAAATATAAAAACATAAAAGAATGAAAATTATTTTTTTTAAATAAATGATTTGGCAAAAAAACCAGAAAAGTTGGGGCACATGAGAAAATTATTTTTTTTTTTGGGGGGGGGGGTAGAATAACTGAACCACAGTAGTTGATGTTTACCATTAAATTTTAATTCCAGCAGTTTAAAGGCTTCAAAATTACTTTTAAATTTTGAATGGTCACGATAGCAAAGACATCAGATATTAAAATGGTTGATTTGCGTTTAATATAATTTGACCCTTGAAAATTTTAAACTAATTTTGAAGCTTATGAATAAAACTGGCTTTAATTAAAGTTTGAAAGCAAAAACATTAATGTTCATCTGTGCCCCTTATGATAAAGAAAAATATTACTTTTTTAAAGTACCCCTGTCGTATTAAAGTATTGAAGAGTCCATGAAACAATCACACTGAAATGATTATAAATAAGCAAGTAAATCCAATTCCATAATTTTTTATTATTGTAATTATTATTTCGTGTGTGTGTGTGTGTGTGTAACACTCTTTTAAATACTCTGGTCTAATCCTAGGCAAAGGACAACATTTTGATCCTATGTGAGGTGGCACAGATACTCAAATTCTTGGCAGATATAACAATTCGTTCATACAGGTTCTACAAATAATAAATTACTAGCAGAAAGCTAAAATTGAATCTAAAAAGCTCCTTTACATACACCAAATGTTTTAATATCACCCCATAAAAGCTTCAACCCCAAATTTATGATGTAGTTGGCCATAAATATAGAAAAAATAAACTGTGTTAACAACAACAGTGAACTACTGCACACACCATAAATTATAATAAAAAAAAAAATGAGAAAAAAATATACATAAAAAGACATCAATAATTTCATAGGCTGAGAGTGAAAAAAAAAATTATTTACTCAATAAATATTTATTTTTTGATATAAGTAACACCTTTGTCAAAATATTTAAGCAGGAGTGAAAATATTCACTTTAGGAGAATCCTAAAAAAATATACTTTTCAAAAAATATATGTAATTTAATTTAATAAAAACATTACCATTGGTGTGTCAGAGAGGTAGTTTTGAATCGTAATGATCGTTGTTTTAGTAATGGAAAGGAACAATACAAAAAATAGAACAAGACATAAATGAAAAGTGCATGTAAAAGGACAAAGTTGTAGGATTTAATTTATTTACCTTGTAGCAAAATAGTCGGCAGTTTGTTTTATTTTGCTTAAACACTTACATGTCCAATAGCGAAAAGTTTTTAGAAAATGGACCAATTTTGCAGATATTTCAGTGTTCCAAAATTTGGTAATTTTATTTTTCGCCCCCCCCCCCCCATAAAAAAAAATTATTCTCCATAATGCAGCAATAAGAGTTTAAACAAAACAAGAAACGGTCGGCTATTTTGCATTTATGTATCAGTATAAGTGTAAACAAGCCAAAATGGCCTCTCACAAACTGATTGTAACTTTTATTAAATTATATTACATGTTATTATTTCTCAAAAATACATTCAATATAATGATTTTATGCATTATAAGTTGTTTTGGAATATATCCGAGACAGTTTTTAGGATTCCCCTGAAGTTAATGTTAACCAAAATGCTCATATAAGAATGTCAGATCAAGATTTGGGTTTTAACCACAGGCTATGAAATTATTGATTCACCATCATATAAGTAAAACAAATCTCCTTTTCTATGTGTAAATGGTCTGAACCATATCACTGTCCAGGTTTATGGCTGGTATCTCCTTTATACAGATGGGGTGTTTTACTTATATCACCTAGATGTTCCCAAATGATTATTATTCATATAAGTACGAACTAGGCTCAATGGTGATGATCTGAAGACTAGAATCTACATGTTAACATCATGTAAGAAAAACATTATATTTTTTCAGAAATTCTTTTAGTTATTTGCATGTCTAGAGGGTGAGCTGAAAACACTTCTACATTTCCAACTGATATAGAATGTAAGTAATGAAAGCAGTATTTTTATTTACCTCCTCTCCAGGAGGTTAGACACAAGGTCAGGTGTGGGTTTTGATGAAAGTGTTTCTGTGGAACGAACTGTGGTCTTCAGTCCGCGTCATTAACCACGTAATTAAAAGTAGTATTAATATATAAAGGATCCTTTAAAATATTAATGACTCCAACAACTTAGATTTTATTGTTTATATATTTTCAATTTTCAAAGTTTGGTTGACATTTTTCACATTACAATCCAAGTGGACTGGGTCCAAAAATATTGATTGCCAAGCAATACAAGGTAATTTTTATAAGGATAAATAAATTAAATCCTACAACTTTGTCCTTTTACATGCACTTTTCATTTGTGTCGTGTTCTATTTTTTGTATTGTTCCTTTCCATTACTAAAACAGTTGTTTCTCTCATTTGATATAGGCAACCCACTTGCTAATGGGCAAGCTGTCACTCTGGCATATCCGCCACTGCCTCCATATTGACTAAGATGGTCTTCTAAAATGTCTATAGGTAACAAGTATGGTCGCTGGTTCATCACAGAAAGATGAGTGCTACCAGAATAGACACAAAAACCTTAGTATACAGTTTACTCCGTATTAAGTAATTCTGTAAATCCTAAACAAAAACAAAAATCACATAAACTTCATATAATCTTCACAGAAAAAAAGGAAAGAAAACAAGCCGCGCGTGCGTGGTCCCCTTCTGTATATGACTCGATGTGGCGAGTGTAAAATGCAATAAATTTGGGCAATTTGGGGCATTTTTGACCCCGTTTTGACCCCCTGGGGGCGCGAACCAGAATTTTTCTGAGGTTAAGGATGCTCATTTTATATCCAGAACAATTGCCTCTACATTTTGGCCAAGTTTCAGAAAAATTGAATGGATGGATCAAACGTTATGGGAGAAAAGGGTCATTTTTTGCCATTTTGGGGGCTTTTGACACCCTGGGGGCGCGAACCAGATTTTTTCCAAGGTCAGCGATACTTATTTTCTATTAGGAACAATTGCCTCCACATTTTGGCCAAGTTTTAGAGAAATTGAATGGATGGTTGAAAAGTTATCGGGCAAAAAATGTCATTTTTTGCCATTTCGGGGCCTTTTGACCCCCTGGGGGGGGGGGGGGGCTAACCAGATTTTTTTCAAAAATCGGAGAATGTCACTTTCTAACCTGACGAAAGTTACAACTTCATACAAAATTTCAGAGAAATTCAATGGATGGTTGCGGAGAAAAATCCGGACGGATGGACGGATGGACGGATGGACGGACGGACATGCCTCAAAACATAAGTCCCCCGATTTTATAAATTAGGGGACCAATTAATGAAATAGTAGATGGAGACACAAGGAAAATATCCTTTCAGACGTTTTGAAGAATTCTGAAAGTATTTTTAAAATTTTGTGTCACACACAAGTTATACTGTATTTTCTTTTGTCTATAACCATGAAGGCTAAAAAAATTTGAATAAATTGTAGCCTTACATATAATACAATTCTCTTTGCACTTTTCTTTGCAAAGATCTACAATATTATATCCATTAACATCTCAATGGTATAAATAGGTTTCACTAAAATAGTTTTTTTTTTCAAGATATTAAAGAAAATACATTTGGCTGCAAATAAAGTGTGATGTTGTTGGTACTAATAAAATGTTTAATTAAAAGAAAGCCCAGGAGATGCGACAGTCGGCTTAGACTCGTAATGAAACATGTTAAAGAAACACATGATAATGGCAGACGATATTTCAAGTGTTTACAGACAGCAAATAAACAAAAATGGAGAAAATAATACAAAATCATCAACATTATGTTGAACTTAGTAAAAAGATTAGACATCTAGTGAAGTGAAATCAGTTGTTTTATTATCTCCGAAACAATCCTGGTAATTTGACTTGCTATAGGTTGTCGTTTCTGGGAGAGTGGGAGCTCAAAATAAACATCCAAAATCGACCCATTAAATGTAGGATTATTTTTTTCTGCCAAGAGCAAAGATTTCTTTGAAATTTCACCAATTATTATGAAAAAACTCTGAAGTGATATGAAATAAGTATGAGAACATACATTACTTCATTTCCAAACTCTCTGACTTAACCACTAAAATAGATTCAATGACATGTCCTTAAAAAAGATTTTAAATTTATATATACAGAGCATTATATCTAACTAGCAGGGCTACCCGTCGTTGCCCGGGACAGAAGTGTAACATATTTCTATTAAAACTTCTATCTTCCCAGTCCTCCTTCATTTCTTCTCCGCTCAGCCCATTCCTCTCTCTGGACGTACACTTTTTATAGATTACTTGAGTCGGCATAAGGGAATAACTTTTTGAAAAAAATCAGTTATTTCCCCTTAGTACATGAAAATTATAAACAAAATCAACACCCCCTAACGAAATCGGTGTCAGTCAAAGAATTGGTATTTTGTTTTCTAAATTTTAGATATTATTAATTTCTGGCAACGCTGATCAAGAATATAACAACTTTGTGGGTGTTACTTTGGTAGTTTGGGAGCCTTAGCGAGACATACATGCATACAGACACTTCCCCTTTTATATATTAGAAGATGTACAAAGTGCTGCAAAAACATTGTTAGTCCTAACAATAAAGGAACAATGAGAAAAGGAGATGTTCATAAAATATCAAACGGGTAAGGGTGCATCATCAGTTTGTGCCATGGAAATGATGGCATTCATACTGACCATCTCGATAAGTGAGTGTGTCAATGAAAGTGAATAAACTCAGCCCATCAGATGTTCTTTTCTAGTATTGTATTTTTTTGTTCTTAAATTGAATAAACTGAATCCAGGAGATGTTTTGTATTGCTGTATTACTTTGTCCTCTATTTTTGCTACCTTTTGGTAGATGTAACAAGACTTTCAAACGCCCAACCTGTAGTGTATCAACACATCAGATAGAAACGTAGTGAGACAACCAAGTGATGAGCAGGCACCAACTGGCACAAGTGAATGTTCCTCCCAATTTCTTGTCATATCTGCACTTGACTATAATTAGTGAATTGAAGCAATTTCAATTCAAAATCTAAAGAAAATATGTTATTTAAATCAATTTTACATGTTTAGTTTTTAATACAAGAATTTCTTTGAAGAAAAAAAATCCCGAGTTTTATCTGGGTCAGAAAGAAAATCGTAATTCTATGTATGTGTGTTTATCCAGCCAAAGATACACTGACAAACCTTATATCATCGGATTCAGTTTGACCTTGATCTGCTTATGGTAAACAAAACCCTGTAATATTCATTTTGTTGGGGTCACTAAAGATGAAATTAATACATGAAGGGTAAAAAATAACTTTTTTTTTTCATTCTAACTAGTAGTTGTTTGGAAAACAGCATTGAAACTAAGTCAAACAGTCACTGAGGTAAGTAGATATGGAGAGAAAGAGAGAGAGAGGTGGAGGGGCAGTTGAAGGAAAAAGTAGAGAGAGAAGTTTTAGAAGAAGGATTTTACAATTTTTTGAACTTTTCTATTTTGTTGACCATACACCCCGATCCCGGTAAACCAGCAAGTAGACTTCTGCATTCTACAAGCAATGACCAGGAATACAACAGAGTTAAAAGAAATAGAGGAGATGACAACTAAGAAAAACCTGGATATGTGACACAGAAGAACAATTAAAAATATTGATGAGAGAGAGGGTGTGGGGGGGGGTAAAAGAGGGGAGACCAATTAAATGAAGAATTCTTATAAATGGCCTAAACTCCTCTGGAAGCAAAGGGATTTAATAGAGCAATGCTTGTTAGATGTTCTGTTGTCTCGTTTTTATTTATCTATATTTTTTTTCTTTTCTATTGCCTACAGGCAACACATACATAGAACACTCCTCCTCCTCTTCCTCTTCCTCCTCCTCCTCCTCCTCAAGCTTTCTCTGTGCACTACGCATAGCACATCCTACACTAATTATGAATCACCAGCTCACTGGGATATTTCCTCAAACAAAAACATTCAGACTTCCAAAGATACCAAAGAGTATCAATTTACAATGGAAACATTTTTGTTCATTCTTTAAAAGATTACAACTTTCAAAATTTAAATATTTTTTAATAGAATAAATACTTTCTAAATAGAAAATAATCAATACTCTTTTCACAGATAGTAGTAGTAGTAGTAGTAGTCGCCATCGTTCGATCCTAAGGAAGACAAATCTATTTATTGATAGTCTGTAAATATCGCAGGGGGTGATCTTTGTCTTACAATATCTATTGAGACAATGATTCTCAATGTGTTACTGCAATGGTTTGACCATATCATAATAATAGATGACCACAAAATTCCCTCCAAAATGTCATTTTTTTTTAAACTAGAAATAAAGGGTGCCCCCAAAAAATCATAAGGATGTACATCAGGAAAGTCTCCAGTGGTGTGATATCTCGACGACTTGTTGCTGCAAATGCTTCACCCTAGTCAGAACGTGCCGGCTTCTTCTCTGCCCTACACCACATCCCCGAACCATGGCGGTCCCGAACAAGGTCGTATGAGAGAGTTAACCAATTGTGATGCCACCATTGAAGTTGACCACCTGTGGGTATTTATCTACCTCCCACAAAGTAAAATGTGACACAAGGTCGGAAAGTGGGATTCGATAAGTCAGCACCCTAGAGAAAGAGCACTTATGACCCCCCAAAAATGCCTGAGCAGCCCCGTCGGCATTCCATGGTAGGGGCGCCTCAAGAGATTAGCAATAAACTAACACCTTCTCAAAGGGTGAGAAGGCACAGCCTGGGAGGGTGGACCTCCTAGAACTGCACAGGACAAACCCACAGACCGGCGAAATCAAGGCCCGAAGGCCAAGACAGTACCGGTCTATAGGGTGTAGTATCCATCGGAACAGATACTACACTTTGATCTTAGCCAGCTGAGAGCTCAGTTGTCGCCCAGGTCCTCAGCTGCTCACTGAAACAGAGAGGTGGGGTGGAATCAATTCTCAGCAACTTCTGCCGATCGACCATCCTCGTTGGTCATGTCTTGCAGCCATAGAAGAGACCAAACGATAGATTGATAGACATGCCTTTTGGATGATATTGAAATCTCCCAACGCTCTCTCAAGGCACACAATTATGGTTCCACCTTCGCCACGCCCTGACCAGATAGAACAACGATTAATCGAAAGTACACTAATAACTTCATGTCTTTAGACAGAGCGGTCAGCAGATGACTTAACTCATTGAGGCAGCAAATGCAACATAGAGAACACCATGTTCTCAATAAAATACCAAAATACCACTAAAGAACTTCGAGGAGGAGCATCTCAATAGAGTCAATAAGGCATGATGATCATGATGACCATGATGATCATGATGATGATGATCATGATGATGATGATGATGATGATGATGATGTAAAAGTTGCCTTCTGGGTATGACGATGGGATATATATGAGCGCTTTCCAACTCTCTGACAGTGAAGATGTACACAGACCAAACTCAAATAAAATAACTGCAGGAAATTTCTGACAGAATTCTACGTACTCATATGAATATGTTTTAGAAGAATATCTGCGTTCGAGGCTGTCACAATATGTTAATTAGGCAACCGATATAAATGTAAACTGTGTTGATTTCTTTTTTCTTGCTCTTACGTCTTTGAAATGATCATATATTTCGAGAGCGATTTCTTCTTGGAAGAAAAATTCAGAATTGTGATTGGTGTTGTTTCTGTTTGCATATCTGTTGTTATTGGATACGTCATTTCAAATGAACAGTTTCAGAATGTCATCACAGTGGTAGAAAATAAACAATACTTATTTAGGCTAATCAATTTTCTTCAAACAGGATTGTGGAATTAACAGCAATTTTTAATGATAATTTCTTTTTAATTCTTACAAAACTTAAAAAATTAGTCACTACAATTCTGTTGTTAAACATTTTTTATAAATAAACGTACGAGCAAAAAGTTTTTTGTTGTTTTTTTTGTTGAAGATATCTGCTTTTGATGAAAAAAAAAATTGATTGTTTTTCAATAATTATAGCATATTCATTGTCATTTTCTCATGAAATACTATAAATATGAAAAGAAATAAAAAACGGAATCTTCTAAAAGTAAAAACGAAATTATGGAACGTTTCATTCCCTACTTTTTTCAGATAGAGTTATGGTCTATTTAAAAGTTGTTTCTAGATCTGTCCATAGGGGTGGATATTTATGAGTATAGATCCACCCTTTTTTGCCCATTGAAGATCTATGCATACCTTTTGGGAAGCTACACGACCATAATACAATTAATCAAAAGAAGAACTCCAATGTGAAATAAATATTTAATTAGGAAATGCAATTAAACAAACAAAAAATATTTATTACTTATGACGTAATACACATTCTGCGTAGAGTTACTAAGAAGTACTAATTGTACTTTTTTTCTGCAACAGTTGGCACCCTACTTTAATATCCAGGTTAATGCAATATGTATCCAAATCTACTCCAATTTCGAGATGTGACACAAGGTCTGTGTTTAATGCAAGAAGTCTAACTCCTCCAAAAAGGGATCACTCTGGATGGGAGCAAAATTAGCTTTGATCATAAATATTTCCTTCTAATAGAGAAGAAAGGAGGGTAACCCCTTTGTCATTTCTGAAAGGAGAAGTTAATGCCTGGGAGGATGACCTCCTCAGCAGATTGATCAGGCAATTATTTCTAGCCCTGAAGACTGTACTACCTAGGTCAGAGGCCAGGAGGAAAGTGAATGATGCTCAGAATGAACTCACCCAGTCAGTAGGACGGTATATCTCAGTATGGTCATTATCGAGAACTCCAGTGTCAAGAGTGACACTCTTTATTCATAGATGGTAATACCCAACTCAAAAAAAAAAAAAAAAAAAAAAAAAAATCACAATATTTGGATGAATTTTTAATTTTACCAATTTGACACGAGAGCAACATCATCTAAGCCTGCAAGCTTATACATATTATACTTATCTGTTCATTATCTCATACAGTAAATTGAGTAACAAATTACAAATTAAAAAACAAACATAACAAGCTAATTTTGCATTTGCTGAATTAGCATAGGAGTTTTAGGTAAGCGTTATTACAACATTTAGAGGAGCAATAAGAGATCTCTTCAACAATCTCCTCTTCTATCCCAGTGCATACCACTGAGTGGTGATGATGGAGATGGTCTTGGTATGTCAGAGATTTACTGTGTGTGTGTGTGTGTGTGTGTGCCAGGCCCATTATGCCCAGCCTTAATCCTGCCAAGTCAGATGCAGTGGAGGCCACAAGTTTTTTAGCCTGTTGCTAAGTGATAACAGTTAAGCTTTAGTAAAAGATGAGGGAGTGGCAATGATGACGGAAGTAGGGGAGGGGGATAACAAGTTGGAGCCACAGGATGGGTGTGGGGGGGGGGGGTACTCTCCATTCAGTCATGCTGCTCACTTCATGGTCAATAAACAGGCCTGAGGTCATCAGACAAGATCAACAACCACTTCTGAAACTCACAAAAAAATGCAACTTAAAAAAAAGCCTATTCTTTTACCCTCTTGACAAAAAAAAAATATATATATATATATATATTTATACGCCTAAAACTCTGAGGATGTTGTTATCTTGCTTGTCACTCAGCACACTATCTGTACTCCAATGTTTTAGATGGTGGGAGGAAGGGCAAATACCATAAATAATGATAAGGGAAGTGGTTATAGGAATAGAAGGATGTAAATAATTAAGAGTGAGAGAACGAGGTGAGAGTGCAAAAAAAGAAAGGGTATATTATGACATCACAATGTATACTGATTTTGTGAAATTCTTTGAATTTGTAGTCCTTATAAAAACCATTATCAACCAATATCAAAGATAAGAAATAATACATTTAATAATATACATAATAAATACTGACCAAATGGGTCACGAGTCGAGTTTTCATTAAAGTTCAATAAACACATAAATATTACCTCTTGAACAAATTGGTTTAAATCATAACTTAATTAATAATCGAAACATGAATTCAACTGGTGATACCAGATCAGGCTGCCCTGTGGCTCCCTGAGACGAAATTCACCTACGTTTTTTTATTTTTTTTATTTTTTTATTTTTTTATTTTTTTGGTTTGTAAAACTTAATTATGTTCTACAAAACCAAAAACAAAAACAACAGCCCCTCTCCCTTTCTCCCTCCCCTTTTTTATTTTTATTTTTCCTACCCTACTCCCGGTCCTGGATATGACCTTAAACTACATCCGATGGTGAGATCCGGCTTACGGACTTTGGGGAATGTGGAGCCTCCTCTTAATTACCATTGCTCTCAGGTCCACCCTGACCCGGAGTGGTAGTACCTGTTAGGGTCCCAACTATGGGTTAAATAGAAACAGATATTAAAAGGGGAAAGAAACAAAAAAGAGAAGAAAACAAGACCAGATTCGGCATTAAATAACCCAAAAAGGGTTGATATGCCGTAAAACAAAACTACCAAACCAAACTACCATGAATTCAATTCTGTGTTAAACTCAGAGGTTATTAGTCAGTTTTCTGAAATAGTCCATAATTACTTAACCCTTATTATACTCTCATAGTCCAATGCCAAAAGCCAAAAACGAAGTTGACATCATTATTTCACTGTAAGATTTACTGGCCATATTCATTCTGAAAGCTAAAAATATAATTTTAATGGGTATAAAATTTAAATGGCCTTTTACATTTTATGGTATTTTTACAAAGGTGTTTGGCTAGGAACAAAGTGTAGTATCTCTTCTGATGCTACACTTAGTCTATTCTGTTCTCGGCCAGTGAAGGAGAAATCCTTCTAGACTGAGGTTATTTTTATTTTTTGTTCCAATCCAGAGTGCCCCTTTTTGGGGAGATGGAATTTCTCCACATTAAAAACTGACCTTGTGTCTAGCTTTGCCCTCATGGGGAGGCAAGTAAATAGGAAGAAATAGATAAAAGAAAATAATGCCGAATCTTGCTTTCCTGATAGCTGGAAAATTGCCTCTGTGGTACTAGTCTTCAAGAATTCTGGAGATAGAACTGACCTTCAGAATTATCACCCCATCAGTCTCCTCCCGCTCTTCGCTAAAATCTTTGAATTCTTAATCAATCTAATCTGTTACTTTGTTAATACTAAACTTCTTTCTGACCATCAGTATGGATTTAGGCAAGCACAGTCTAACTAACGGTCATCTCTGAATGCATATACTATACACTGGACAAGGCAGGTGAAACTAAGGGCTGTAATGCTTGATATATCCAAAGCCTTTGACAAGGTCTGGCATAAAGGTCTTCTCATAAAAATTCATTTATACAGTATTACTGGACGAATATTTAATATAATTAGATCCTTCCTATCCAAAAGAAAGATCCAGGTTGTCCTCGATGATCGTTAATCCAAACAACATGACATAAATGCAGGTGTACCCCAGGGATCGATCCTTGGACCTTTATTGTTCCTAATTTTCATAAACGACCTTCCTGATGACATTGTGTCTGAGATGGGTACATTTGCTGACGACACCATGCTCTACTCTCGTCATGTGGGTAAACGAATGTGCACATATCCATGGCAATGACAAAACCATTAGAAAGTGACCTCCAGTCTGTAGTGGAATGGGGTCATAAATAGATGGTAACTTTTAATGCCGCAAAGACAAAGCTCCTTTCCTTCAACAACCACAAGAAACCTCTTCAACCACCGATTGCCATGGTAAATAACACCCTACCTGAGAGTTTATCATTCACACTCCTCAGCCTAACCTTCACAGGTAACATGAGTTAGAACAAATACATAGAAGACACTGCCAAGGCTGCTGCAAAGAAAGTGGGCTCCCTCTACCGTGCTAGAAAACTTCTCACACCTGACAGTATCTCTACAAAGCCACCATCCGTCCATACATGGAGTATTGTTGTCACATCTGGGCTGGTGCACACTCCACTAGTCTCTACCTCTTAAACAAGGTAAAAAAAAGCTCCAGCCCCTGTCCCATCACCGCAATGCTGCATCCTTGTGCCCTCTACTCCAATAGCTTCTTTCCTCGAGCTGCCGGTCTCTGGAACTCCCTCCCTGCTCCCTATTTTCTCCGACTGTGCTCACATGCAGAAATTTAAAACTAATGTGAACAAGCATCTCGCTGCACAACTCCCAATTTAGGATGACCCCCTAAACTTTCAACCTAATTCTCAGTAGTCCATTACGTCATCAACAATGGCAACTTGCCTTGTTTGGGGTGAACAAAGTTAAAAAATAAATGAATAAAAAATGTTAAAAATAAAAAAAATAATATCTGCATGTTTTCTTCTGATGACAAAAAAAGAAAAAATGTTTCTTTATTTGTCAATTTTCTGACTCAACAATTTGTTCGTGATTCGTTGATAATCACTCAGTACAAATGGTCATGATTATAACCTGAAAAATGATATTTCTTTACATAAAAAAACTAATCACCTTTTTCTCTTTGAAAAATAAATGTGTTATTATTTTTTCTATAAAGAAAAGGTTTATCAAAAATCAATTATATGAGCTAGTTTATTTTCTTACAAAAATATTTAAATTCTCAAAGTGCTAAATTAGTGTTGTACGGCCATTACCTGCTTTTTCTTTCAAATTCCAATCGAAAAGTAGAGAATATTCTTTGCCAGTGGAAGTTTGACAGCTAAAAAAATGGTGTTTCAGGAAGATTATCAATAATAGAGATCTGCCTTGCGGACACAGACAAAAAATGTTACGCCGAGACAATCGGACAACTTTAGTAAAACTTAGTTTTCAGAAACTTGCTTGACACGAACATTTCAACAACAAGAGTCTGTGGCTTTTGTATATCAAGAGAAACTCCTAACCCAATTGTAAAACTTATGGATAATTGTCAGCCGAAAACACAAATGCGTAAGTAATTACAACTTACTTTAGAACTATCAATTTATAAATTAAACAACAGAAAAGAAACATTCTTTGCCAGTGGCAAGCTTGACTGCTAAAAATGTTTTTGTTTTTTTTAAGTATGGTCACTCTGTACTTGTATACATATATTATATAGGGCAGAGGTCTTCAAAGTGGGGGTCGCGACCCCCAGGGGAGTCACGTAACCATAGAAAGGGGGTCGCCAAAATTATAACTATGGAATTTTTTAAATAATATTCAAACTTATTTTTTATTTATAAAAAATTTTGGTGGGTCACGAAAAAAAATTTTTTCCAAAAAGGGGTCGCGACAAAAAAAGTTTGAAGAGCACTGATATAGGGTATCATGGTGGCTAAGTGGTTAAAGACGCGGACTGAAGACCTCGATGTACCGGGTTCGAATCCAGTTCATTCCACAGAAACACCTTCATCAAAACCCACACCTGACCTTGTGTCTAACCTCCTAGAGAGGAGGTAAATAAAATATATATATTATATAGTAATATGACAATGTCCATTAAGTAAGACAAATGTCTATTCAGTGAGACGAAATGAAAATGACTACTTTTGTTTTAGCTTTGTCTCATGCGAGTTGGTTGATTATTATGAAAATATACGAAATGCATATTTCTGAGATTGTTTAGTAGAGCTGAAGTCAGCAAAACATAAGTAGTTAATATCCATCAAATCCAATGATATCAGAGTATAAACTACTGAAATTAATTTTATCAATACGAATATTATGAAATGCAAATGTTTGTTCATTTGTTTGCAAGAGTTTCTGGCTCATAGATTCAGTTCCCTGGAGGTCTACTTGCACAAGTGGAACATATTTAGGGCTTAATTTGCACAAGTGCCTTGCAGCAAATATTCAAACCCTTCTATAACACCTTTACTTCTTACAACCAGAATTCTTTCTCTCTCTCATATATATATATATATATATATATATATATATATATATATATATATGAGAGACAGACAAATCCATACTTTCTTTAAAGTAGTCTTCCTCTCCCCTTTCCTACGGCTGTTTCGCTTGGAATGTGAGAATGTTTTGTGTTAATTTGCCAAATTATACATTTGAGCTGCTTTTTGGATTTAAATTAAATATTAAATAAAGTGGTTATTACTAAAAAAATACTTGACCACAATTCTAACATATATATATATATATATATATATATATATATATATATATATATATATATATACAATATTATGATTATTTTTTAAATTCTTATCAACACACACAGGCTTATTACCAGGTAATAAGTCAGTATATATCTAATCGAAAAGTGCTCAATACTAAATTAGTTAATAGTAGAGCTGATGCATATATATATTTTTTTCTTTTGGTCTACATGAACAAGATTTTGATCTATATGACCTCCCCAGAGTCACTACTTTGTTCAACTCAATTCAATATATATATATATATATATATATATATATATATATATAGTTCGGCAGCAAGTCGTTTATTATGCAAGCTACATTGAAGACCACAGAGTTCTCTCTCTTCACGATCTTTCTTGTCAATTTCTTGACGCGGAATGGAACACGACAGAATGCTAGGTGCCATACTCCACCGGTTTACACCCGAAAACCGAAGAGTCGCTTGCCGCGTCGAGAAATTGACAAGAAAAATTGTGAAGAGAGAGAACTCTGTAGTCTTTAAGGAAGCTTGCATATATATATATATATATATATATATAAATCCAAATAATTTATTTAAAAAGCAGCTATATGTAACATATTTCAGAGTTGTAGCGCAGTTTCATCCAGATGGACTGACTTTTTAAATTTTTAAAATCCTCTCATAAGAAATCTTCAGCATCTCAATAGGGGGAAATTTGAACGAGTCACCATACTTTTTTACCCTAAGGAATTCTTATATAGAGAGGCACAAGGCCAGTTTTATCTTACTCCCACAAGTAAGATGTGACCTAAGGTCGGGTCGGGAAAGTGGGGTTTGAAAAGCCAGCGCCCCAGAGGTGAGCACTCTGGCCATTAAAAATTGCCTGGGCAGCCCCATCGGCATTCCCCGGTAGGGGCGCCTCAGGCAGTAAGCAATAAACTTACTCCTTCCCAAAGAGGGGAGGCGAAGCCTGGGAGGGTGGACTTCCTAGAACTGCACAGGACAGACCCATAGACCGGCCTAAATCAAGCCCCGAAGGCCAAGACAATACCAGTCTATGGGGTGTAGTATCCATCGGAACAGATACTACACTTTGATCTTAGCCAAAAGGCCAATAACAAATGGCATTAATAAGTGAATCGGTTCATCCAAGCACTAAAATGAGACTCTAGCAAATTTGTTGAATAATAATAATAATTAAATAAGAAAGATCAAAATAAATCAGAGAAATACTATTTTAAAGAACAAATAATGGATACTAACTGGACAGCAAGAGCCAATCAAATCGCCAATTAAGAGATAAACTCATAAAATCATGCGTATGCATACAATACATAGTTTGTCTTTCTATGCGTTCATTTTTACACAATCTGATGATGTGTCGCCAATGTAAGTAATTAAGATATAATTTTCCATTTCCATAAGGAATTCGATTGTTCCAGGTGTTTAATATTTTTGCCAAAAATGTAAAATTGTGTCAACTGAACAAAGAATTTAAAAAAAAAAAAAATTATTTACCTCCTCTCCAAGAGGTTAGACACAAGGTCAGGTGTGGATTTTGATAGAAAATGATCATGTGGAACGAACTGGAATCGAACCTGGCACTCCGAGGTTCCCAGTCTCCGATGCATGCCGGTATGTACAATGGACGTTAAACCGAATATGATGATATAATGATGAGGATTAAGCCAATAAGAATAAAGAAAACAAAAAATGTTGTGTTAAATAAATACAAATATAAAAATGTTAAATAAACTCTAATCGTAAACCTGGAAGACAATATGTCGAAGGCTATAAATAAATTTAAGGAAAGTAGAAAGCGGACCTTGGGTTTACTTTCGTCAGCCTCGTAACTCTCGCTTCCCTTATTTTGTCCTGTATTTCTCACATTCTATCAGCGATGTTTCTGACAAAGGGGGAAGAATTGCTGTTTTCTGGGTCGGAATCTTTCTATCTAACATTTATCGTTGGCTAGTTTTTTATGTTGAAGTAGTATTTTTTATTATCTCCTTTCATCAAGTGACTTCATACCTTGTCTGCAGCGATTTCCATTAAAAAAAAAAAAAGTTGCAATTAAAAAAAAAAAAACAGTGGCTCAAGCACCAAATCTACCCGTCGTATAATGGGTGTGCAATCTGCATGAATGCGCTATTTCGTCTTGAATAATAATAATAAAAAAAGTTTATGGACTGTAGTGCATAGGTTTATGCAAAGCAGATGCTACCTCATTTTAACCCATTCTATCCCTCCCCCAAACGAGGGAAGCTTGCTCAACCCTCCCTCATCTTCCAATGCTAGAAAAGATGGTTCCAGCAACACTCTGGGGGCCTCCATAAAATATTGTTGGAATTTTTTTTTTACATAAAGTAGCTTTTTAACAGTAACAGCATAGTTTTTAAACAAACAACAAAATAATCTTACTGCGCATGTGCCCAAATTTAAATTCCATCCAACTTTCGCTTTTTTGAAACTCGTGATGATGTTTAATTTGAAAACTTGAATTCCTGATAAAAGATATATTTTACTGAATGAAAAGCTGAAAATGTTATTATTCTCAGAAAAGAGATTAACACATTAGTTTGTTTACAAATGAAGGTCCATATTGGAGGTGGGTAGGTGGTGGTGGTGGTGGTGGTGGTGGTGGTGGTTGGTGTGGGGGGGTAGGTCTCCATGCCAGGGTTAAGTTTATGTTTGTCTGCATTGAAAAACTATGTCATTTTGTACACTTTTTCTGAGATAGTCTGATCCAGAAGAGGGTGAAATGAAAGAAGGAAGAAATTAAAAAGGTTTGAGGACGTCAAAAGAAAAGCGATGGGGATAGCATTATTGATGAAATTAAAAAGGGAGACTGCAAACGGACAAGCAATTTTCAAAATGAACATACACTAGTTAACATAATCCACCATTTATTTATTCCAGTCAAAATATGTTTCGGTCGCATATTTTGGCTAGTATATATAATGTAAGTGTTGAGTTTGCTGACGAACAGTCGATTGTGACAATTTCTTGTTGCACCTATGTTACCACCTCCCCCAAAAAGGAGGAGGTAATGCTTGGGAGGATATCATGACCACAGAACAGATACTACATTACCCCCCCCCCCTTAATGGAGGTAATACCTGGGAGAATGGTCTCATAACAACAGAAAATATTCTACACTACCAATCCTCCCCAAAAGAGGAGGTAATGCCTGGCAAGATGATCTCATAACAACAGAACAGATACTACATTACCCCCTCCCCCAATGGAGGTAATGCCTGGGAGAATGGTCTCATAACAACAGAAAATATTCTACACTACCACTCCTCCCCAAAAGAGGAGGTAATGCCTGGCAAGATGATCTCATAACAACAGAACAGATACTACATTACCCCCTCCCCCAATGGAGGTAATGCCTGGGAGAATGGTCTCATAACAGAAAATATTCTACACTACCACTCCTCCCCAAAAGAGGAGGTAATGCCTGGCAAGATGATCTCATAACAACAGAACAGATGCTACATTAACACCACTACCGCTAGATCGAGCATTAAAAGATAGTACAAAAGATATGACAGTAATAGAAGTAATAGTATAGTTCGGCTTCCGGCAGATACGACATCTCCATTAGTAATAGAAGTACAATAGTTTTTTTTCTTTTTTTTTTTAGTTTTGTTCAATCAAAACAAGACATATTGCCACTGAAGTGTAGAAGTAATAATATAGTTTCGGCTCTAGACACGCAGATACCAAATATCTTTTAGTAAAAGAAGTACAATAGTACATTAATAGAAGTAATAGTATAGTTTTGACATCAGACTAACAGCTACCAAATCTCCATTAGTAATAGATTTATATTTATTTATTTTATTTATTTATTTTTTTACTTTTGTTCATCCTAAGCCCATTGAAGCATAAGGGGCTACTGTGACGGGGATCATATTTATGGAGGGCAACGTGAGTGGGAAGTTGGGCAGCAAGATGTTTATTCACATTAAATTTAAATTTCTGCATATTGGTATAGTCGGAAAACAAAGAGCAGGGAGGGAATTCCAAAAGCAAACAGTTTGAGAAAAGAAGCTATTAGAGTAGAAAATCGTCTGGCATCTAGGGAGCTCTACAGTGAAGGGTTGGGATTTGGCTGCTCGTCGAGTCATTGAGGGGGAAACAGGTGCAGTAAGTTCATAGAAGCACATTGTAAAACAAGCACAGGGATGCAACATTGCGGCAACGCGACAGCGGCTGAAGCTTGGCAAACAGTGCGAGACCTATTAGGTTAGAAATTCTTTTTACACCTCCTTGTCCAAGAGGGAAAGGCTAGTGATTGGTGCACCAGCCCAGATGTGGTAACAATACTACATGCACAGGGTGAATGCTGGCTTTATATAGACATAAGATACTGGCAGGTGTGAGAAGTTTTCTAGCCCCATAAAGAGAGCCTACCTTCTTTGCAGCAGACTTGGCAACACGTTCTATGTACTTATTCCAAGTCATGTTGCCTGAGGATGTCATGCAAAGGAGTTTGAACGTTGGACTCTCGGGAAGGGTGCTATCACCATTTTTACCCCATTCTATTACAGACTAGAGGTCATTTTCTAAGGATTCAGCAATGTGTGGACATTCGATTTACTTCTTATGCTGAGAATAGAGTGGGGTGTCATCAGCAAATACACCCAGCTCAGACGTGATTGCATTGTTTATTAAGATCAGATAGGTCCAAGTATCGATCCTTGGGGTATACCTGCGTTGATGTGATATTGTTTAGATATACAGCCTTCGAAAACGACCTAGATCTTCCATTTATTTATCTTCCTCCCACAAGGTAAGATGTGACACAAGGTCGGGAAAGTGGGATTTGAAAAACCAGCGCCCGAGAAGGTGAGCACTCTGGCCTACAAAAAATGCCTGGACAGCCCAGTCGGCATTCCCCTGTAGGGCCGCCTCAGGCAGTAAGCAATAAACTAACCCCTTCTCAAAGGGTGAGAAGGCAAAGCCTGGGAGGGTGGACCTCCTAGAACCGCACAGGACAGACCCATAGACAGCGTAAATCAAGCCCCGAAGGCCAAGACAATACCGGTCTATGGGGTGCAGTATCCATCGGAACAGATACTAAGGAAAAATCTTATATTAAATAATCGTTCAGTAATACCGTATGAGTTGATTTTCCTGAGAACACTTCTATGTCAGACTTTATTCAAGTCTTTGGAGATGTCTAGGCTAGCCTTCCTTGCCTTATCTATGTGTGCGGTATATTTGTTCCGAGATGACCGTTAGAATGGATGACCTATGTTCATAAGGTCAGAGAGAAGTCTATGCGAAACAATTACACGTTTATTTTTAATAAATTATTAAAGAAACGTTTAATATTTGGTTTAGTAGAGTTATCAAAATAATTGAAAGGGATGTAATTTGTAAGTCATAACTTTTTACTTACTACTACTACTACTACTACTACTAATACTAATACTAAGCCTCAGTTGATACCACACAAATGATGGTAAAGGGTCAAGGAAGATGGAAAGACCAAGGAGAGAGAGCACTAAGCAGACCTCCACTGGAAGAGTGTTGATAGTACAGGAACCTTGAGAGTTGGGGAATTGCCACCCAAAGCTCAGATGACCAATGGTTGTTGCCAACGATAAATCTATGGTAAGCAGCTGTTGTAATAATGCAAAATCGATTGCAATGGTTATCGAAAGCGGTGGAGAGTACTGGAAATCTGGGGAGACTTGTTATCACTCAGACTCCAGGGAACACCACCGATTACTGTGAGTGAGCAATCACTGATGACGACCTGCATGAGAACTCCTAGTGAGTAACAATAATAATAATATATCTGTGGAGACGTGTTGTCACTCAGACTCCAAGGAATGCAACCTGTTGTTGTCAGTGAGCGATCACTGTTAATAATTTGTGTGGTAATTCCTAGTAAGTAAATAAGGTGTTTTCACAGATTAGGACCCACGCTAACTTTAGGCTTAGGATGCGGGTTAGCATTAGAGTTAGGGTCAAAGTTAGCGTGGAATAATAATACTGTCTTTATTTGATTTCAAAATATATTTAAAAAAAAAACACTTTCAATAAAGCAGGGAATAAAGTATAAGGTATTTTTCCATCCCTCAATTATTAATGTAATAAAATTATTAATGTAATAAAATTATTAATGTAATAAAATTATTAATGTAATAAAATTATTAATGTTTAAATGGAACGTGAAATAGAATAAGAATAAATCAATTCACTGACCAGATGGAGGAAGAAAGTAGACATTATCGAAACAACACTATTTTTTTTATTTTTCTTATCTTTCCGTTTTTGCTGGAGATGGGGCATCCTACCGGATGCCAGACATTCACCGGCTATTTCAGACACTCCCGCCTAGAGATCGTTTTAAGATTCTAACCGCCCCTTTAAGTGCAATTGTTTGTATTTCTCTTGCACTCGGTTCACCGGGTATACTCGCCAGATAGCTTTTGAAATTCTTATTCATTAGTCCTGTTGCTTCTATAATTACTGGTATGATGGAGATTTTCGTAAGATTCCTGTTTCTTTTCATGTCGTACATGAGACCTTGGTATTTCATAATCTTTTCCCTTTCTGCTCTGTTCAATCCTGCATCATTAGAGACACTGACTTCAACTAGGGTTGCTACTTTCTCCCTTTTGTCCCATATTATGATGTCAGGTTTAACAGCTCCGTTTTCTAGATATGTAGCTGTAGGGATTGCATAGTCATAGTGGATGGTGTCTAAATTATTTCCAACTGTTCTTTCTGGTATATGCTCCCAGGACTTGCTGCTCAACTGGATATTCAACTTTTTACAAATAGTCCAGTGAAGATATTTACACACTCCGTTGTGTCGCATTGTATAACAGCCATCCCCCAGGAGAACCTTACAACTGGATGTCATGTGGCTCACAGTCTCTACTTCTGTGTGGCAGAACCTGCACTTGTTATTGTTGCTGAGACCACTCATCTTTTTAAAAGCATTGGTGTGAGAGTTTGTGCACTTACATTTCAGATTTGAAGTCATTTATCTCTGGGCAATTTCGGTTAGTCTTGAAGATTCAGTGGTGCCGACTTCCTTATGAATCTTACCAACCTCAACCTCTTCATGTAATAAATGTACATATCTATGCACATGCATGCACACACACACACACACACACACACACACCTAAAATGGCATCTAGGTATATGGAGAAGTGTGCATTTACATGGGCACATCATTAACCAAATATATCTTTCGTTCTCTTCATTATTCTCAGAGCTTTTTTACAGGAAGATTCAACTTTTAATTAGTCATATCGGAAAAAAAAAAAATAATTACTTCATTATTTTAACGCATAGAATATTTTATAATCATGATAAAAAAATATTCAAAAAATAATTAAACCTTTGTTTTTATTTTGTCATTAATTTCAAACAATGTTTGTAAAAATATGCGTGGCATCAAAATTAAAAGAAACGCTGCACAAATATTTGTATGTTGAGTAAATAAAAAAATGAGATCTTCAAAAACAAAGAATTTTGATTTTAGAGTTTGATCTTTTTTTTTTTTAATTATCTTTTTTCAAATTGTCAAACTTACAGAATTTGTGAAACTTCTGATAATTAATGTAGATTGTTTATTATGAATATCAAGATATATATATATCAATATATATATATCAATATATATATATATATATATATATATATCAATGTATATATATCAATATATATATATATATCAATATATATATATATATATATATATCAATATATATCAAGATCTATATATCAATATATAGATATATATATATCAATATATATATATATATCAAGATCTATATATCTATATATATATATATCAATATATATCAATATATATATATCAATATCAATATATATATATCAATATATATATATATAT
>OY744545.1:41671250-41683750 GCA_963556195.1 Sepiola atlantica
ATATATATCAAGATTATATATATATATATATATATATATATATATATCAAGATTATATATATATATATATATATATATATATCAAGATTATATATATATATATATATATATATATATCAAGATTATATATATATATATATATATCAAGATTATATATATATATATATATATCAAGATTATATATATATATATATATATATCAAGATTATATATATATATATATATCAAGATTATATATATCACCTTCTATGTATGACACCGGTCAAAGAAGCATTCGAATTCTCAGAGTTACAGAGACATAGTATGGGTCAATCTGAAGGACACTACAGCACCCATTATCCATTGGGTCAGTATTTGTTATATATATTATTAAATATATAACTTCTTAACTTTGACAGTCGTCGATAATCATGTTTCTACAAAGATTAGAAAGCCAAAGAATTTCACAAAATCAGAATACATTGTGATGTCATAATAGACCCTTCCCCCCCCCTCTCTCTCTCTCTCTCTCTTTTTTCATTCCTCTCTCCACTTCTTTTATCACTTTTTATTTTGGTCATTCGCCTTCCCTTTCTAATCTTGTTTTAATCTCTATTTATGAAATTAAAGAAACTTCAATTCTGGTCGATTTTTTTAATTGGATTTTGAAACAAATTTTTTCATTACATTTTCTTAAGTACTTTGGTGCTGATATCGATCCTGAACCAGTTTTTGTGAGGTTCGACTCGGAAGCGTCTGGCTGTCCTACGCAAACGCCCGAGAGTTGACGAGCCGATTTGTACCAGACGACAATTTTGATATGGTGTTGAGTCCTACGATAATGTTTTGCTTGTTTTGTTTTTGTTGTTGTTGGGTTTAGGGTTTAGGGTTAAAAATATTTATTTGATAACAGTAATTTCGCTCTGTTTTGCTTGTTTTATTTGTTTTGTTGTTTAAAAAATTTCTTGTAACTATAACTAAAAATTATAGGACGCAACAACGTATCAAAATAAAAAAAAAATATTTATTTGATAACAGTAACTTCGCTATGTTTTGCTTGTTTTTTTTTTGTTGTTGTTTCTTTTAGAAAATTTCTTGAAAATATAACTTACAATCACAGGACGCAGCACCGTATCAAAATTGTCGTCTGGTATCGGGCGTTTGCGTAGGACAGCCGAACGCTTCCGAGTCGAACCTCACGAAAACTGGTTCAGGATCGATATCAGTACCAGTATTTTAAATAAATAAATTATTAATTAATTGATTTTTATTTTTGTTTTAATTTTACAAATCATGCGTATTCGTATATGCACACACACACAATATCTGATCAGATTATTTATAAATGCAGATAAATGACATAGTGATGATGATGATGATGATGACTATGATGTATATAATGTATTTTGATAGCTGCAATAAGAGACATTAATAGCACATCTTGAGATTCGGTAAACATAAGTGTTATAAACAGTTGACAGTAATAGTTATTATCTACAGAAGGACTTTTACAAATAAAAATCTATACAATTTGCACATTGAATCTTTCAGATGGTGGGAGGAATGGGGAATGAGACAATAAGTGGTAGAAGGATGACGTAAATAAATAAATGATGTAAATAATGGGTCAAGCCATAAACAGTCTTTTGACTGCTCAGTCACCATGTCAACAAGGGTTTTAATTGGATGACATAAATATAGTTTTATTCAGCAGCCGTAGCATCTGAAACGATGAAACAGTGTTTATCTTTTGTTGTAACTGACATCCTCAAAGCTTATTCGTGAAATCTTGCTACTTTCTGTTGAATTGAAAACAGATGGTAACTTTATTCTCTAACTCTATGGATGTGCACTTAAAATATTTGTCTACCTTCACAATCAGTTTATGGCACTAATGTACAATGAAACAATGTCGACCCATTATAAAACTAACAAATACAGGATAGAGAGAAAATGATATGTAGCGGAATCAGTCGTCGTGTTGGTTAGTTGATACAACTAAATTAACATAACAAATAATTGTTTTATTTTCCCTTTTATAAACACGGAAAGGGGAAATATTTTTGGAATTAGGTTGTAATAGTAATAGGTATAATAAATGTCGATGTGGCTACAATCCAAAGTGACTGATTTTAGCCTCAAAACAAGGGTGAGGTTGAGCATTCCATCAACAAACAACAATAGTACGTGAACACGCACCACGGGGAGGAGGAGAGGCACAAAACATTGTCTTCTATTATATAAAGAAGAGTCGCATTTCCGTCTGTGTGTATATGCATCCGGTTAAAACTCAGACCCCTACCAAAGATACAGTTACAAACCTTATATCATCGGATTTAGTGTGACCCCTCCCTCCCGTCCTGGTTATGGTAAAAAAAATTTTTTTTTAAAGTACTGTAGTATTCAAAATTAATACATCGGGGGGGGGGGGGTAATAAAAAATACCTACTTTCATTCTAACTGGTAATTATTCAAAAAACAACACTGAAACTAAGTCAAGTAGTCTATTAGCTGCCGATGACTGTTTTTTTTTCTTTATTGATTTTTTTATTATTATTATATTTAACCAATTGTCAGAGTGTGTGTGTGAGATTATATATATATATATATATATATATATATATATATATATATAGAGAGAGAGAGAGAGAGAGAATGGGGGGGGGGAGTGAAACAAAAATGAAAGTAAAAAAAGACTCCTTGGTACAGATAATGTTTAATACATTTTGTATGTGTATATATATATATTTATATATATATATATATATATATATATATATATATATATATATATCAATCATTAACATCTTAAGACGGAAAGAAAAAAGGTATTGGGAAAGTAGTGATGATATATTTAGTTTTGAATTTAAAAATTGAAACGATATTAAATACATCAGTTGTCAGAAGAATGCAGATATTCAGTATAAAACTATTGCCACTCCAGGAAGGAATCGAATTCTTCATCTTGTTGAAAATTCCGAAAGTCGAAGTGAAAAGCGAAAATAGAGAATATGACAAACAAGAGATTGCGAAAAGTTCATTTGTTTGAAGTTCGATTTTTGCTTTCGTTTTTAACGTGGAAATGGAATAAAAGTTTCTACTGATAGAAAATACTATTACAAGTTATTTTTGTAATGGAAATTCCACAGTGAAATAAGTAACATACGTAGTGAGAAATGTATTGATACATAGATAATCCTTCGAAGCATAATCCTGTTTGTCGTAACTGATAATTTGTTATGTGTATATTTTTGGTGCTTTCACAGATTAGGACCCAGGCTAACTTTGCCCCTGTCGTTAGGGTTAGGGTGGGGGGTAGGGTTAATGGCACTGATATCGATCCTGAACCAGTTTTCGTGAGGTTCGACTCGGAAGCGTTCGGCTGTCGTACGCAAACGCCCGAGAGTTGACGAGCCGATTTGTACCAGACGACAATTTTGATACGGTGCTGCGTACTATGATAATGTTTTGCTTGTTTTGTTTTTTGGTTGTTAGGGTTTAGGGTTAGGGGTTAGAGTTAGGGTTATAAATATTTATTTGATAACAGTAATTTCGCTCTGTTTTGGTTGTTTTATTGTTTTGTTGTTTAAAAAATTTCTTGCAACTATAACTAAATATTATAGGACGCAGCAACGTATCAAAATAAAAAAAAATATTTATTTGATAACGGTAACTTCGCTATGTTTTGCTGGTTTTGTTTTTTTTGTTGTTTTTCTTTTAGAAAATTTCTTGAAAATATAACTTACAATCACAGGACGTAGCACCATATCAAAATTGTCGTCTGGTACCATTCGGCTCGTCAACATTCGGGCGTTTGCATAGGACAGCCAGACGCTTTCGAGTCGAACTTCACGAAAACTGGTTCAGGATCAATATCAGTACCGGGTTAATGTTAGAGTTAGAGTTAGAGTTAGAGTTAGGGTTAAAGTTAGCGTGGGTCCTAATCTGTAAAAGTACCATTTTTTGTTTTTACTCATAACAAATTTGGTTGTATTAAGTTTCAGTTTTAGTTCAGTCAATTATATACGTTCAAATGTTGCAATGCACGCCAAAAAACGCAGCATTTATCAATGATTTTCGATTGGTACCAGTTTACAACATGGCGTAGGTAGATATGACTATACTGATGTTTGATATGAGATGAGAAAAGAACTCTCCCCCTCTCTATCTACCTATGTCTGTATCTGTCTCTTTGCTTCTCTTTCTCTCACACACATATGTGAACCAAATTTAATAAAAAAAAAATCTATATGATGGTTTTAAAAAAAAAAAAAAAAATTGTGACAATGACGTTATTTCCGGAAGAATACATAAGAAAACTACATTGATTTATTTGTAAACATCTAAGCGATCGTTTTTTGAATAAAATGTCTTTAATAAAATAGAAGAAAAAAACATCCTAAAAAACAAAACAAAAAGAAAACCAGAAACATCATTCATCCATACTCACCTTAAACCTGGTAACATTCAGAATGTCTTTTCTTTCACTTGAAGAATTATTCAATCTCTTAAATTCTTTCGCTCTCTCATACACACCTATCTGTATCTATATACTTCTAAGACTTTGTGCCCCTTGCTTATTTGTCACCATGCCCACTTTATTTGAATGATTTATGACATCATTCACTGATGATCTCATAAAGAGGGAAGAGCAAGAGAGGGGGGGGGTAGTCCATTATGACATCACAAGCGAGTTTCAAAAATATTCGTGTGAGGTTGTTTGTTGCTTGAGAGCAACAGCAGCAGCCGTAACTGCTGACTGGTATGGACCTTGCTGGTTTGCTTATAAACTTCACTGAAGTTGTGAGAGAAATATCCTTTATGATGTCATCCGTGGATAAATAGGGAAAAGAGAAAGGAAAGAGAGAGCGGACATGTGACATAGAAAGAGAGTTTCATATATATTCCATGATAAATGCCAATTATACTGAAATCATATGCCCTTAATAGGGTTAAGATGAAAATTCATGTACACTAAATGTACAAAAGCAAGGAAATTCCCAATTTTTACACTTTTATTGTCATTAAGGGTATGACTACATATTAACCAAACCATTTCATTATCACATCACACTACAGTATAAATCTCTATGCATGAGTGGATGAAGTGTGTGAGGTGCACTGAAGAAAATTCCTACCAGTAAAATACATAGCCCTGTTGTGCTCGCATACCCTTAATGACAATAAAAGTGTAAAAATTTGGGAATTTCCTTGCTTTTGTACATTTAGTGTATATGAATTTTCATCTTAACCTTATTAAGGGCATATGATTTCAGTATACTGGCATTTTTCATGGAATGTCACTACTTTTGTAAAGGCTATGCCTCAATACAATGGTCATTTTTAAGGGTTTTTTTGAATTTTCTGGAAAACTAAGGTATATATGGTAAACTGAAATTAAAATGCCATCAACTAGACACTAGAACCTCTATCTCTGCCAAAAATCAGCTTAATGCATCAAATAGTTGATGAGATACAGGGTGGCAGATACGTACGTACACACAGATAACATGATTTCATGATTGAACTTTCTAGATCTCTGGGTTGCCTTAACTAATGATGCTGAAATTCTACACACTTATAGAACCTATCAAATAAAAATTTTGTGCAAAGTTTGAACTAATTTGGTTTATTGGATTTTGAGTTATGATTGATCAAAGAAATGAGATTTTCAGCATAGGCCGTTTTTGAAGTCTATTACGGGATAGAGCGCTCTCGCGCCTCCCTTGATTTGTGTATGGTTGTTTGAAAGCAGCAACAGACGTAACTGCTGGCTGGTCTATATAGAACTAACAGTCTGTTGATGTGTATGTAGTTTGTTTGAAAGCAACCATAGCTTAGAATTTCAATATATTTATGAAAATATTTAGAAATTTACAATAATATATAACAAATACTGACCCGTCCAGTCATAAGTATCTAATATATATATATATATATATATATATATATATATATATATATATATATATATATATATCTTCTGATATAAAATAATAAGTATATATATATAATAAATATTTGTTTTGTTTATTATCGATGTACATATACGTTTTGTCCTTTATAATTATGACTCATCAGCATAGAGATATGACTATTCACTACTGGCCATGCGATTCGAAACCCCAGATTCCGAGTATTTTGCAACCAAATTCCCTACATCTAGAACCACTCGGCCAACGCTGAATAGCGAATAAACAGTGATAATTTTAACACTTTATCCGGCGACTTGACGTCATAAGAGCGTTCTACTTAATGAAAGGAACGATGCATTTATAGCTAGCGACGTCATGCTGTATATATATATATATATATATATATATTAGATACTTATGACTGGTCGGGTCAGTATTTGTTATATATTAATTATTGGAAATTTCTAAATTTACAGTGCCCATCTAAACGGATTTTCTAGGAGCTACAAATAATAAATATTTGTTTTGTTTATTATCTATGTACATACGTACACATATATATATATATATAGTTGTTATTTTATATCAGAAGATCTGTAGTTCTAGCTTATGAAAAAAGGGGCTTCCTCAAGAAGAGAGTCATTCATTTCAACTGGAGCAAAACAAGGATCCCGGAATTGGTGGTGAAAGGAGAAAATATTGGTTTTACAGGTGTTAAAAGTAACAAGTCTCTTTTTTTTTTCATAGCACCACATGTTCAAGATCAGAAGAGAAAGAATCAGCAAAATCTTGACCACCAAAGCTCTTCGAAATGCTGCCATAGACAGTTGTGTTGTGAGCAGACATGTCAACAAATGATATCAGAATATGATTTAGAAGATCATTGATGAAAATCAGGAAGAGATTTGGCCCCCATAGTAGATCTTTGAGGTATACTAACATTGATATAACGTGCTTCCAACTTCTGTCCATCAACAACTACTTCTATAGACCTTTTGTGTTTTTTTGTGTTCAAATTTTTATTTTTATTTTTTTTATTACTAATGGGTCACCAGTTATAAAGTCCTGGTGGCCACTCGAGGATAAAGGTCAAAGAGATTGTCAGTTGAACGATGATCGCCACCACGAGAGGATTGGGAGCAATGGGAGGAATGGGCAGAAGATTATTAAAGAGGAATTGTTTATCCAAGAGGACGGCTCAACAAGTATTTGTTTACATTAGACTTTGAGACGCCCATGTTGTAGCCGGTTGGAAAGCAGCCTTGTGGTATTTTGTTCACAGAAAAGAACCTTGTTTATGGAAGTTCTGTTTGGTTTTTCGTACAGAGAGAAAGAGAGAGAAAGAGAGAGAGAGAGAGAGAGAGAGAGAGAGAAAGGAAAGCTCTTTGCTGGGGTTGAGGCTAGACACAGAGAAAAAGGATTTGTTGGTTAAGAAAACATTTCCAGATATTCCATAGCTAGCAAGTGTGTGCCATGCCCTATCAAGGCCTTGATATGTTGAAAGCTATGGCTTTAGAAATTAAACCCCTATTCGCTGATCCTATGCAAGTTGATCTTGCAGGACGAAATCCATATTGCTTGTCACTAAGTAGATTGCTTTTGCTGAGGTGATTCATAACTTCTTGACTTATAACAGACTCAAACAACTGACTTATGACATAATGGAGGCTGATCGGCCTGTATTGATATGAAGATGACTAATCACCAGTAATTTTAAATACTGGGCAGACTGATGAAACTTTCCAAAGAAATAGAAATATTGTTTCCTTGAAGAAACGATTGAATAGCTTTTTAATGATAACATCCAGTTCCAGCAGCAGATTTTTAAGGACAATGACTAGAATGTTGTCAGGACCAGTTGCCTTGACCAGTTGCCTTGACCAGTTGCCTTGACCAGTTGCCTTGCTAGCATCACAGTTCTTTATAAGTTTGGCAACATCCCGGATAAATATATGGATATTACTTAGAATATTTCTAATTGTAGGGGTAAATTCCGGAAGTGGGTGGCCCTGATCACAAAGGGTGGAATTTAAAACAAAGTTATTTGTAAAAAAGCTTGGTTTTATTAGCAATACACATGAAAAAATTTAAATTGCTTAAAATATCTCAATATATTTCATATATAGAAAGAGCTTGATGATCTAAGAAAGAATCTTTTAAATTTTTTTAAATCTGACTAAAAATAAGGAAGTTATGACTATTTTTGTGCCTCGCGCAATTGGATATTTTCCCCTTTTTAAGACAATATGCGTTTCGTCACATTTTTTACACTAATTTTTCAGTAAAACTGTTATACCTTGGTTAAAACACAAGATTAAGCAATGAAATTTACCATATAAGTGTATTTTTGTACAAGGAATCAGAATGTGCCACTGAAAATACCATATACGTCATCATTTGATAAAACTTTTATCAAATGATGTCGTATATGGTATATTAATGATTATTATTTACTATTTGTTTGTTATGCTTCCTTGGGCATTTCCCCTTTAACTATCTTCTCAATTCAACTGTTAAAAAAATAAAATTAAACTCTTAGTACAGTATCGATATCCAGATCAAATTCTGTCAAATATTTCATTTGACAACTCCCAATAGTGCCCCCTCAATTTCTCCCTCCTACCACTTTCTCTGAATTTATCCAACCTCATCTTAAACTGATCCATGCTATTGTTGTTCTTAATCCGATCTGGCAATTTATGTTTGTTATTCTTTAAAAATGATATTATTAGTAGCACTGATACACTGGTATATGTATGGCTTGTTTAGCTTATACCGACAAGACCAAAACCTCAACTTGTTAATGCACACAAAACAACCCATATATATACATATTTATTTATTATACATTTTTATTTATACAAACATTTCTGGCTACATATGTTCATACATGTTTTGGCTGAAGTTTGGTCAGACAAAATATTAAATTGAAAAACATACACACACACACACATACATATATAAGCACCTATATGTGTGTGTGTTTCTAAGTGCACATGTTACTTTTTTTAAATTATATATTAAATGTAAAACCTTAAAACAGTCTAATGTTTCTTCTACTATTCCAAGCTACCATCTTGCAAAAAAAATTTATCAAATTAGAAAAAAATAATGTATAAAAGAAAATCTTAAAATTACTTTTATTTTTTCGCTAGAGGAAATCTTAAAAAAAAACCCAAAAAAAAACCCAAAAGAATTTTAACTAAATATAGAGGGAAAGTATTCTCCTATTTTTTGGTTTCGCCTTTGAATTGAATAAATATAAACTAATAAAAACCTACACGTGAAAAGCTTGAAGACAATCGCAACATAAGTGGATAAGTCAATCGGAATGGCAAATTTATTTTACAGACACTTCTATTTTTTAAATAACTCATATTTTTTTTGGCATCCTAGTAAGTGGGAATGAGTTGAATAAAAGAAATAGAAAAGTGAGAGAGAGTGGTGGTGGCATAGAATTGTGAATAAAAAGATTTTTGTGTTGTTTTAGAGTTTGAAATCTGAAGATTTTATAACTTGCTTTCAAAAATGCTTGAATAAAACCAACACAGAGAAAAGAATTCACTTCATAGACACAAGTTAAACAAGTAAAATGATTATTTTTAATAAGTGACCAAAGAGAAGTTCAAAGTTTAATGCCACAACAAATGGAGAGAATTTATTTTGAATGGTGGAAAATATTCAAAGCTATCTTAACTAAGTTTTCAACATCTAACAAGCCGCGCGTGTGTGGTCCCCCTCTGTATGTGACTCGATGTGGCGAGTGAAAAAATGCAATAAATTTGGTCAATTTTAGGCATTTTGACCCCCCCCCCCCCTTTGACCCCATGGGGCACGAACCAGAATTTTTCTGAGGTCAAGGATGCTCATTTTAGATCCAAAACAATTACCTCTAACTTTTGGACAAGTTTCAGAAAAATTGAATGGATGGATCAAACGTTATGGGAGAAAAGGGTCATTTTTTGCCATTTTGGGGGCTTTTGACCCCCTGGGGGCGTGAACCAGATTGTTTAAGGTCAGCGATACTTATTTTCTATTAGGAACAATTGCCTCCACATTTTGGCCAAGTTTCAGAGAAATTGAATGGATGGATGAAAAGTTATGGGGCAAAAAATGTCATTTTTGCCATTTCGGGGCCTTTTGACCCCCTGGGGCGGGGGGGGGGGGGGGCTAACCAGATTTTTTTTCAAAAATCGGAGAATGTCACTTTCTAACCTGACAAAAGTTACAACTTCATGAAAAATTTCAGAGAAATTCAATGGATGGTTGCGGAGAAAAATCCGGACAAACGGACATGCCTCAAAACATAAGTCCCCTGATTTTATAAATCGGGGGGGGGGGGGGGGGACCAATTATATAACACTGATTAAGAATGAAATAGTTATAATACTATAGAACTTCTCGTGCCATGGAGAAATGTTAAATAGAAAATTTATTAATGGGCTATCTATCAACAATTTTTATTGTAGGTTTTCAAATTGTTTCATCTTTCAGACAAGTTAAATGCCTATCATTTTGACTGCCTTACGATAAGCTGAATTATGAGGGGAATCTGAATTTAATGACTCGGCTGCCATCCCGAAGTGGCATATTTTCGTCCTCATCATCGTCAATTAAATCCCAGAATAATCGTCAAAATCACGAATTATCTTTTCTTGTTGATTCATCATCAAAATAGATGGGCGACAACAACTTTGCTTCGAAATTGAACATTTATTTTAAATCTTAAATAAAAATAAGTGACCGATAAGCCACAAACAAGTGCTCAAATATTTTATTTTTTTATTTTTTAAAGATATTCACATTATTCAAAATAATATTAATATTGTTCACGAAGATAAAGGCAATTTCATCAAAAAAAAAAAAACCTTGATTTTCAATTTTTTTAAAAGAAGATTTTGGGCAGTTTCTCAGTTATAGGTTTATCAAAAACAATGAAAAAATGTTAAAGGAAGATTATCATTTTTTTTTTCCCACAAAATATTACAATTTTAATAAACAGCAATTATTATTGAAACTAACCTTATTAAGTAATAATATACATTTTGGCACATGTTCGTCTTTTCTCACAGTCCGTTTTTCATAACATTTTACTGACCAGTTTTTTTTTCTTTTTTCGGTGTACACTTACCTATCAGGCTGCTAGAGAATTCCGGGGTTTTTGGAAATTTTTTTCAAATATTTTACATTTTAGGAGGGGGGATCAGTTTCCAATGTAAATTCAACGTAGACTGATCCCCCTCTTTTTGACCATCTCAATTTTTTTTAAAATCTTTTTCGGTGTATAATTACCTATCATGTCAATAGAGAATTCCGGTGTTTTCGGAAATAAATTTTTTAAAATTGAGATTTTAAGACGGAGGATCAGTTTTCAATGTAAATTCAACGTAGACTGATCTCCCTCTTTTTGACCATCTCAAATTTTTAAAATTATTCTTCTGCTTACAATTACCTATCATGTCGCGATAGAATTCCGGGGTTTTTGGAAAGAAATTTAAAAAAATAAGATTTTAAGTCTTGTTCGCCTTTTACCATAGTCCGCTATTCGCAACTGTTTACGTCTTAAAATCTCAATTTTTTTAAATTTCTTTCCAAAAAACCCGGAATTCTCTCGCGAAATAAGTAATTGTACACCAAAAAAGATTTTTTTAAAAATTGAGATGGTCAAAAAGAGGGGGATCAGTCTACGTTGAATTTACATTGAAAACTGATCCTCCGTCTTAAAATCTCAATTTTTAAAAATTTATTTCCGAAAACACCGGAATTCTCTATTGACATGATAGGTAATTATACACCGAAAAAGATTTTTTTAAAAATTGAGATGGTCAAAAAGAGGGGGATCAGTCTACGTTGAATTAACATTGGAAACTGATCCCCCCTCCTAAAATGTAAAATATTTGAAAATTTTTTCCAAAAACCCCGGAATTCTCTAGCAGCCTGATAGGTAAGTGTACACCGAAAAAAGAAAAAAAAAAACTGGTCAGTAAAAAGTTGTGAAAAACGGACTGTGAGAAAAGACGAACATGTGCCTACATTTTTTTAAAATGTAATTAACCAGTGTTGTCTAGGAATCGTTTTACTTTTATTTTAAATTCATGATTTTATTTTTAAATATCTTGTTTCGAAAGTTTGATTTGCTTTAGTTAAAAATGAAACACATTTTGAACATGTGTGTGCCCGTATTTCAAAAGTGGTTTTAGTGAGTGAATTCTGGTGGATTTTATGAGATTAAATTATTTTTTAATAAAGTTTTTTGGTGCTACGGTACGAAACGGGTACCCAGATTGTTCGTCTGCAAACAGGAAGTCGCGTCATATTAAAGGCACCGCTTTTTTGTCCCCTTCCCCAAAAATACCGGGCGGAAAACTTTTTTCAAAAATACCGGCAACGAAAGAATCTTTTTTTTCGTGAAACAAGTAATTTATTAAAAAAATAAATCTTTTTTTTTTTTTTTTTTTTTAAGAAACAATGTTTTCGAGCAGCGAAATAATGTTTTTGAATGACGGAATGTGATTTTTTTTTTCCTTTGTTTTTGAGCAACGAAATGTGATCTTTTACTTTTTAAGAATTTTTTTTTCATTTTTTTTTTCAAAATTTAATTTACAG
>OY744545.1:41688750-41696250 GCA_963556195.1 Sepiola atlantica
GGAAAAAAAGTGAGGAAAAGATGGTTTGAGCTGAGGATATAAACCACATTCTTTACATTAGGCAGTTCAGTTGTCATTTTCAAATGGAACTAATACAGTATATATAGACATAGAAAAATAATGCTTAGTTTGAAATGAAAGGTGACCTACATGAAGAATGGGATGAAAAAGTAAAAAAAAAAAAAATATGGAAATAGAAGAAAATAAGTAAAAAATAGTGTTTTTATAAGAGTCCTTTAAAAAAAAAAAAACAGCCAGAGCAAATAAAGTCATGTGCTGGAAAGACTTTTGGTTTGTAGTCAAGAAAAACCTCATTTTTCTTTTTTCTTCTTTTTTAGTCTGGGTTGCTTCATAGCTAATCTAATATTTTTGCTTTGTCTAAACAGTTTAATTTTTTTTTTATTTGTTATTATTATTCTCAAGAAGCAAATATAACACATGGAGGAGTTTATTTTATCAAAGAAGGATAAAAAAAAGGGGGGCATCTGTCGTTTACTTAGAAGAAGAAAAAAAAAACTGTAGGCTGAAAGGAAAGAATTGTTAAAGAAGTCAGTGAAAAAAAAAGAGCAAAATATCAATTTGAGTTTGGGTGGAGTTCTTTTAAGTGTTTCCTTTTTTTTACCAAGTTTCATACCTTGCTCACACCCACCCACCCACAAGATTGTCAGACTTACTCTGATTTTTTCAAATGTTTATTTTAGAAACGAATGAAAACGGTTCAACATTTTTTTTTCTCTTTCAAAATTAATTAGAAAAAGAGAAAGAGAAAAACAGATTGTTCGTGGCCACATGAGCCCTGAATGTTTTCTGTCTCTTCATTTGGAAGTAGTGACAGAATCTCTTAAATAATCAAGAAAACCATTTTTTGAAATAAAATTTCTTTCAAAAATTATAAAAAACTATCCCAACTAAGACAAATGAATTGTAAAACTAATAATGGATACGAAAAATTATTATTGAGCAGAGGTGGCAAATTAGCAACCAGGCTGATAGCAAAAAAGGGATGTACTGATTACGTGACGAATGCAGGGAGAGTAAAACTGCCCAAGTAATGTCAACCTTGTGTATTAATAAAGCTTGAAATAGAATTTTTTAAACTTTGTAAAAAAAAAACAACAAATAATTCAATGTTTAAATATCAAAGTTACACTGAGACGAGAATTACACACAAGCAAAGTTGTCTAATAATTTTAATTCTTCTCAATCAATTCGCCTAGGTTATACTTTCGAAATTCCCAGGTTACTGATGATACTATAACAAAAAGACACCTGAAGAAGGCCAGACAGTGAAATGGTCAAAACGTTATAAAAATGGCGACCAGCAAGGTGAGGAAGTTCCTCATGCTGGAAATATTCTCAAATGAAAATCTCTTTGAAATAAAATGTCTCAAATCTAGAAAGTTTTTAGAGACTTGTATTTGAAGAAGAATTTGTTCTATAAATAAAGCTATTTCGTATAAAGAATGAGGAATGCTCACCATAGTAAAGCACTTGAATTATCTAACTGCCCTACAGATTTATTTCTAACTTTTCTATAAAAATCAGATCCATTCAAATCAATCTTTTTAAAAAGACTCAAAAACAAGTTGGGAAAATTTAAGTTCACTGGTACAGAGGGTGTTAATGGATATCCAAGATGGCAGCCAAAAGACACGTTTTTATTAAGGATTGCTGCAATTAATACAATGTTGTCTCATGGAAATAGCGTTAAGCCATGGCCATCCCTACTACAGGCCAGGCAATCGTGCAACTGGGGTCTTTTACTGGGGGCCATGTGAATTTTCTTAAATATTCAATATAGAAGTTGCAAACTATATCATCAACTGGTGCGGATCCTTTTTTTCTTTTTAACCACAATATACAAGCAATGATCTTTTGACATAAGTACAAAATCTCTAAAAAAATCCAACATTGAAATAAAAATTCTTCATTGAAATATGCATTTGCCTTTGTTTATTCAAAATTACCTGTCTCTTCATTTATAGGAATTTGTCAATTGTAAAATTTATCAATTAGCTCATTGTGGTTCTTCTTATTTGGTATGTAAAACACATAAAAACATCAAACTAATCTCACAGAGGAATTTTACCTTTGTTTGCAACTTCTATATCGAATATTTAAGAAAATTCACATGGCCCCCAGTAAAAGACCCCAGTTGCATGATTGCCTGGCCTGTAGTAGGGATGGCCATGCGTTAAGCACAAAAACTGACACTCGGTTTCACAGAATGTGCTAGAAATTCGAAATTTACTACAATAAATTCAGCTTTCAGATGCTTTTTAGTTGAAGAAATCTCTGAAAAGGTTCTAAGATTTTAACTTGTACGATACCTTTCATAACATTTCGATGCAGTCTGTTAAGAAAAAACAAAATGTCTAATCATGAATGATTTTGGGGAATTGACAACAGAAAGCACCATCGGAATAAAAGAGGAAACAGAAAACCGAAATACATCAACTCCTCATCTCACTCTAATCTCTCTTGCAAATGGAATTTGAAACATAAAAAATAACTTTGCTTTGTATGTTGCAGAACCATACTCTGTTTTTTATTGGCAGATTTGACTTGAAATGTTTGTATTCAAATATACATATTAGTACTTGTATATAAAATGTCAATATATATATATATATATATATATATATATATATACGATACTCATAATACATAATATTGACTCACGGGAATTATATAGAAATATCTTTATTTTTTATTTTTTATTTTTTTTATATCTCTTTAAATCTCCTCCGGTTTAAATCTCAACTGTTACTTTTCACCCTTCCCTTTTTTTCAAACCTTATTAAACCTTCCCTACACTAAATTTAAACAAACATACATAACACTCTAAGCAAATAACGCGTCCAAACGAGAGTGACACGTGACTTCACATTTCCAAAACAGATGACAACAGAAGCTGAAGAGAGCCGGATGGCTAAGTTGTTCCGTGCTTAGAAACCGACGGTACAAATGTTGTACTAATTTTTCTGTACCAAAATAAATAAATAAATATATATATATATATATATATATATATATATAGTCCTCCACAGACAGCTGTTTCATTAACTACGACTCATCAGTGTGATTCGAGGCAGTAAATGTATCCATGCAGATTCAAAACCTGTATATATACTAGAAAAAATGGGTGAACCATTTAACTCACATTAAATTATTTGAATTAGGAAAGAGTTTGCAAAGCCAGTTAAATCTTTTTTAGATAAAAATCCAAAATCAGTCTTTCTGCTCGGTATATCTCTGTCTGTCTGAATCTCTCTCTCTTTTTCTTCAGCTATCGATTAAATATAAGTCATACTGTGGTGATATTTCCGTTTATAATGGGATATTCCAAGCTTTTTATTCTTTCCTTTCTTTATTATGTTCGACTCTTAAGAGAGAGAGAGAGAGAAAGGGAGGAGAGAGAGAGAGTGGTAGATAGCATTGAGGTCAAAAACATACAGTGAAAGAGGGTGAAAGTGATAGAGTTCGTATGAGATTGGTCACTTGATGAAATATTTTAGAACTTCAGCAAATTAGAGTAGTTAAAAGGGAAGTTTTTTTCAAACCTAATTCAATCCCAAAACTGACGAATAGCTCAACATGTATTTTGTGTGATTAAAATTTTGGTTCTTTCTCAGATTAGGACCCGAGCTAACTTTGACCCCAACCCCGATGCTAATCCTAACCCCCACCTTGACCCTAACACGATAAGGCCAAAGTTAGCTCGGGTCCTAATCTAAATAAGCACCAAAATTTTAATAGAGAAACAAACATTGATTAACTCAGCTTTAGTATAATAATAATAATAATAATAATAATAATAATAATAATAATAATAATAATATACATATATGTTCCTATAGATTTGAGTCATGTGAACAATTTTGACTCCTGCATAATCATTGGGTCTGATTGGTGAGCAGTTAAACTGACACCAGGTGGTACCTCATTGTAAGCACAGCTTCGAATCCGATTCAGATTTCATTTTTCTCTTTGTAGATTTTCTATCTTCTCAATCCGTAGATAATTAAGAAAAACATCAGCATTGTACATTACTATCTGTTTTGTCCTCGGTCAGAGGAGGAGAAATCTTTCTAGACCGGGGCAATTTTTATTTGGTTGAGTTGGGTATATCTACATTAAAAACTGACCTTGTGACTACCTTTGCCCTAGTGTGGAGGCAAGACTATATATATATATATATATATATATATATGTATGGTGAAATGCACGATATGTCATGAAAATGAAAAGCTGTAATAGACAAAATGTGTGAAAAAAGACAATCGGAAAACAGATTTAAATACAGGAGAAAAACAAAAAACGAGAAATTTGACCGGTATCGTTCGTATCACTTTTTTTGAAGACGTCCGTTGATACAAACGAAACTGGTCAAATCTCTCGTTTCTTGTTTTTCTCCTGTATTTAAATCTGTTTTCCGTTTGTCTTTTTTCCACACACACACACAGAGAGAGAGAGAGAGAGAGAGAGAGAGAGAGAGAGAGAGAGAGAGAGAGAGAGATAATTAAGCAATTTCAAATATATTGATAAAATGAACTTAAAACCAACATTTTTTCAAAAGTGCTCAATACAAGGTAGAGCTTTATGAATAAACTTTATATAGACATTAAAACAGTCTACACAAAAGAACTAATGTCTCTATGCCTAAGTGCGGACTGCCAAAAATAATAATGAAATCGTCTTAATTTCATTGTGACAATTTTATTATTGTTTAGGCAGTCCTGTGAATATGCACTTAGGCATAGAAACATGAATTAATTTATGTAGACTGTTTTAATGTCTATATAAATGCTGACAACACTGAAAACCATGGTTGTCACTGGAAACTTTATCTGCATGACTCTGGCCATGTCTTAGTGTACAGTGGCCAAAATCTTGTGAAAATGGCAACAAAAATGAGGGAAACTATGAGAAATATTTAACTAATGTAGAGAATATACCAAAAAGATGCAAGTATCAACCCCAAAGGAATTATCCAAATGAAGAATCCAAATCCCAGGGTCAATTTCAAATGTAAATGTGTAGATTTGAGGTGGCATCATTTGCAACAGGAAAATTGTTTGAGAAACACAAGTATTTAGACATAGATATTTTGTTCAGTCGATTGATTGGACTGTCAATAAAAGTCAAAGAATAAAAATTTTCATTTACGCTCATCAAGAAAAGCATCTTATTTTAGAAATCATTTGTCTACAGCAGGTGGTGGTGGTGGTGGTGGTGGATGATGATGATGATGATGATGATGATGATGATGATGATGATGATGATGATGATGATGATGATGATGATGATGATGATGATGATGATGATGATGATGATGATGATGATGATGATGATGATGATGATGATGATGATGATGATGATGATGATGATGATGATGATGATGATGATGATGATGATGATGATGATGATGATGATGATGATGATGATGATGATGATGATGATGATGATGATGATGATGATGATGATGATGATGATGATGATGATGATGATGATGATGATGATGATGATGATGATGATGATGATGATGATGATGATGATGATGATGATGATGATGATGATGATGATGATGATGATGATGATGATGATGATGATGATGATGATGATGATGATGATGATGATGATGATGATGATGATGATGATGATGATGATGTAGAAAGAACATCACACGAGTCAAACAATCAGAAATCCCATAAACTGACCCCCCTCCAACACACACATATATAGTGGCACTAGACAAAATAGTCATGAAGGGCCATGGAGGATGGAAAGACCGAAGAGGGAGAGTACCAACCAAACCTTCACTGAAAGAGTGCAGAGAGTACTGGAACTTTGGGTAGGCTTATTGCCACTCAAACTCCAGAGGAGACCAATCAATGGTAAACGCCTGTTGCAATAACACAAAATGGTTTGCAATGGATATCGAAAGAGGTGGAGAGTACCGGATACGTGAGGAGTCTTCAGGGAACACAGCTTGTTATTGCAAGTGAGCAATCACTAATGATTACTCGTGTGAAAAATAATAATGATGATGATAATAATAATAATAATAATAATAATAATAATAATAGAAACCAACTCACATAACCAGATAACGCCGACCAATTACGGGTAAAGTAGAATAGAATAAATGCGTAAACACAAATAGAAACAGATAAAACATCACACAAAACTATAATCTTCATTACCCCCCCCCCCCCAAAAAAAAAAAATAGCATTGGTTGGTGCCACAGAAATGGTCATGAAGGGTCAGGAAGAATGGAAAAATAGAGAAGGGAAAACACCATCCAGACCTCCATTGGAAGGGCACCGAAAGTATTGGAATCCTGAGAAGGCATATTGCCACTCAAATTTCAGAGAAACCCACCAACTGTTATCAGAGAACAATAACTGGCTAATGACTGGTGCCAGAACACCAAGTGAGTTACAATAATGATTGAATGGAACAAAGAGTACCGGAATATCCGTGGAGATATCATTCATACTCCTTGCAAAGTGACTGGTAACTCTAAGCGAATACTACTACTACTACTACTACTAATAATAATAATAATAATGATAATACTATTAATACTACTACTAATACTATTAATACTACTAATAATACCACTAATAATACTACTACTACTACTAATAATAATAATAATAATAATACTACTATTAATACTACTACTACTACTAATAATAATACAGACTGAATCTTGATTTAGTAAAAGTAAGTCAAAAAATGAAAGGAATGCTATTTTTTAGTTGAAAATATTCCAAAGTTTTATTAAATATCCTATTCCTTCCTACTTCTGAACGTCCAGAGCGGAGGTGGGCCAAAAACTGTTAGGAGCCCTAGAAGTTTCAGCAGAACTCTGGAGGCCTCCTTAATTTTACTGTTAGTCTCTTTACTTGAAATCTTTTTTTTTTTTTAAATTATAGTCTTTGTTAACTGTAACAACATATTAAACGAAAACAAATGTGAATGTGCATGGCCCAAACGTAAATTACATCAAATTTACACTTATTTTGAAAATCGCTAAAAGAATGTCAAAACTGAAAATTTCATTTCTCATAAAATAATTTATTGAATATAATGCTGACAATGTTATTAAAATTGGTTGATTATCTGATTAAAAAACAAAAATGTAATGTTTTTTTTTTTTTTTAGGAAGAGTAGTCTCTCAGTCCCCCCCCCCCCCCCCGGTATCATAGATTCAGGTGTGGGGGTCAGGAATCCCTAGGGCCCCATGTAGATGAATACTTCAGCTAGTTATTCTTTTCTATTATTTTGTTTATGCCCTTTTCACACTTGATGGTTAGCAACCGTGCTCCCCTCTCAGCCATTCCTGCTTTCTGTTTTCATGGGATAGTTTTTCAAGGAGTGGTAGGGCCCTCAGAAAAATGACAACTAATGTTAGTTCAGAGATTTCCTTTTACTATTTAATAACTCATAACTGGAGAGAGAGAGAGAGTCGATATAGGGCTGCTCTTAGG
>OY744545.1:41701250-41713750 GCA_963556195.1 Sepiola atlantica
ATTTCTTTTAATCTTATTATAGAGTAAAATGGGCAGAATGAAAAAGATGCGACAAAAATGAAAATGAAATAGTTTTAAGAATCGTGTTATTTTCTTCTCAAGAATTTCTTTCGTGTGAAAGAATTCTAACAGCAAATCTAATAAATTGAGCAGATTAAAAAACAAATCAAGCATTTGTCATTAGAATCTGCATTGTGTGTGAAAAAGGGAGAAAAATTTCTGTAAACTTAAAAATCAAATTCAACTTTGAAATAGAAACAATAGGTTTTAATTTGGAATTATTTCAGAAGAAATCTAGTTGGTCTATGTATGTGATTACTAACGGAATTGTTAAAAGTGTTTTCCTTTTTAAATACAAGATCATTTAGGGGGGGGGGGTCGATCTAATTAAATATTCAAGGGAATTTGATCTATGTATTCTGAGAGATCATAGATCAGTACATTATATGTATATTTATATATATAGTAGTAGTAGTAGTAGTAGTAGTAGTAGTATAAAATATACTTGTGGCAAGCAAGCTACACAGAAACGCTTGTGTTTCACTCCTAAATGGAGTTCTTCAGGCTAAGTGCCATCTAAAGATAAAACACAAACGTTTCTGTGTAAGTTGCTTGCCAATAGTATTTTTATACTACTACCAAGCTCTACTCATGTATTGAGCACTGTTGAGGTAAATCCTCAAACTAATATATATATATATATATATATATATATATATATATATATATAATCCGAGTATGGTATAGATCCACAGGGTATAAATCCAGGGGAGTTGAACCGGGTTTATGAGAGTGCTCAATAAAAATATAAAGCAGAAATGATGAAATAAATTATCATTTATATTTATATATATATATAGTCTCGGAAGTTTCTCAACCATTAAAACTATATAAAAAAACAAAAAAAAAAAAATTTAAAAAAACTCTAAGTCCCAAGTTGTTCAGTGGAAAATCACTCATGTAAGTCAATTTAATTTTTACAGTTATTATACAGGGTGGGCCAAAATAAGGGTCCTATCTTTAAATTTGAATAACTTGAATTTGAATAACTTCCACAAAATAAAAGTTAAACTCACCAAACTTTATGTGTGTGTAGACTGACCCTTCCGAGATTTTTTGAAATAAACAAAACAAATTCTAGCCGAAAAACACTTCTTAAAACTTACAAAAACTAAAGTATTGTTTTTTACACTGTTTTGAGTTTTTTAAGCAAAAATAATGTTTTCTAAATGAGGGTACGTTCCTTAGGGCTAATACGGCTCATGCTTGCTTCGGAAGGGGTCCTTTACTTATTCTAAAAAAAAAATTTAAAAAAATCAATAAATAAAAAAGTTATGAATTTTAAAAAATAGGACCCTTATTTTTGCCCACCCTGTATTAGTTTGCGTCTAACATTATTTAAGGGATCATCAGTTGTTTACCATGAAAAACTGTTTCGGGAATTTAAAAACAATATATATATATATATATATATATATATATATATATATATATATAGGGTAAGGTACACGATAAGTCATGAAAATGAAATCCCATGGTAGACAAAATGTGTGAAAAAAAGACAAACGGAAAACGGGTTAAAATGCAGGAGAAAAACAAAAGCAAGAGATTTGACTGGTTTTGTTCGTTAATCGTTAATACGAACGAAACCGGTCAAATCTCTTGCTTTTGTTTTTCTTCTGCATTTTAACCTTTTTTTCGTTTTTTTTTTTTCACACACACACATATATATATATATATATATATATATATATATATATATATATATATATATATATACGGATAATGAAGTGATGAAATAGATAAAATCGGCATAGTTTACATTTTATTAACTTATCAAGTATAATTTTATCTATTTCATCACTTCATTATCCGTATATATAAATGCTCTATCTACTATATTGAGCTTCACCGTATCTTTATAGGATCTAAAATAATTTTTGATTTTTATATTATCCATATATATATATAATATTATTTTATAAGTATATAATAGAAAACAGTATACTAGACGTACACATGACCCAGTGGGTCAGAACCACTAGTTATTCTATTTTGATTTCATTTGAAAATTCATAAACTGTGACATATCTATTAAGACATTCTTCTGGCATAACTAAAAATAATAAGTTTATTTACGTTTATATTATTATTATTATTATTATTATAATTTATGATTATATAGAAGTATTATTTTTAATATTCTTATGTATATAAAAGTGAAGATAATTATTATTTTGCCATCTAATTTAGATATGCGTTTGTAGTGTGTACAGACACCTATGTAAATGTGATGGCCAAGTTGAAAAAAAGAGTTACCTTTTCTCTAAATGCACACAGAGACATTAGGAAATATTAGAGAGTGGTTGAATCAACATAGAGTGAGAGAGGGCAAGAGAAATACATAGTTCACTTGTTCAGTTAATTATAAATTACAGCTAATTAGAACAATTAAAACAGTTGTTTTCAAACATAATTAAATCCAAATGATATGGAATATTTTAGCATGTATTCGGTGTTATTAAAGTATATAGGAAAAAACCTTAGGAAAAAAAACCTTGGGAAAAAAAACCTTAGGAAAAAAACCTTAGGGAAACAAACGTTGATCAACTCAATAGCATGAAAATATACTTATGGAAAGTAAGCTGCACATTCTATGAAGGAATTTGTCAGACTATATATATATATATATATATATATATATATATAATAGTTGCATTCCAATGACCATAGTAATAATCAATCCATAACCATAATTTACACTTGACCCCCCCCCCCAGCTTCTTTATCTTCATATATCGTTGAAAAACCACAACCATAACTTTCATCTGTTCTTTCACTTTCTTTACTTTCATATATTGGCGAATATCTGTAATTCCTTTTTATCTCACAAATAAAAATATTTTCAATACACATCTATGTGTGTTTCTCTTTTCTATTTTTTTCCCATTTTCTCATCTACTGGAAGTCAGACATCCACCTACTATTTAAGAGACTTCAACCGAGAGATCTTTTTAGGATTCTAACCGTCCCTTTAAGCGCAATTGTTTGTATCTTTTTAGCACTTGGTTCACTGGGTATATTTGCCAGGTAGTTTTCGAAATTCTTTTTCATGATCCCCCATTGCTCCTATGATTATGCACACACACTCATATGAGTGTGTGTGTGTGTGTGTGCGCGCGCATTATGTTTCTTTTTATTAAATGTTAAAATAAGATTGATTTAAACAAGAGATATCAACAAGAAATACAAATAAAACGGAAATATTCTCAAATATAAGCAATTCAAATAATATTTGTAAATATTTTATTTCAAAATATTCCATTTGCCCAACAAAAGAAATTGTGCATATTAATTTATATTAATAAAACCATCAGACAGGATCCCATCTGTGTGTATGCGTTTCTCGCATATACGTAAGTTTTTATAAATACACATTGACATATTTTTTGTTTATATATATATATATATATATATATATATATATATTCATATCATTTTTTTTTGTAAAGCTCTTTCAATCGACGACTTGATTTTGTTAAAAATCAGTTTAACATAAGTGATCACCAAAAATCAGGTTTTGTTTTTTTAGACTCAACTTAAAGTTTCAAATAATTGTTTCTCTTTTTTTCGTTTAGGGCATTTTTATACTCAAAAGAACATTTTAAGATGTTTCTGAGCGAGGTGTTTTTTCTTTCTTTTTTTTTTTTTACAAAAGAAAAAAAAATCCATTCTATTAATAGAACATAAAGATTTGTAGACTCTCTATCTATCTCTTTCTTTCTCTACCACACCCTCTTTCTTTCTCTACCACCCTCTCTTTCTTTCTCTACCTCCCTCTCTTTCTTTCTCTCTTTTTTTTCTCTCCATTGCTCTAAAATGCTTTAATCCAATTCCAGCTTAATGTATTGAGTGGTTTTTGGAACGTTCAAGAAATTACCTCTGCGGTGACAAGTACTTGCTTGAGAAATAAAAAGAATGGTTTTTCCGAGGAGTTTAGTTTTAATTTAAGAATAATTGAACATTTTACGGAAGAAAAGGTTAGCAGTTTTAAAGATGGAGACAAGAAAAAACAAAGAAAAAATACCTGCATAGTCCCGTCAGCAAGCTCCCTCACGAATGAATGTTCCTCAATTCTCCAAAAGGAGAGACTAAACAGATACAACACTTTGATCTGAGCCAGAAGCCCCGATCATTGCCACTATTTACTTGCCTTCTAACTCAGGCAAAGTTAGACACAAGGTCGATTGTAATGTGGAGAAAACCACAGCTGCCCCAAAAAGGGGCACTCTGGACGGAGAACAAAAATAAAACTTCTCTGAAGACAGAACAGATACTACACCATGATCCTAGCTTAAAGACCAAAGTTTTACGTACACCATCAATTAAGAAATATTATTTTCATCCAGCATTTCATTTGAAGCCTACATAAGTTTGGTTATTTTTACTTTTTACATAAAGCGTACTGATGAAATGAAAATTAGCAAAATATTTCAATATGACAAAAGTTTGATTCAACCAAATTTTTTCTGAAAACAATTACAAAGAACTTTCTTGTGTGCAAGAAGTGTAAGACAATGGAAATGGATGAGAACTCAGATGTGGAGAAAGTATATCTTTATGGAGCAATTATTGAGGTTGTCGAGAAGTTTTGTTACGTTGGTGATACCATTCGAAACACAGGGTGGAGCAGGTGCTAGCGTTATTGCAAGAATTAGGAGTGGATGGAGTAAGTTCGGGGAACTTCTGCTACTACTAACCAGCAGAGCGTTACCACTGTCGACCAAGCGAAGAGTTTATCAGGCATGCGTACGCAGTGTGATGATGATGTACGGAAGTGAAACCTGGCCAGTGATGGTTGAAGATATGCGTTGCATGGAGAGAAATGATATGAGAATGATATGATGGATGTGTAATGTTTGTCTTAAAGACAGGTTTAGTTCTGATGAGCTCAGAGGAAGATTAAATCTGGACAGTATAGGGAGATGTATGAAGAAGAGTAGACTTCGATGGTACGGCCACGTTGAAAGAATGGATGAAAGTTTAGGTAGCAGGTTCAGTTTACAGGGGAAGGCCAAGGAAAACATGGAAGGAAGTGATAAAAATGGGCATGAGAGAAAGAGGGACAAATAAAGACCTGGCCAGAGATAGGTTAGTTTGGAAGTCAATTTCTTAAAGCCGTAATGCATGCCAACATATCAAACAGATCTTAAACCGATGATGATGATGATGATGATAATGATGATGATGATGATGATGATGATGATGATTTCTCAATCATTTTCGAAAATTATAAGAATTTTGTTAAAAGTTGCTGATGAAGATGTATGCTAGTTGAAACATCTTAGTCGACAATTTAATAAAAAAAACTTTTTTTAGATGTTCATCTCTAATAATGATTGATTAATATATATATATATATATATATATATATATATATATATATATATACATATATATATACATATATATATATATATATATATATATATATATAGTCTCGGAAGTTTCTCAACCATTAAAACTATATTAAAAAAACAAAAACAAAAAAAACTTATAGTCTCAACCCTTCCAGTGGAAAATCACTCATGTAAGTCAATTTATTTTTTACAGTTATTATATTAGTTTATTTCTAACACTATTTTAAGGGATCATCAGTTGTTTACCATGAAAAACTGTTTCGGGAATTTAAAAACAATATATATATATATATATATACATATAGTAGTCGTATCGAATATACTCTGTAGTGTAGTATGCTTCGATTGTAGACAATCATTGGTCTTTGAGAAAATAAAAACAAAAAAAATTAACTGCCAGACGAATTCCCTTTATGGAACGAAACAAACGTTTCTTGCCATAAATATATGTCTATATTACTACTAAGCTCTACTAATGTATTGAGCACCGTTGAAGTAAATACTGAAACAAAATATATACATAATATAGTATCTTGTATAAGTGTATATATATGAAACAGTAATAATATTGATATTATATATAAGCTCTTTGTAAAAACGAATTGAGCATTCTTGGTGGTTGACAGTGTTTATATAAACGTTGAGATTTCACTTACTCTTGGTTTGTGCCTGACGGTCGAATATTTAAAATCGCCAACTGTCAAGAAAACAGTCGAGTTTTGCTCCCAGCTCGAAGCGCTGGCCCATCTAGCCACACTGAAAAGTTGTGACGAAGAATTTTTATTTCACAAAGTAATTCCGTAAAATGGCTGACTTGGTTTATAAAAAAAACGTAATGCATTCTAGTAAATTTAATGCATTAAAAGAATTTGCCTCCTTCTCTGACTGAGGACGGAAAAGATACTACACTTTGATCCCAGCCAAAAATGCTGTGAATCAACAGGAGAATCACTTTCTTGAACAGTGGCAGTTTTTACGTGCTATTAAATACATTGAAAGTTTATACGCAAAAAAAAATCGGGACCCTATTTTGGAAAAATGTATTTGTGATTTGTTATTGTTTAAAGTCTTTGCATATTATTTTTTGTTTTTGTTTTACTTATTTTTTGAACAACGTGACAAAATAAATATGAAAGAGCCCGTTCTGTGTGGCGTGATATATCACCACTTATAGCTACAATGTGGAATATATTTGCGGATGACATCAGTCAATCTTAAACGTGCCCCTAATTATTTGCTTAATCAGGAGGAGGACAAAATTAGGCAGAAGGTTGGTGTTTAAAGTGGGGTAAAATCAACTCCCATGAAAAGGACTGGGAATAAAAATAGAAATAGCCTCCACCTCTGTTAGAGGACAGAAAAGGTACTTCACTTTGATCACAGCCTGAAATACTAAGAATCAACACAAGAAGAATCACTTTAGGGAGTCATATGCATTTTCTATGTATTAAGAAATAAATCGAAAGTTTGAACTTATCTCCCTTAAAAACATAAATTGGTGAGCCAGTTCCGGATAATTCTTTTAAAATTCTATCAATTTCTTATAAATTAATTTTTTTTTTTTTTACTTATGACACAAGAAGTACGAAAGAATTCATTCTGTTTGGTGAGATATATCACCAGTAATAGTTACAGAGTGGAAGTTATTTTTGGATGACATTGGTACTCATTTGACAATAGACAGTTACACACTAACAAATGTATGCACAAACAGTCACTATAACAACCATCCTAAACTGTTGAATTGCTACCCGCTCACAACGAACGCTTACATACAATAAGAAATGTATGCACACAGCTCGACTATTACTGCTACTACAATGCTTTTCTAGCATACACGATAAAGTGGATTATCCCTTTTCTCTCCAGCCTTCAACTTTCAGGAATCATGTAAAAATTTCTAAGAATGTAAATAAAAATGGCATGTATTTGGTTTATGGGCAGAATTACAATTGAATTAGACATACCATAAGAATAAGTGAATATTCACAAATTCCAGAAGCTATTTGAAACATTTCATAAAGCCAACATTGTCAATTGATTTTAGAAATCAAATTACTCTACTTATTAATATTATATGCAAATAATTATAAGAAATAAATAGGTTGATATTTAGGATACAATTTTCTGTTTATATTAACAACGCATGTAGCTGATGTTGTGAAGGTGATTAGTGAAAAATGGCTCCAATGTAACAATGTTCCGAGCTGGAATAAGTATTTTTTTTTAAGTTTCTGATTCTCAGAGTTTGTCATCGATAGCTTCTGTCTTAGAATATGCATATTTTATTCGAAATAGTCACGTTTTATTTTTTTTTTCTTGGACTATGTTCTTTTGCAATAAAAAATGTTTTTTGCGTCAGTTTCTTTCAAAAAATAATTATCCGATTAATAGTAAATATAAAAAAAATTAATATGTAATTATCCAAGTTATGTTAATGTGAGAAATACACACACGTGAATTGTCTCATAATCTTATTAATATATTTATTTTACATATGTATATATATATATATATATATATAGTCTCGGAAGTTTCTCAACCATTAAAACTATATAAAAAAATAAAAAAATTTAAAAAATTAAAAAAAAAAAAAAATTAAAAAAAACTTTAAAAAAAAAAAAAAAAACAAACTTATAGTCTCAAGTCTTCCAGTGGAAAATCACTCATGTAAGTCAATTTATTTTTTACAGTTATTATATTAGTTAGTTTCTAACACTATTTTAAGGGATCATCAGTTGTTTACCATGAAAAACTGTTTCGGGAATTTAAGAAGAATATATATATATATATATATATATATATATATATATATATATATATATATATATATATATATATATATATATATATAGGGTAAGGTACACAATAAGTCATGAAAATGAAATGCCATGGTAGACAAAATGTGTGAAAAATCTTATTAATATATGTATATACATATGTATTTATATTAATAATTTTATTAATATAAATATATTAATAAAATTATGAGACAACTTCATGTGTGTATTTCTCACATCAAAGTAGCTTTGATAATTACACATTAAATTATTTTTTTATTTACTATAAATCGAATATATATTGAAATAAAGAATGCAGTAGCATAAAATAAAACGAAATGTTCAGAAATCCTATTTAGAAAATAATTTAATTAGGAAATAAAATTCCCCACAAAGCATTTCGGTTTGTTCCTAAATAATTAGCCATTTTAATATTTAAGAAATACTAAAAATTACACAAATTATTTTAAATTAAAAGAAAATTACTTTGCAATAATGTTTTAATGATGACAATAAATCCTATTAAATGATGTCATTGTCCTATTTACTTGTCTCCCTCCGAGGGCAGAGTTAGACACGAGGTCGTTTTTAATGTGTGGGTAAATCCAGCTCCCCAAAAGGGGCACTTTCGATTGAGACAAACATTTTAACTTTGATTCTAGCCAAACGATATCAGTGTCATTAGTTACAAAATGGCACCAATGTTATTTCGAAATGTTATTTCGAAAGATTATTTCGAAAGATTATTTCGAAAGATTATTTCGAAAAATATTAAATCAATAAAGTTCGAAGTAGCAGAAAAGAATAATCACAAACCTAACAACCATTAGAATCAAAGTTTAAAAAAAAAAAAAACGGAGCAAGAAAAATTCATTCATTTCAAATGCATTTGTTTCAATACAAACTAGACTGTTAATGCATGTATATATATTACTAAAGCTCTGTGGGTATTGCTTACAACATACTTGTCACCGTGCACACTTTTCATGAATGGTTGAGAGGAAGGGCGAATGGCATAAACAAAGGCGAATTATAAGAGAAATGGAATGATGTAAATTAGTAAAAGAGAGAAAATAAAGAGGAGAGAGAGAGAGAGAAGAGGGGGGGGGGTAGCGAATAAAAAACAACAACAAATGATTATTATCAAGAAATATATATATGTATTTGAAAATGGATGATACCGTAAAGGGTAACTGCTGACAGCAATTAAAGGAGAGAGAGAGAGAGAGAGAGAGAGAGAGGGGGGGGGAGAAAGATACAGAGAAGAGAGGGGGGAATAGAAAGACGGTTTATTACGCCACCGCAAGAGATTTTCATAACTATTTGCATAAGTTTGTTTGAAAGCAGCAGCAGTCGTAAATTGGAATTTCCAACTATTTATGAAAACATTTTCGCATTTCTAAAAAATACTGACCCACCGGGTCACTGGTGGTCTAGTCTAAAAATAAACATTTTTTACAATGCTATGTCAATTAAAAAAAAAACGAACTAAATTGTTGAGAGAAAATAAGTTTTTTTAAGTTGTATTTTTAGAATTAAAAAATTTTGTTTTCATTTTTAACTTGACTTACATGTTTAAAGTTGATCAATAATTTAAAATTAATTTAATTCAACTTCCTAATTGTTTGTTTGTTTGTGTGTGTGTGTGTGTGTGTGTGTTTACTCCCTCAACACGAGGACTGGATGTGAAACAATGTTGGTTTATTGTAGGGGATATCCAGTTCCCCAAAAATCGGCTCTGGATTAACACAAAGATTAAAAATTACCTCAGTCGAGAAGGATCTTTCCTCCGACTAACGAGAGAACAGATGCCACAATTAGATCCCAGCCCAAAAGCTGGATAAATGTCTGATAACCTTAGACATAAGCGCGTTCGCTTGTGTGTGTGTGTGTGTGTGTGTGTGTGTGTGTGTGTTAGTCTTGCTTTTTAACTGTCAAAAACGCATTTATTAAAAACTGAGGATAATTTCTTCGGGATTACAAATTCATAATTTGAATCTTAGCTAAAAATGCCCCAAGCAGTTGTTATGACAACGGAAAGGCGGTTACTCATTAATATGCAGTCAAGCTTTATACATCAGTGCGCGCGTGTGTGCACCAACAATGCATGTGTGTGGACGTGTGTGCGCGCACACGGGCGTGTCGTGCGTGACTTTGTTTTCATTCTTAAAAAAAATGGTCAGATTAAAAAAAGTGCATTTAAAAATAGTCATCTTTGCAAAATGCATCAATCATTACTTTAACGAAACCTCTGTTAAAGTTAATTTATTGAAATCTCCAGAAATGTTCCATGTTATTCTCGTGTGAAACGGCAGCTTCATGACATGAGAAACTCCTTTGGTAAAAGACACGATGTATTTGTTTTGAATTCATTGAATAAGCATTGGTATCTGACAAATAAAAGATTTGTTTTACGTTTATGTGTTGCCATGCGGATCTGAAGAAATGACAGAGAAAGTTATTCTCTCGTGGTATGACGAGTGAGATTTTTTAAAAATCTCTATATTAATAAAATTGTATGACCACTTCTCGTGAATGTGTGTGTGTTTCTCGGCTCTACGTGACTTATTATTATCTTTTTTTATTGACTATTAAGCGATTATTTAGTTAAATAAAAATGTAATAACGCAAAGTACTTAAAACGAACTTTTAAAAAAATCACATTTAAAAAAATCCTAATTTAACAACGAAATTAACTCCACCACAATACATTTCGGTTTCTCCGTAAACAAGTCAGCCAATTTAATCTGTTGTTAATGAGTAAAGAAACATAAAATTAATCAGGACCGGCGGGACAGTTATAAAAGTGGTGGGGGGGGGGCGGTTAAACACATGCATATATAACTTCAATATTGATGACCGTAAAGTGGGGGGGGGGAGTCAAAAAGTGTGTATGTGTGTGTGGGGGGGGGAGTCCCCCCTGCCCCCCCCCCCCGGTGCCGCCGTCCATGTTAATTGCTTCGTGCCCCTTTCGAAATTTGAAAAGAATTTGGAAGCATTTAAACAATCTAATAGAAAGTCATTTAAGCTGACTTGAAAATTCTTAGCAAATCCTCATTCAAGTTTTGAAAGCTATTTACATCCAATAATTTTATAAATATGGCTTAAACCAACATTTACCCCCAATAAAAGTAGTTACAGTTTTATAACAATTAGTTTCATCTCAATCAATAATTTAAGTACCAAACGATATTGTAATAATTAAAGTTAACTTTCAAAATCCTATTTTAAAAAAAAAGGCGAAACAAAATGAAAGTAAAAAGGTTCCCGAACAACGCCGGGTCGGTACAGTTAGTAGAGAATATTGTGATTGCGCTTAAGATCTGAAAAAAACAACAAAAAACAACACTGAACAAAAAAACGTGCTTTAAATAATTTTAGAGACGAAAAGAACGCTGGGAAAATGTTATGGAGTTCCTTTCTTAGTCCTTATTTTTACGCTAATTAAAAACAAATAATTGTTATTAAAAAATAAACAAAAACATTTACTTTTCAAACTATTGTTTACTTTTTATGTTTTCATAAAAGTTTGAAGCCGTCAATATTTGAGTTGTCATTAATTGTGAAATAAAAACATGTGATTGCGCAGTACGAGGAAACAGCGATTGAGAAAAAATACCGATGTTCAATACATTTAGTATGACCAAAAATATTGACAAAAAAAAACGATATACTTCAAGTTTCATATTGTATGAGAAATTCAAAAACATGTATTTGCTCTTATTTTAACATTTTCTAAAAAAAAAAAAAAAGCAGTGCTTGTATGGCAATTAAAAAATTGACAGAACTTTATGAAATACTTACTTGTTATTGAAAAATATTAGCGCACACCGTAAATTACGGAAAGTAATCGAGTAGAATTCTAATAAAAAATAAAATGAATTTATGTATAAGATTAGCGATTTTACGATGGGGTGACGCCATGTGTCGTCTTTATCTTAGAAGATTTACATGAAAATAAAAAAAAGTTTACTTTTCTTGAATACCTAGCAATTGCGTCGTTTTAGAACTACGCATATTAGTTTAATTAATAATTAATTTCTTATATAAAAATACTCGATCATTTTCCGTAATTTTCGGTGTATTGTACGCTAATATTTTTCAATAACAGGTAAGTATTTCACAAAGTTTTCTGTCATTTATTTTTAGCTGTCATATTTCACAAGCACCCCCAAAAAGCTTAAAATGTATAAAAAAAAATAAAAATTAATAAATTTGAACAATAAAAGTGAAATCAAAGACGGTGGAAAATCAAACATTTTGAGATTCCGTTTATTTCGTTTGACAAAACTTGGAGAGA
>OY744545.1:41731118-41736118 GCA_963556195.1 Sepiola atlantica
TTTTCTCTACACCTTCAGCCCGGACAACGCCAGGAAAATATATAAATGGATAACAAAATTAAGAATGAAACTATCCCATTCTAACTTTATGAAAATAATTCGTTATCATTGATTGACAAAAATGTCTAACTTATTTAAAGAAGTTGATGAAGGCTACATTCTAAAAGGAATCAAACAAAAGTCAATCAAATAAAATGAGTGATGACTTCAAGTTGGTCAGTCAACATTGGAATCATATATTGTATTGACCATAAATTTATACCAGCTTTCCTTATATAGAATCTCCTAAAGATAATATTATGGGAGATTTTAAAAAAGAACTTCAATTTATATTAGAATCAGTTTTAGCCTGAATTAAAATTAACCATTAAATTTAAAATTTTAATTTAAAATTATCTTATTTAAATCTCATAATTTGTGAGATAAAAAACGATTTCTTTTAATTGTGTGAGTTAAGTAATAACTTGAATTTCCGTTGTTTTGTCAACGAACTTTTTGTCAGAGAAAAAAAGAAAAGAATAATTGACATGTGATAAAAAGATAAGTTTTTATTATTTGATTCGGACTACTATTCTCATCTTAGGTGTTATATTCACTACGTTTCGGCCGATGTAACCTCCAACCTTCTTCAGGTGCATTTTTTTTTCAAACTTTATTCGCCAAGAAGGTTCTCAAGTTCGAAAAGATGCACCTGAAGGCCGAAACGTGGTGAATATAACAACAAAGATGAGAAGACTAGATCGAATCATTCAAAAAACTTCTTACAAATCCTCATCGCAAAAAATACAAAAGATAAAAGTGTTAATTTGTTGTTTGACAGCCAAAACGGCGGACAATGAATTGGCTGAATTTTTCTGATTTTTTTCCGATCTCACAAATGAGTAAGTAAACCCAAATACATTGTTTTGCACTAATTTCCCAACTGTATTTCATTTAAAATAATTTAAGGTAAATTTGAAATTAGTCCAAAACAATTTATTTGGGTTTACTTACTCATTTGTGAGGTCGATAACATGCAGACGATTCATTGTCTGCCATTTTGTGCTGTGAAACGACGAATTAACCGATAAAAGATAAGTTTAAAAATGGAGAAAAATAAAGTGAATCATTTGAGAGAATTGACATCATTTTGAAATAAAGAACATAAAACACTGAGAGGGTGGAGGGCATCCAGGGATAAGGGAATCGTTTGGGACATAAGGGATACCCAGTTGTCGATTTATACAATCACTTCCAAAAGAATGGAAATCTGTGAATGCAGTTCCACTCCTGATAAAATGTATTTGGTGAAAGATGATACAATGTAGAATAATAATTGAAGGATATCAAACACAACTCTTTGCTGGCTGTAAGTTAGAATTGGTGTGGAGAAAAGGAGTGGAGAATTGACATACTTAGTTTTGAAGGGTTGGTCCGAAATATGTCAACGTGATAAAACCATTCATAAAATGATGTGTAACAATAGAAGCTGGAGAAAAAGATGAAGGGAAATTAAAGAGGATGCAAAAATAAGAAGAAGAAAAAAAAAGTAAAATGAAAAATATAAATGAGCAGAAAAAGGGGATGAAAATTGATGGTAAATTCTTTGAAATGAAAACTCGATGAAGCCTATTAACCGGACCAGCACTATCTGGCTCCGAAGCCCTGACCTGAGTGGGCTTACCCAGAAGGAATGATTTCAGCAGTGCTTTGGAGGACTCCTTATTTTTAATTCTTGACCCATTACTTACTTATGTTGACAGAAAAAAAAACACACACACAGAGTTGCAGTAACATATAAAAAAAAACATTACTGCGCATGTGTGTTAGCTTAGACTTCGTCAAACTTGCACTCTTTTGTTAAAAATATCGGATGATGTTAAATTTTAAAACTTGTCTGCCTTTTTAAAGATATAATTTATTGAATAAGAACTGAAAACTGCATTATAATAAAATAATTCTAACATTTTTGGCGAATAAAAAAAAGAGAATTAACACATTACCCTGTCTACAAAGGAGGACAGTCTTATTGTGCGGGGGGGGGGGGTCATATCATAAAGATTGTGGTGGCGTCTCTGTTCCGATGGATACTGCACCCCATAGACTGGTATTGTCTTGGCCTTCGGAGCTTGATTTACGCCTGTCTGTGGGTTTGTCCTGTGCAGTTCTAGGAGGTCCATCTTTGGGGAGGAGTAAGTGTATTGCTTACTGCCTGAGGCGCCCCTACCTGGGAATGCCAACGGGGCTGCCCAGGCAATATTTAATGGCCAGAGTGCTCACCTTCTCGGGTGCTGGCTTTTCAAATCCCACTTTCCCGATCGACCTTGGGTCACATCTTACCTTGTGGGAGTAAGATAAAACTGGCCTTGTGCCTAACCTCCTGAAGAGGAGGTAAATAATACTTGTATCCCAACAAGGACAAAGACAGAAAATCGTTTTTTAAGGAGGAGGCACGCTGGATTACACAACATTTTTTTTTAAATACCCCAGTCGAGAAGGATTTCTCTTCCTCTGACTGAGGACAGAACAGATACTACACCTTAATCAAAACCTGAAGGCTGAAAGAATGTAGCAAGAATTTTCCTTAAAAAACAGGAAAATCTCCAAATAATATAGGTACGTGCAAAAATGGCCGTTTCTTATACGGACTATGATTATTAAAAGGGGCTTATCATAAATAGTTTTTATTAGTTTCCGTTTAAAGTTTGATTGTGTTTGAAAGACAAAAAAAAACTAAAGTTAATCTCTAATCGATAGACAAATATTAGAAGCATCTTGACCGTTTCTAGTAAGGTAAATAGTTAAATAAAGAATATGTAGATTGCAGTTTGTTTTGACAGAATGAAAACTCTAACCCTTAAGATAATAATGTATTTATTTACTTGCCTCCCCACGAGGGCAGAGTTAGACACAAGGAAGGTTTTTAATGTGGAGAAAATCCCGCTCCTCAAAAATGGGCACTCTGGATTGGAACAAAAATTAAAATTGACCCAGTCTAGAAGGATTTCTCCTTCATTAACCGAGGAGAGAAAAGACGAAGTGTAGTATCAGAACAGATACTACACTTTGTGGGTATCTTTTACAATAATCCGCAAAGTGAAAAAGCTCAAAAAACAAATATACAACAAATAAAAGTAACTGTAGCCGATAAAAGTTATTTTCCAACTTATCTGTGACATTTGTTTGTATTTTTAAGCCGTTTCAACTGCTACTTATTAGAAATCAATATTTTTGTCACACGAACATTCAACAAGAAAAAAAATGGCGTTTGGGGGGTATCTAACGATTATGAGGCTGAGACGCCATCTTTTTTTAGTTAAAATCTGTGCCCCCCCAAAAAAACAAGAATTTTTTTTACATCTAATAAAAACCCATTTATACTACGTAAAAATACAAACAAATGTCATAGGTAAGTAGGAAAATATCTATTCTCGACGTAGGTAATCATCACTTTTTGTATATATTTTTTTTTATCCCGTTCTCGTTCGTTTTTTGGACCCCGTCCGCGACTCTGCGGATTATTGTAAAAGATACCCCACTTTGTTCCTAAATGTCTATCGAAAACATGATTAAAACTGAACCGAATACTGTAAATAATCAGATGTTGCATAGCGTCCCTCTCTCTCTCTCTCTCTCTCTCTCTCTCTCTCTCTCTCTCTCTCTCTCTCTCTCTCTCTCTGTATGGGAATTCCATTCTATGGCAATTTGGACGTTTTCTGAACTGTAAGAAATGGAATGATCCCATAAGGAGTTTACAAAACTATAACTTTGAAGAAATACGAATTAGCAGGAGAAAACTTGTCTTCAACTAAGAAATATAAGTTAACCAATCTTGAAAGTCTTTTGTTCTTATAGTTGAGAATACGTAATACAATTCGGGTCCCGATTTAATTCATAAGACAAGGTAAATCGGTTTTACCAATATCAAATTCATATCTCTCATGAATATGTCATTTTTAGTTGTAACTACCGGCGTTGCCCGGGTGGAAACATGTCGTCGAATGGAGGGTTTAAAGAAAAATAATTCAAAAATGTCATGTTAACAAATTTTTTTTAAAATAAGTTTTTTTAAAAATTCATTTTACTTTTACCCGATTTAATTTTTGATTTTAATAAATACACAATTAATAGTAAATAAAAATAATAATAGTGTACTATTTATGAAAGTTAGGTATAGGCGAGAACGCACACACGCAATCTTGATTGATATTTTGATTAATACAGGGATTATTAATAACATACATTTTATACACACAGATTTCTATTGAAAATAAACATCTACGTTTTAACAATTTATAGATGCATCCACGCCACTTTCTTGGCGGTATCGTCTGTCTGTTAAGTTTAACATCGTATTTACATTTCATCAGTCAAGTTTCAGTGGACGTATCTTCAAAATCACCGTCTTGTTCTACATTGCAGTTCATCGTTATAATTGTCATATAAACACATGTCTCATACAAAATGGCTTGAACGAGCTACACACTAGTTTCTAAATATCTTTAACATAAAAAAATAAACTTTAATAGTTCAATTTTTTAAACAATTTTACAAAAATGTTTATATTCATAATTTAAGTAAAAATATTTTCCACACACACACAGACACACATATAAGATGGGAGTGGGGTTCTTGAATGTGGCGAGTTGAGGTTGGGAAAAAGTGACATGTTTTTGACACCTCACCCCCTCCCACCGTTATGAATTTAAGCCGAGTAACTGTGTCGGCGGGTCGGAAAGCGGTTGTTATATATTATGAAATTCTATTGTTTGAAGTCTTGACTTCTGATTTCTTTTTTGACGATTTATTTTCTGAAGCCTGGGAGGGTGGACCTCCTAGAACTGCACAGGACAGGCGTGCACTGATGACTCTTGGCCTTTTGGCTAAGATCAAAGTGTAGTATCTGTTCCGATGGATACTGCACCCTATAGACCGGTATTGTCTTGGCCTTCGGGGCTTGATTTACGCCGGTTTATGGGATTGTCCTGTGCAGTTCTAGGAGGTCCACCCTCCCAGGCTTT
>OY744545.1:41741118-41823618 GCA_963556195.1 Sepiola atlantica
TTCTAAATGGCTATATATATATATATATATATATATATATATATATATATATATATATATATATATATATATATTTCTTTTTCTTTCACTTAAATATGGCCTTTAGCTTTTAGAATTTGTAAAAAGTAAAAAAATTATTACAATAAACCATTTTTTTTTACATCCAACATTTATGCATAAATATCTGGAGAAAGAGTTTTCTAGTGTGAAGAAAAAGTTTAAAATGGAAATTTTAAAATGTCATAAATCAGCAAAATAGCAAGGCGGTTTCAAATCATGACTGAGAGAATTTAAAAAGAATCAAAATAACTTTTGACATGCCACCATGTCAACACACGCCGGACATTTTTTTTTTTTATCAAGTTAATTTAAGTCTAAAAGCAATCAATCGTAAAGGTTCAAAGGAAAACTTAGATTTTCGCACGCGCCTCTGTCGTATCAAAGAACCTTTTTTTGCTATTCAATGACATAATAATGCAACTGCAGCCTCTTTTCTGAGGAGTCCCTTCTTCTGCAATCTCTAAGCATGCAAACTAATATTTTAAAAATCAAATCTACTATGATTCAAATTAGGTGTTCTCTTCCTTTGTTATGTCGACATGCAGAAACTTCATAATTTGAAAAATTGAACATTTTCTCTGCAGAGGATTAGCACAAGGCAAGGACGGGGGGGGGGGGAATTAGATTTATAAAAAGAATTTTTTAAAGAAAATAAAAAATGCCACAAAATGAAAAAAAAATAAAAATTCATTAAAAAAGAAATAGATTAGTAAATAAAAGCAGAGTCCCCAAAATTAAATTCAAATGCATCTTGTATGCTTGCAGATTATTATGCAGTTGCGATGCCCGCCAAATACAGATTCAACGAATCGGTGAGTGGTAGGGGCGGAGGGGTCAGCTTGGAGGTGAAGAGAGAATCTTGGAGAAAGAGAGGGAGAGGGGGGAAGAATTTTAAATCTTCAGAGAGAGAGAGAGAGACAGAGAAAAAGATGAAATTATAAAGCAAACTTGAGTAGATGATCAATATTTTTGTTTTAATACTGTGGCGGTGGCGGCAGCGGCGGCAAAAATGGAAGATCATTCCCAAGAATAGGCGAGGGGGGGGGGGAGATGGCTGCACAGGAGGAGAGAGAAAAAAAGCAGCAGCAGCAGCGAAATCAAAACCAATTTAATCTTTTAAATAAATGAAGAAAAAAAAAAAGTTTACATTAAAAAAAAAATTTAAATTAAAAAAATATTATCCTGCCCACCAAAAGATAAACAAACAAATAAAAAGCAAGATGGATATCCACGAATACATGCATCTAAAATTGGAAAAATAAAAAAAAGGAGAGAATATATTAAACTTTAACAAAAAAATGTAGGAAATTAAAGCTGGGCATAGAAATTTTTTTTCAAAATGGTGAAAATACCCCCCCCCGCACACACACACACACTCTCTCTCTCTCACACACATCCATCCATACATACATACATCCATACATACATACATACATCCATACATACATACATACATACATACATGAAGATGGCTACAAACTTGTGTTCGATCATTGCTATTGCTTAATGAATAAAAGTTTTCAAGCAATGCCTGTGCGTGAAGCTTTTTTAAGCTAGGAAAGGTTTTGCACAGAACCAATCACACTCTCTAAGCGATTGCCAGCCTGACCCAAAAAGAAGAGCAAGTCTATATCATTGGAAGCAACAGTCGCCACAGGTGTTATATTAGAGTTTTTCCTTTTCCTAAATATAAAACTGAGGAGAACATCTCATGGTTTTCGAGCGGCCTCAGACACCACCATGAGCATTTCCATCTCCTGGCACATATATATCAACATACATTAACACACACACACACACACACACATGCATATGCTACCTGGCCGTAAACCAATGGAAGGTTACACTTTGAAAGTCTTGATTTTAATTCTGCTTGGGATTAGAAACCCTCTTCACCAGTCATACCTAGGGCAAGTCTGATGGAGAGAAACGGTCTAGTCATTTATAGCCCGACAATGTGGCAAGTAGTCTTAGGTTACATGGTAACAGTAGCACAAAATGAAGTGACACACATACACATATATATATACATATATACACACACACATAAACATATATATATACATATATATATATATACATACGTATATGCACACATATATATATATACATATATGCACATACGTATATGCACACATAAACATATATATACATATATATACATACGTATATGCACACATATATATATACATATATACACATAAGTATATGCACACATGTATATATATACATATATACACATAAGTATATGCACACATGTATATATATCCATATATACACATAAGTATATGCACACATGTATATATATCCATATATACACATAAGTATATGCACACATGCATATATATATCCATATATACACATAAGTATATGCACACATGCATATATATATCCATATATACACATAAGTATATGCACACATGCATATATATATCCATATATACACATAAGTATATGCACACATGCATATATATATCCATATATACACATAAGTATATGCACACATGCATATATATATCCATATATACACATAAGTATATGCACACATGCATATGTATATCCATATATACATATGTATATGGACACATGATACACACATACATATACATACAAATATGCACACATACATATACATACATATATGCACACATACATATACATACATATATGCACACATACATATACATACATATATGCACATATACATACACATATATGCACACATACATATACACACACATACATATACATACACATATATATGCACACACACACATTCATATATATACACATATATATGCACACACACACACACATCTATATGCACACACACACATCTATATGCACACACATCTATATGCACACACATCTATATATATATATATATATATATATATATATATATATATATATATATATATATAAGTAATCAAAGGGATAGTTTCAAGGACGGTTCTTAAAATTTTCATGAAATTTCAAAAAGAAGAGAATTGATTGAAAGGGGGATTTTAAAAATATAGATATAAGAAAGAAAATAATTAAAAAGAAAGCAAAAATAAATAATATTCGAATGTTCTTATAGATTATGGAGGAAGCCAAGGCAAATGAAATTGAATAAAATAAAAAATTAAAGAACACCATTTTTCTGCAGTGAAATGGAACTAACATTTGCAATGTAGAATATGGCTAGGAAATTAAGTAGATGCTTTAAAAAAAAAAGATCTAATTCTAGTCCAAATGAAATGCAACTGACAGTCAAAGTGGAGATTACAGCAGAACTCAAGTGAGAGTGATAATTTCAAGGAAAATATTATTCTTTATTTTCCAACCCTGTTTTTTTCTTTTAATTTAAAGACAAGATTTTTCTTTTTCTGAAATAGTAAAAAAAATAAACAAAAAAAAAAACGTTTGATTGAAATTTTTAAAAATTATGTTTCAAAGAATTGTGAAAGTAGATGGAAAAGAAAAATCTGACTTTTATAGGTTAATACTTGCTTTTTATTTTTCTCTTTTTGGGGGTTTTGCTGATTCTAAGTTTCAATTTATTTTGTTCAATATAATTCGTTTTATTTATTTATTTATTTATTTTTTTTTTATTTTCAATCCAAAGAATTTTGGATCACAAAACGAAAAATCAAAAGGAAAAATTGTTTTTACTTTTCTTCTTTTTTTTTTATTGTTCTCTTTGGGAAAATTTTAATTTTTAGAACAGTGACACAGGAATGGAATTTTTGAAATAAAATGGATTTAAAATCATTTTTCTTGAGTTTAAATTGAGGAAAAGTAAGAATAAATAAAAATGGAGAGAAATGGAATTCTGAGTAAATATATCTGCAATGAAGTCTTAAAATAGAGACAAAAAATCTAAATTTTATTAGAGGTTAATGTAAGGAAAACCAAAAAGCATTTTGAACGAAAGGAAATGGAAAATGTATTTTCTTGCGGAGAGCAAAGAGGTGAACTGGTGGGCCATATCATTTGGAAAAAGTAAAAAAAGACGTTTGCAATATCAGCTTTTCTTTGCATCTTTTTTTTTGTTGTTACTGAGGTTATTATGGTAAATGGATGATTTAAAAATATGGTCGCCAGTCTATGTAATTATCATGACGTGTAAAAATGCAAAAAGTCTGCATACACGTGTGCACGCATGCACCGGAATCTGCACTTTTATTTTTAAGATTTAAATTTCGAAAGAGAATTTTTCTTTAAGTGAAAGTCGAAATATCATTTCTATCAATCATTAATAGTAAGGTTTCAAAATTAGAATATAAAAGAGAATGTTGGCTTCTTCAAAACGTAGTGGAAAAACCTCATGTAAAAACAAATATTTCTAAGTGAAATATTTGTAATTTTTCTGTCCAAAGCTTAAATTGCTGCACCAGATTTGCATATCAACTGCAGTTATGGCGTTCTATTTTAAAGTTAAACTTTTCAAGGTGAAAATAAGGACCAGAACTGAAGGTTTTTTGTGAAAACTTTTGAATTTCAGGTATCTAAATATATTAAATTAAATTTATTGAATTTAATTTGATAACATTACCATTACACATGAAATCCTATTTCAATCACCCCAATTATTTAGATCGAAATGGGTTTCGGTGTTACTCCTAAACAATTTATTTTTTACTTACACCAGGTTTTAGTAAAAATGAAAATAACATTAAACTATAGCAAGTTTCTTTATACATGTGAAACAGCAAATTGAAAACTCGCTCGGAAAAAAGTAAATGCCATCTTTTATTTCTTAATTTACTAATGTGTCATCACTTATCAAGGATCGAAGATAAGGGTTAAAGAGATGGCTGGATTGTCAGTTAAATGATGAAGAATATATGAGAGGATATTTTATACTAATGAGTCACCACTTATCAAGGCCAAGAGCCACTCGAGGATAAGGGTTAAAGAGATGGATGGATTGTCAGTTGAATGATGAAGAATATTATGAGAGGATTTTTTATACTAATGAGTCACCATTTATCAAGGCCAAGAGCCACTCGAGGATAAGGGTTAAAGAGATGGATGGATTGTCAGTTGAATGATGAAGAATATTATGAGAGGATTTTTTATACTAATGAGTCACCATTTATCAAGGCCAAGAGCCACTCGAGGATAAGGGTTAAAGAGATGGATGGATTGTCAGTTGAATGATGAAGAATATTATGAGAGGATTTTTTATACTAATGAGTCACCACTTATCAAGGCCAAGAGCCACTCGAGGATAAGGGTTAAAGAGATGGATGGATTGCCAGTTGAATGATGAAGAATATTATGAGAGGATTTTTTATACTAATGAGTCACCATTTATCAAGGCCAAGAGCCACTCGAGGATAAGGGTTAAAGAGATGGATGGATTGTCAGTTGAATGATGAAGAATATTATGAGAGGATTTTTTATACTAATGAGTCACCATTTATCAAGGCCTAAAGCCATTCGAGGATAAGGGTTAATGAGATGGATAGATTGTTAGTTGGATGATGCAAGTTCATCACTTATAAGGACGGTTAATAACAAGTATTTGTTGGCATTGAATTTAAAGATCACCATGTTGTAGCCCACAGAGAAGCAATCCTGTGGTAATTTGTTCCACGGATGGAAAACAAGTAGAAAACGGGCCTATGGACGTTAGCTATAATTCATAATTTTCTAATAAAAAAAAAGGGAACCCTTTTTAAAAAAAAAAAAAGAATAAAAATTATTTTACCATTTTTGGGGTTGACAATTTTTCACTGTTGCTAGAGGGAAAGGGGTTTTGAATGATGCAATGATACCTTTGAACTTACAAAAAAAATGAAAACAAGTCAATTAACAAAATAAAAATGATTACAGATGAAGAGTAAACATTTTACATTTTACAACTGCTTAGAATTGAGCTTTGGTAGAATGATATTCAGAAACTGAGACGAAGCATTCATTAGCCTTTTGGCTAGGAGCAAAGTGTAGTCTCTCTTCCAATACTACACTTCATCTTTTCTATCCTTGCTCAGTGAAGGAGAAATCTTCCTCGACTGAGACAATTTAAATTTTTGTCCCAATCCAGAGTGCCCATTTTTGGAGAGCTGGATTTTCTCCACATTGATTGCTGACTTTGTGTCTAAAGCTGCCCTTGTGGGGAGGAGAGAAAAAAGGGACTAAATAACAGAAAATGAGAAACTAGAACGTCGTACGTATGGCAATAATCTCTTATATAATAAGGCGTGTTGTGTTTTTTTAAATATACATATGTATAAATAGCTATTTGTTTGCGTGTAACACAAGGGGAGGTAATTTAGTATATATTCAAGCAAACGCAGACATTAAACTGAAATATTCGTACTGTTTGTAATGTAAATAAGACAACAACTGTTTTCTTTTCAAGTGAACTTAATTATTAAAAGTAGAGTTAAGTTGGGAACCAATATTTGTAGAGAAAACAGGGGGGGGTCCGAATCTTTACACAAGATATGTTTTTATGTAAGTAGAGTAAATTATCTATTTAAACATATATGTGTAATTGGTATTATTGGAGTCCTGCATCCTGTGCATATTCTCTTAAAAATGAGATTCTACTGTTTTTAGGCGATTACATGTAAACAGCCTGAAAATGTAGACAGCAAAAAGAAATCAAAAACAAAAAGCAATATTTTAGACGTTAGAGTGGAGGATCATTTTCGCATATAAATTTAACGTAAAATGATGGCGCATTTCCCAGCCACCAGGCAGTAATGATCACCCACTTCCGGATCAGATAGTTTTTAAAGGCAGTTCTTAAAAACGCTATCTGGTTCGGAAGTGGGTGATCATTACTGCCTGGTGTCCCGGAAGTGGGTGATTATTTTACGTTGGTAAGGGTGTAGGGCTACATTCTTACCGTAGTAGGAAAAAATGTTTATTTATATTTTCGTGTGTATGTATCTGTTTGGCAAACAATATCATACCAAACACCAGCAGCAGATAACATGAAGTATGAGTATTGTTTGTAATTCAGTAAATTTTTTTTTTTTTTTTACTAATGTCTCCATTTATCAAGGCTCAAGTTTTTTTGTTGTTTTTGTTACAAATGCGTCACTGCTTATCAAGGCCCAAAGGCCACTCGAGGATAAGAGTCATTGAGTTTGATAGGTGGACGTTGAAACATCGAGGGGATTAGTAACGATGGTTGTAACTGGTCAGCATTGATTATTTAAGAGGACAGCTCAACAAGAATTTGTTTACATTGGATTTGAAAACAGTAATGTTGTAGTCAGCCAGGAAGCAGCCCCGCGGTACTAACGACATGAATGGACATATTTAAGTGAACAACACCAGCAACTTCTGATTTGGCCTATTAGTATTGTGTAATGTCATCAAGACGACAACTGTTTTGTTTTTTTCAAGTGATTAAAAAAATTTTTTTTAAATTTTAACAAAATAAAAACACGGTACTTGTATCTAATAAGTATCCATGGGATTTCAGGGTGCTTCACCAGATTAGGACCCGGGCAAACTTTGACCCCGCTGTCAGGGTCAGGGTTAGGGTTCGCGTTAGAGTTAGGGTTACAGTTAGCTTGGGCCCCAATCTGAAAAAGTACCGATTTCAGTACTTACAGTCAGTCTTGAGTATTGACGGAGAATCTCAAGTTCAGTTCCGAGTATTGATATAAAAGCTTGACGAACAGAGAAGAAATTCTTTTCTTTTTTTTTTTTTGTAAATAATTTATTTAACGAAACTGATTTTTTCTTGTTTGCCTCTGTGTTAAGAATGGGTTTAATAATTTTCTTCAAATCAGTACGTGAACAACTTCATTAAAAATTTTTTTTAGAGAGGTTCTTTCCATTTATTTTTTTTTGGGGGGGGGGGGGGTAATAAATTTAAAATCTTAACCCTAAGCTAACTTGGTTTTGCATTCGTATGCTTTAGTGTTGTCTGCATTTTTACATTTTTCTTTTCACGGTTTTCACATTTCGTATCGTCTAAGTCGAGCAAACGTGTAACCGAGCCTTTTTATTCGAATCATTTCTCTTCAGACTCTGGAATACTCAGAACTGGGTCGAGAATCTTCGTCAAGACTCGAGGATGACTCCGTAAGTACTGTAATCCTCTGAGTGGCCATTTATTACAAGTACCTAAAACACAAACTGTTAACGAATCTTTTTTACATAAAAACAAGTTTTTACGGAATTTAACAAATTCAAAAGCAAATTTTGAATTTTAAAAAGAATTTTTTTTAAATCAATTTAATTTGAACACATTACATAATGACTGGACAATTTAAGTTATCAGGGAAATTTTAAATTTTACAGCAAAAAAATACATTGTTTTGAAAAAAAAAATATTGGTAAAATTGTATCCCTTGCCCCACGCTGTTAATGAAAAAATAAAAATGAGATTTTTTTTTTTTTCGTGTAATTACACAGCAACACCCTGGAAATATCTGGAAAAATGTTATAAACAAATGTATCTCGAAATATTGATTATTTTAAATATGTCAAAGAAATAAACAAAATAAAAAATAAATAAACATAAACATAATCTATACCTAATGCCCAATAATGTTTAAGATTTTAGAGTGAGGTTCACTTTTCTATAAATTTAACGTAAAAGTATAATCGATTCTTTCACCACATAACGTTGGACAGAACGAGTAATCATTTTTTAGGTATTTCCAAAATGGACGCTTGTTTTGAATTTAAAAAATAAATAAAAATTAAACAAAACAAACTTAAAATATACTATTTAAAAAAATAATTTAATTACGAAATTAAGTCTACTAGAATGCATTTCGGGGAGCTTCTTCGTAAACAAGTCAGCCATTTTAATTTTTGGTTAACGGGCATAAATGTCATTGAACGCGACTTCCGCAGGTTTTAAACCAATTGTTTTTAAATTTATAATGAAATTGTGTATTTTAATTAGAAAAAAAAAATGGTGCTTCTCGAGCTCAAATCGACTTGGCGTTGTTAGGGTTAGGGTTAGAATTCGTTTTTAAAAAAGTCGCGTTCAATAGACACTTTATGTCCGTTCTAATTTTTTTCTTAATAGTTGACATAAAAATTAATTCCTTCGTGATCGTTTCAAATTTGAAAGGTCTTCGATGCATTTTTAACAAGAGCCAACAAAACAAAAAAGAGATGAAAAACAAATAGGCAACAAATAAATGTTACCAAAGGCAAGATAAGTTACTCTTAGTCTTCTACCTACCTTGATAAGTTTATTTGTGTTTTAACTTATTTTAAAGCGTTTTTGGGGTATCTTTTACAATAATCCGCAAAGTGAAAACGCTCAAAAAACAAATATACAACAAATAAAAGTAACTGTAGCCGATAAAAGTTATTTTCCAACTTATCTGTGACATTTGTTTGTATTTTTAAGCCGTTTCAACTGCTATTCATTAGAAATCAATATTTTTGTCACACGAACATTCGACAAGAAAAAAATGGCGTGGGGGGGGGTATCTAATGATTATGTATCTGAGACGCCATCTTTTTTTAGTAAACATTCGTGCCCCCCCCCAAAAAAAAAACGAAATTTAAATTAAATTTAACTTTCAAAATCCTATTTAGAGTGAAATAGGCTATAAAATTCAACGGTCTCCAATCATAATCATCATCATCATCATCATCACCATCACCATCAACAGGTTTATTTGTTGAATAAAATCACAATTAATCTTCTGATGAGGGTGGGGGGGGCCTGATTGTCAAGTCTCGATCTAAGTCTCCCCCCCCCCATTCTTGTCTTTGGTGAGGTCCGACGGAATCTATTTAACCCATGGCCAGACCCGCGCTAACTTTGATCGCGTCGTTAGGGTCAAAGCAAGGGTTAGGGTTAGGGTTAGCGCGGGTCCTAATGTAACAAAGTACCACTCAATAATCGATTGTTCAAGGGTTGGACCTCCAAACCTTTTTTACGTATTATTATTTAAAAAGAAAACCTACCCGACATGAAAGTTGCACCAGTCAGGGGTGGAAGAAACGGGTGAAGATAACATGTCAAAGGTCAATAATGATTTCTGCCTAGGCATTTCTCGGATAATTATTAAAAAAACATGGAGCTGAACAGAAATGAACGTAAAAAGACTCTCGGGGAACACAACGCTAGTTTTTAAATAAACTCAGCGTCTTGTCTTAAATTGTATTTTTATTGTTATTTAATTATCGTTTAGTTATGTCTGAACTTGCAACGTAAGAAGGTTTAAGACATAACTAGTCGATAAATGTCGAGAATAGTAAAAAAAAAAAAAAAAAAAAAAACGTGGCTGCCAGCGATGAAAACATGGAATTAAAATTTTCAAGATTTTCCAAAGTAAATTACAATTTTATTTCAGGACTAAAATACAGGCAAATGGGCATAAAATACATTGGAACCGACTTTCGCTTACTTTCGTAAGTTTTAAACCAATTCTTTTGTATACTTTTTCTAATTAAAATTTACACAATTTTTATCAAGTTTATTTTCATATAAATTATTGTTTTTTTAGCGTTTTTACTCTGCTGAGTCTCGTAAAAGATGCCCAAATTATTTTATTTCATTATAAATCTGAGGATTTTTAAATATAAAAAAGTACTTCTGCAGTTTACGGACCGTGCTGAAATAATAACGTTATTATTTGTTAACTATTCTGTACTTTCACCTAACAATTTAATAAACAAAAGATACTCTAAAAATGTAATTTAACTTGAAAATCCCATCTAAAAAATAGCACGGTTCGTAAACTGCAGAAGTACCATAAAAACAATTGGTCTAAATTTTGCGGAAGTCACGTTCAATGGACCTTATGCCAATTTACCAAAATCCAATTAAAGTTCAACCATATCTTTTATCAAGAATATATGCGAAAACCAAGTGAAACAATTAAAAATCTATGGTTCTTTTCTACATTCGTGCCACCGCCAAGAAATCACGTTGACACATCGGTTCTCGTGAGATCACCGAAGTTAAGCGATGTTCAGCCTGAATCAGTATCGGATGGGTGACCACTTGGGAATACCAGGCGCTGTTTGTTGGAGGTCGGCGACACTACCCTGCAAAAACTAATGTCGTCAAAAATCGGATTACAGCTGACGACCACAAAATAAAGGTTGCCCTCTGTTTGATGTTTATATTTTCAATGTAAGAAACATGTGTAGAAATAGAGAGAAAAAATGAACCGTAAGATTGAACCTGTCAGTGCCCTATAAAAAAATAAACGGCGATTTAGTCATTTCGCAGCCAAAATGACTGCTTTTTTTCCGACTTCACAAATGAGTAAGTAAACCCAAATAAATTGTTTTGGACTAATTTCAAAATTTACCTTACATTATTTTACAAGAAAATAAAGCTAGGAAATTAGTCCAAAGCAATTTATTTGGGTTTACTTACTCATTTGTGAGGTCAGAAAAAAGCAGCCGATTCATTGTCCGTCATTTTGGCTGCGAAACGATTAAATCGCAGAATAAACTTTTTGACACAAACCAATACGTTTAAAATTCAGTAAAATTCTATCTCTACACTCTATGCTACCCGCCCCCCCCCCCCCCCAAAAAAAAAAGATTATATTTTTTAATTGCCTGAAAAAAACGACGATAAAAAAAAATTCAGTGGGGGGATTAGTTTCGCATATAAATTTAACGGGAAATGATCAGTGATCAAATCATCACTCACTTCCGAACCAGATAGCGTTTATACGGGCATATAACCAACATTTCTTTTAAAAGGAGATAAATTTTATGAGGTCAAAGTTAGACACAGTGTCGGTTTTTAATATGGAGAAAATATAAATTACGAAAAATTAAGCAAGTTTTCCAACGTAGGAAAATTAAGTAACTATGGAATAAATATAGATTGAAAATAGATTTTAGGGCCGTTCTAAGGGGGGGGGGGCATATAGTTTTAAATAGGAGCTAAGCCCCTCCTCCAAAAATAACATTTAAAAATAAATATTTAAAAAAATATTTACTGTTGTTTTAAAGCAAATAAAATTGATTTTTCTGAGTGTTACTGTTTGTTAACAGTAACACGGTTCTTGTGTTATCTTTTCAAATTATTATATTAATAAAAAAAAAAGTACTCAATTAAAATCGTATTACGAGATCGATTTAATCCATAGGTTTAACTCATCATAATGCATTTCGGGTTGTTCGTAAACAAGTCAGCCATTTAAATATTTTGTTAATACTTGAAAAAAAAAATCAATTACTGCGTGACTGTTCGAAATTTGAAAGGAATTTAGAAGTATTTAAACTATCGAATACAAAATCATTTAAACTGGCTTTGAAATTCTCAGCAAATATTCATGTATTAAAAGATTGAAAGTTCTAGAATAATTTATAAACACTAAACAGAGATTAAAACAACATTATCTCACGAAAATTAGTTATAGTTTAAAAAATTAATTAAAAACACTCTTGGACAACACCGGATTGATGCAGCTGGTTTTGGATAAACTTGATTTGTATTTCTTGTCTCATGAAATAAATTTATAATTTACTTTTTAAAGTCTTGAAAATATAACTGTAATTCAGTGTTTTAATCGCTGGTGGTCATGTTTGAACTAAAATTTTATTTACTACTGTTAAAAATGTTTCTCCTTTCAAAAAAATCATTATATCATATTTTTTTAATCTTGTTTACGAAGAAACCGAAATGCAGTATGATGGATTTAATCTCGTAATATGATTTTGATTTACTTTTTTTTTTAATTAATATTATAATTGGAACAAATAATTGAAACTGTGTGTTTGAGAAAAATCGATTTTATTTGCTTTAAAACAGTAAATATTTTTAAATATTTATTTTTAAATATTTTTTGGAGGGGGAGGGTGCTTAGACCTATTTAAAACTATGGCACTTGTACAGTTTAACATCCACCGACAAATTTAGAAAGCCATTCTTATAACATAGAGGGGGGGCTTTGTTAACTCTTCCCTTGCCGGACGGAACTCACCTAAAATGAAAACAATTAATTTGCACAGGGATGTTAAACTGTATAAGCGCCAAAAACTATATCCTCCTCAAGAACGGTCCTAAAATCTATTTTCAATCGATTTAAAAATCCCTAAATTACCTAATTTTTCGAGCTTGCGAAAATTGTCTAATTTTCCCGTGCCTAATTTTCCGGACACCGATAATATAGCTCCCTTGATTAGATCAAAAATAAAATTTGTCTCAGTCTAGAAGGATTTCTACTTCATTGACCGAGGACAGCAAAGATGCAGTGTATTATCTGTTGTGATAAGACACTTCATCTTACCTGAAGTGTAGTATCAGAACAGATACTACACTTTGCTCGGTTAATGGATATGAAGTCTATTGAACGTAAGTTTTACTTCCGTAAGTTTTAAACCAATCGTTTTTAAAAGTTGTATTTTCTTTTTATGGGTGTCAAGCGCGAACGAACGCGGAACGTCGCGATAAGTACAATGAAACTATCCAAGTTCTCTGAGTAATGAGGCTTCAGAATATCAGCCATCATGCAGTATAATTAACAGCTAAGAAATAGAAAACAAACAAAATATACAACAAATAACTTTTACCAAACGCATCAAAATTTAATTTTCTATCGACCTGTATAATTTTAAAGCGTGTAAACCGATTATAAGATTTATTATCTCTGAATATGTTCTCGTTACTTTCAAAGGGCAGAGCTAGACGAAAGGTCGGGTTTTAACATGGGGAAAATCACCCCCCCCCCTCAAAAAAGGGGCACTCTGGATTGTGACAAAAATTAAAATTGCCGCAGTCTAGAAGGATTTATTCTTCACTGACCGAGGAGAGAAAAAAATAAGTATAGTATCAGAGCAGATACAACACATTAACGTTAATTCTATTTTGAAAAGTAAAATAAAAAATAAACCAAAACTAAAAAATATTGTAAAGTCGGCCAATATTCAGAAGGGACGTAAAAATAAGCACCGCTTTTTTATTTATTAAAATATACACGGCAGACGATTTTTGTTTAATTTTAAATGGTTGCGATATATTGGCTAATTTGAGTCAAGTGAAACAAATCCTTGGTTATTGGGACGAACAGTGGACACTGGCGGGCATAAAAAGTGCCACCCGCAAAACACGAGTACATAAAAAATGGATGTCGATTTTGTTTGGAGATGGTTGCTAATTTTAGGCTTAAAATAGTTTTTTTTTAAGTAGGAGCTTACCCTACCACTAACCATAAGACATGGGAGGTTTGCCAATCGGACCAATGGTTTTTTTTTTAATTTTTTTAAAAACTTAGTTCACCCCTTGGGGGTCATCCTAAATTGGGAGCTATGCAGCGAGATATTTGTTCACATTAGTTTTAAATTTATGCATGTCAGTACAGTCGGAGAAACAGGGAGTGGGGAGGGAGTTCCAAAGGGCGGCAGGTCGAAGAAAGAAGCTATTGGAGTAGAAGGCTCTCCGGCATCTGAGAACCTCCATAGTGAATGGATGGGATTTAGCTGATTGTCGGGTTGGTCGAGTGTATTTACGTCAGTGGGGCACCAGAGCAGCAAGTTCATCGGAGCACATTCCAAGAAAAAAAATCAGGTGAAGATAACATATTTTCTTCCTTGGCATTTTTCTTCAGAAACTTGCATGAAAAAAAAAAATTGTTCCAATATTTGGTTAGTCGCAGATTAATAGGTAAGCAATAACTTCTTTTTTTTTTTTTTTTTTTTACCTGTTATCGGCAATTTACCGGTTAACAGCAATATATTTAAGTTCAATAATAATTACAACAAATGTTATACCGTAAATATTGATATTAAATGAAAATTAAAAACTGAAGTTTCTTAACTTTTATTTTTAGCATCGGCGTTCTTCCCGGCGAACGCGTGTCTAAGGCGCCAAGCGAGACCATAACGAGGCTCAATTAAAAGCACGATCATCATCGTTCTAAGTAACGAATTACTCAAACAACCGTGTCAATGTCATCACGATCAGTAACAGCATTTTCATATTTATCATCATCACCATTACGCCGGTCTATCGGGGGTTGTCTTGTCCTGTGCAGTTCTAGGAGGTTCACCCTCCCAGGCTTCGCCTTTGGGGAGGAGTAAGTTTATTGCTTACTGTCTGAGGCGCCCCTACCGGGGAATGCCGACGGGGCTGCCCAGGCAATTTTTAAATGGCCAGAGTGCTCACCTCTCGAGCGCTGGCTTATCTAATCCCACTTTCCCGACCTTGTGTCACATCTTACCTTGTGGGAGGTAGATAAATATAACCACTATTAATATCATTATTAATATAATATTGTAATTAAAAAGGCAATAGCGTAAAGTATAAGGACATTTTCAAAATTCTATTTAAAGAAATAATGTATCACGAAATTTAATTCATAAACAAGTCAGCCATTTTAATCTTTATATCTTAATAGTTGAAATAAAAGAATGAATGGGAATCTTTTACGACGATCAGCACAGTCGCGAACGGGGTCCAAAAAAAGAACGAGAAAGGGTTTAAAAATATAAATTTGCAACAAGTAAAGTTGACCTGCGACGAGAATAGATATTTTTCTATTTACCTATGTAATGTTTTTATTTTTACATATTATAAATGGGTTTTTATTAGATGTAAAAAAAAAAAAAATGGGCACTTCTGCATTTTTTATGAACACGCAGATTTTCTGTCCTTCTACTGAAAATAAAGGGAAGTAATTCAACCGGAAGTTACTTATTTACAACTTAAAAAAAAAATGCAAGACTGATTTGCTTTTGGGTAACAAGAAACAATTAACAATTTCTTTTTTTTATTATATGAATTAAAAATTTTATAAATAAAAATGTAAAGTTTTGATTGGGGTGGGGGGGAATGAATTTTTTGGTCAACATTGATTTTGTTTTTTTTTTAAATATATTGTAGTAGAAAAGTTTTGTTTGAGATTTTTTTTATCTAAATGAAAAGTTTTCATTGGGGGGGGGCTGTATTTTTTTTGTCCTTTTTCTTTTATTAAACAGGATAAAGTTCTGCAATTTGACTTATAATGGCTTCCATGGGGTTAGCAGAAAACTTCTGCCGCCACATAAATTCCATTAGGTAAGACTCCACCATTTGCGTGTGGGTGCCACATTCTATTTTGTTACGCATTTTGGCCTTTTGCCACATGTTTTCCACATGATTTGTTGTGGCACCTGTGGATGGATCCACAAAATTATATCGGTGATTTACACGCAAATGGTGAAATCCTTCTGAAGCGAGTTGGTCGTATGCACGCCAACAGTCTGAGATTACTGTTGTTCCGGGACGCACATACTGCTTTATTATGGGTATTAGTGTTTCGGCATTTCTGTAAGGGACTGTTACTAAGAAGCCAGACTTAGTGGCCGCTTCATAGCCACCAAATACCCACAGTTGTCGTCGGATACGGCCCGTATTGTTCTTTCTTCGTGAAAATAGACTTTCGTCTATCTCCACGAAGCAGTCTTTGACATGACCGGCATGTCCGACTGCAAGAAATCAGGCGATGTGCCTGTAAAAAATCAATTGTTTTCTGCGTCTGGTTCATTAAATTACCAATGTCGCGAAGATTCAAATCATTTAACTCCATTCTACTAAATTCTACTTCCACTCCCGGTAAATTCGACTTCCGGTGAATTCTGAATAAATGGGACTTGGAGAAAACTAAACGGAACTCTTCAATTTCGATTTCTTAATCGGCTGCGTGTTCATACAAAATGCAGAAGTGCCAAAAAAGGTATTGTTTTTTTCCCAAAGGCTTGCACAAAATTCAAGATGGCGATTCACGTGCTTTCTTACCAAATGCCCCCCCCCCCAAAAAAAAGCGGCCATGTTTTTCCCAAGTTACGGTGACAAAACTATTGATTTCTAATAAATAGCGGTTGTAACGGTCTAAAAATACAAACAAATGCCACAGGCAAGTTTCAAAATAACTTTTACAGCCTACAGTTACTTTTATTTGTTGTATATTTGTTTTTTTTAGCGTTTTTACTCTGCTGAGCGTCGTAAAAAATACCCGAATGAATTACTTCGTGACCATTCGAAATTTGAAAGGATATTTTTCCACTACAATTTGACGACAGTAGTTTTTGCAGGGTAGTATATATCGTCGACCTTCCGCATACAGCGCCTGGTAAATGGTCACCCATTTGGTACTGACCAGGCTCAACGTCGCTTAACATCGGAGACCTAACGATAACCGGTCGGTCAACTATATTTCGAAAACATTTAGGTTATCCTACTAACGATGCTTCCACACGGAAAAATCAAAACTTTTAGTAGAATAAGTTTATATATATATATATATATTCATATTATGATAGTAGGAAGGTTTTGTGAGTAAAATCAATGTACTATTAATTAGTAAAATAGAAAAGAAGACGTGTTAAAAGACTTATCGCCTTGAGGGAAGAAAATATCGGACGATGCGATAGAAAAACATAATTGTTGGCACATGTTCGTCTTTTCTCACAGTCCGTTTTTCACAACTTTTTAATGACCAGTTTTTTTTTCTTTTTTCGGTGTACACTTACCTATCAGGCTGCTAGAGAATTCCGGGGTTTTTGGAAAAAAAATTCAAATATTTTACATTTTAGGAGCGGGGATCAGTTTCCAATGTTAATTCAACGTAGACTGATCCCCCACTTTTTGACCATCTCAATTTTTTTAAAAGTCTTTTTCGGTGTACAATTACCTATCATGTCAGTAGAGAATTCCGGAGTTTTTGGAAATAAATTTCAGAAAATTTAGATTTTAAGACGGGGGATCAGTTTTCAATGTAAATTCAACGTAGACTGATCCCCCTCTTTTTGACCATCTCAAATTTTAAAAATTATTCTTCTGCTTACAAGTACCTATCATGTCGCGAGAGAATTTCGGGGTTTTTGGAAAGAAATTTCAAAAAATTGAGATTTTAAGACCTAAAAAGTTGTGAAAAACGGACTGTGGGAAAAGACGAAGAAGACTGATCCCCCGTCTTAAAATGTAAATTTTGTTATTTTTTTTCCCCAAAACTCCGGAATTCTCTCGCGACATGATAGGTACTTGTAAGCAGAAGAATAATTTTTAAAATTTGAGATGGTCAAAAAGAGGGGGATCAGTCTACGTTGAATTTCCATTGAAAACTGATCCCCCGTCTTAAAATCTAAATTTTCTGAAATTTATTTCCAAAAACTCCGGAATTCTCTACTGACATGATAGGTAATTGTACACCGAAAAAGACTTTTAAAAAAATTGAGATGGTCAAAAAGTGGGGGATCAGTCTACGTTGAATTAACATTGGAAACTGATCCCCGCTCCTAAAATGTAAAATATTTGAATTTCTTTTCCAAAAACCCCGGAATTCTCTAGCAGCCTGATAGGTAAGTGTACACCGAAAAAAGAAAAAAAAACTGGTCATTAAAAAGTTGTGAAAAACGGACTGTGAGAAAAGACGAACATGTGCCTAATTGTTGACCTGGAGAAACGAAACGAAGAAAAGCCATGTGTAATTATAAATATATATTATTTTATTTCAAAAATTTAAATTAGGTATAAAAAATAATTTAGTGTTAAATATTTTTTTATTAACACTTCTTGTAAACTTTATTGCTTATTCCTTTCTGTGAGAGGTTCGTTTTTCGTTCAACATATTCCGGTCGACCTAAAACGTGACACTTGGCGGCCATATTGTACGAACTTGGGATTATTTACGAATTTCTCCGAGAGTTCGTAGATTTCAATCGGGATTTTTCGCACGTTTTCCTTCGTAGTACTACTTGGATTTTAACCTGAAATGATTCCTCGGTTAATATTATTTAACAAAAACAACAACATAATACCATTCCTAAGGTTTATACACGTAATTTATCGCATTCTGTGTGGAAGCACCGTTAGTAGCATAACCGGCATTTAAACTGGCTTTAACAATTCTTAACAATTCCTCATGTGTTTAAGTTCTAGTTTTGTAACAATTTGGTTCAATTAATAATCTAATGACCAAACGATATCGTAATAATAAAATTTTACGAAATCCTAATATTTTAACAAAAAAAGTCGACACAAAAAATGTCAGTAAAAAGACTCCTGGATAGGTACAGTAGGTTTTATATACGTTTAGAAAAGTAAATGAGAATGTTTCTTTGATTCCAGGTCAAAAAGTATCATTTGAAATGAGGAATCGATTTTTCTCCAACAATTGGGCGAATACAAAGAAGAGGAAAGGGCGAAGAAAATCCAATGGTTCCTATTGAAACCAATAACTGATTGTTCAACTGTTGGACCCCAAAAACTTTCTTCCCCTCGAGGGCAAAGTTAGACACAAGGTCGGTTTTTAATGTAGTGAAAATCCAGCTCCCCCAAAATGGGCACTCTGAATTGGAACAAAAATTAAAATTGCGCCAGTCTAGAAGGATTTCTCCTTCATTGACCGAGAACAGAAAAAAAATCTAAGTGCAGCACCAGAACAGATACTACACTGTGCTCCTAGCAAAAAGGCCAAGAAAATTATTATTATTTAAAAACAAAACCTACCCGGAATAAAAGTTACACCTGTCACGGGTGGGAAAAACGGGCGAAGATAACATGTCATAGGTCAATGATGATTTCTTCCTCGGCATTTCTTTGCAAACTTGCATGCAAAATCAACGGTTCCAATCTTTGGTCAGTCGCAGACCTTTCTCCTTTTCTTTTAAGTAAAAATACTCTTTTCACTTGTTATTCGATAACAACAATATATCTATCTATCTATCTCTCTAGATATAGATATATATTATACTACTAAAACTCTGTGAATCTTGTATCTTGGCACCCTGCACACTGGATGACGTAAAAAATGCGGATGACGTAATAAAGGACGAATGATAAGAGTAATGGGAGGAGGCGAATAACGTGAATAATTAAATTTCTCTCCCACTAAACTTACATAGTAAATAATTAAAAGGGAGAGAAAGAGGAAGGAGAAGAAAATGTGTGAGAAAGTTGATATAAAGAAAAGATGGTGGATAAAAACGAATGATTATTGGCTGGGATCACAGTGTAGTATCTGTTCCGCTGGATACTACACTCTATAGACCGGTGTTGTCTTGGCCTTCGGGTCTTGATTCCGCCGGTCTATGGGTTTGTCCTGTGCAGTTCTAGGAGATCCACCCTCCCAGGCTTTGCCTTCTCACCCTTTGAGAAGTGGTTAGTTTATTGCTAATCGCCTGAGGCGCCCCTACCGGGGAATGCCGACGGGGCTACCCAAGCATTTTTGAGGGTCACAGGTGCTCTTCCTCTAGGGTGCTGACTTATCAAATCCCACTTCCGACCTTGTGTCACATTTTACTGCTGTGGGAGGTAGATAAATACCTGATTATTATGAAGAAATAGATGTATGTATTTACTTGACAATGGATGATGTTACAAAATGTCCATCATTTTTTGTAACGAAATAAAACAAACACTGTGAGTCACGGGTGGTCTCCTATCTATCTATCTATCTATCTATCTATCTCTCTCTCTCTCTCTCTCTCTCTCTCTCTCTATATATATATATATATATATATATATATATATATATATATATATATAATATTTGTTAGAGAGAGATAAGGTTAGTGCGAGAGAATCCAAGCAGAGTACTCGATTATTAAGGAAAATCAAAAGTAAGCGTAATATTTATTTATTAATGTTTTACAGAAGGTCAGCACAACATCAGTACCGTCGGTTTCAAATCCTAACAAAGGGGACCTATAAAGAGGTCTCCTTTGTTAGGATTTGAAACCGATGGTACCGATGTTGTGACATTTTGTAAAACATTAATAAATATATATATATTATTATTAGAAGGCAATACAATGCAGAGGTGTGACGGATATATATATATATATATATATATATATATATATTAAACTGTGGATCTTATTTTAATTTGCTTGTTCGTCATCGGGCACACTTCATTAACAAGCTTGAGAATTGATGACGTCAAAAAAGATGAATGGTAGAAGCCCAGAACAGTGTGACGTCATAAAAGATGAATGGTGGTTGCCAAAAGAAGTATATCATAAAGGATGAATGGTTATTTGCCAAAAGCTGTTGACGTGAATGTTCGTGTTCAACAGCAGCAGCAGCAATGTCAAAGTTAAGAAATGTTGGGTATATGTTACGACGCTCAGCAGAGGCGCGAACGGGGTCCAAAAAAAGAACGAGAAAGAGTTTAAAAACATAAATTTGCAACAAGTAAAGTTGACTTATGTCTAGAATAGACATTTTTCTACTTACCTTATGTAATTTGTTTGTATTTTTACGTAGTATAAATGGCTTTTTATTAGATGTTTAAAAAAAATTCTTGTTTTTTAAAAAATGGCGGCCAGTCCCTCTATATTATTACGTAGAGCGGCCATTTTGAATTCTTCGAAAACCGTCTGTCGAACTTAAATTTCTAATAAATAGCACTTCAAACGGGTTTAAAATACAAACAAATAGCACATGCAAGTTTGAAACTAACTTTTACAGCTTACAGTTACTTTTATTTGTTGTATATTTGTTTTTTTTTAGCGTTTTTACTCTGCTGAGTCTCGTAAAAGATGCCCAGAAATGTTTTTGTATGAATCATAAAAACAATGTTGTTTTTATAATTATTATTTTTTTTACAAAAATAAGAACATCGTTTTTATGCTTCGTACACGACCAATTATACTCAAAATACTTCTCTAGAAGCATACGTGGAATGACAAACAAATGTATACATTATATATTTAATTATTACAGATACTGATCCAACGGGTCACGGGTGGTCTAGTTTTAAATAAAAATAACAACAAATGTTTTCATACCGTAACTATTGACATTAAATGAAAACTCAAAATTGAAGTTTCTTGATTTTTATTTTTAGCCTTGGCGTCCTCTCCATGTTCCACGGCGGGCACGCGCGTCTAAGACAGCAAGCCACACCACAACGAGGCTAAAAGCACGATCATCATCGTCCTGAGTAATAAATTACTCATCATCAAAATCAGTAACAGTATTTTCATATTTATCATCATCACTATTGTCTTAAGTAAAATAATTGGTCATCATCACGAGCATATTAGAAATCATATTCGGACATTTTAAAAAAGTTTTATGTCGTCTTTTAATATTTTTGTAAGACAATATTTCTCATACAAAACTTAAAACATTCATCAGTGATCTAGAATTATCTACATTAATAAAATGGGAATCTTTTACGAGACTCAGCAGAGTAAAAACGCAAAAAAAAACAAATTACAACAAATAAAAGTAACTGTAAGCTGTAAAAGTTAGTTTCAAACTTGCATGTGCTATTTGTTTGTATTTTAAACCCGTTTGAAGTGCTATTTATTAGAAATCAATAGTTTTGACACCGTAATTTCCAAAAAAAACATGGCCGATTTGGGGGGGATTACTAACGAAATCACTAGGAGCGACCATATTGTTTTTGTGAAAACGTTGGAAAAAAAAACAAGACATTTTTTTTTTACATCTAATGAAAACCCATTTATAATACGTAAAAATAAAAACAAATTACATAGGTAAGTAGAAAAATATCTATTCTCGTCGTAGGTCAACTTCACTTGTTGCAAATTTATGTTTTTAAACCCTTTCTCGTTCTTTTTTTGGACCCCGTTCGCGCCTCTGCTGAGTCTCGTAACATATACCCAATAAAATTGTGTGACCACTTCTCGTATGTCCGTGTGTGTGTGTGTTTCTCGTCGCTACGTGTTATGTTATGTTTTTTTAGTTGTTCTTTTACTATGAATAGAATATTTCAGAAAGGCAATAAGCATAAAATGAAGAGAAATCTTAAAATTCCTTTTTTTTTTCAATTGCAAAATTAAATCCACCAGAATTCTTTGTAAACTAATCAGCCATTTTAATCTTTTGTTAAAAAAAAATTAATTACTTCGTAAGCCTTCGAAATTTGAAATGAATTTGGAAACATTAAAACTGTCAAATAGAAAGTTCTAGTCAATCTTCATTTTTTTTTAAATTGTATTTTTTGTTGGTCCTTGTACAGGGAACTGCGATTTTCAGCGTTTTTTTTTTCTTCATATATATATGAAAAAAAAACCCGCTGAAAATCGCAATTCCAATCAAATTAACCAGAAACACTCGTTGAAATACTTATGTATCAAGCAAAAATAGGTTTGTACACCAAAAATTCAAAAAAACTATCTAGTGGAATTGTAATAAAAATCCGTTATATCATTTAATCGGGTTCGACCATTGATTCGAGAGAAAAACGTAAAATTCAAGGGGAGATAACTCAGTCTGTCATATTAACAAGTAATAAATTAATGGCATTCACCAAAATGCGATGAAAATAATTATTTTTAATTAAAATTCTACTCGATCATTTTCCTACTTTTTGGTGAGGATACTTATTTAAATCTGTTGCGTAAGTATATAATACTGTTTTTTTATTCTGGTATTGATAATTTAATACGGATGCTTCTCTGTACAAGCACCTTTTTTATAGTACAATTTACGGCACTTCTGTATTTTAGGGATACAACGAATGTATTGGTTTTCAGTTCAGAAGAGATGCAGTTGTGTGAGCGTATATAATGAAACTCTTTTTCACCAAATTTCTGAATTGTATCCTGTTTGAAGAAAATATTTGTTTAAAATAAATAGAGAAAAAATTGCAAAGTTTCAAATATTTTTACTTTATTTAATTATTATTTTTTTTTTACTATATTGTAAATAAAGTCTTCGGTTTTTTAAATTCAGATTTTAAAAGAAACTGTTGATTTTCACAAATTTTAATTTCTTAAAAACTGTTCGTGTTACCCCAAAAAAAAACAAATTTAAAAAAATTTAATTTTCAAAAAAAAAAAAAATCACACGTCAATAAATGTTCTATTAATCAATTTGAATTTTTTAATTTGTGTTATTTCTTAATTAATTATTCCCGGGAAATCCTATACAAAATTCAGTTTGTCTTTCTTGCCGTTAAGTAAAAAAAAAAGAAGAAAAGAGGATTATCTGCCGCTGATGCAACTGTAGCTCTTCTGAAATGAAAACAAATAAATTCACTGTGTCCCTAAAATGCAGAAGTGCCTCCTTTTTAAATACAAAGTAATAATTTTGTATATAAAACAAATGTGTAAAGTTTTTAAAAAAAGACGAAACAAAAATTAAAGTAAATTGATTCCCGGGTAACGCCGTTATTATGACGGCCATGGTACAGCTAGTAAATAATTATTTAGTACATAAATAATTTAAGGTGATAGGTGAAAAAAATATACGATTTATTTATATGCAATTAATTATATTTAAAAAATGTTTTATTGATTGATTAATTATTAATGAATAATTAATTTTGAAATACTGAGTATTTTTACGTATTAAAAGAAGAAAGGAAAGTATTTTTCAATTAAGAGCAGAACATTAATTCGAAAAAGATTTCAACATCGGAATGCACAGTGTCATAATGATAATCGAAATTATTTCTGCGTCAATAAGATGGGAAACATTTGAAGTAGTATTGTATTATTTTATTTAAAATTAATCAAATTTAAAGAGCAAAATTAAATTATCAATGGTTGAAATAAAAAGGTTTGTGATAAATAAAAAATAAAAAATTAAAAAAAGGTGAAATCAATGGGATGACAACTTTTAGGGAAATCCTAATAAATGCCGTTGGGAAGTTTTTATTGCATAAAACCATTATGTTTAGTGTTTTTGTTGAGAAAAATAAAATAACAATATAATTGAATAAAAACACACATTTGTCCACAAAAATAACCCACTAAATATAATGGTTTCATGAAATGATAAATTGTTTTGCACTATTACCCAGGGGCAGTTTTTAGGATTCAATAAACTATTGGTAACCATTACTATTAGCGACATAAATTTTTTTTTTTTTAAATACAGTTGGGAATGTAGTAACAAACAATTTATCTCGCTTTACCTACTCATGTGAGCCTTCTTGGCCTTTTGGCTAAGATCAAAGTGTAGTATCTGTTCCGATGGATACTGCACCCCATAGACTGGTATTGTCTTGGCCTTCGGGACTTGATTTACGCCGGTCTATGGGTCTGTCCTGTGCAGTTCTAGGAGGTCCACCCTCTCAGACTTCGCCTCCCCTCTTTGGGGAGGAGTAAGTTTATTGCTTACTGCCTGAGGCGCCCTTACCGCGGAATGCCGACAGGGCTGCCCAGGCAATTTTTAAACCCCACTTTCCCGACTCGACCTTGGGTCACATCTTACTTGTGGGAGTAAGATAAAAACTGGCGTTGTGCCTAACTCCTGGAGAGGAGTAAATCAATACTCATGTGGGCCTTATTTACATAAAAAAAATAATAGAAGTTATAAGCCTTTAAAGTTCACACGAATACAGATTCTTTTGAATGCCTACTAGACACCACCCTCGGGTGTCTTTGGTCTCTCTGTACAGGGGTTTGTCAGAGACTCTGACACTAGGATACTTTTTACTTGAAGTAAACCCTGACCAAATATTCAAAACAAATGGTGTGCTGTCTCCTCAAACCATCCAGCACGTCTCCCGAATTGCGGACGGGGGCACCCCCTCTACTCATAGAGGGCAGCTTCGAATAAACAATTAGAAGCTGTTGACAATGAGGAAATGAATAATAAAAAATATGAATAAAAACAAAAATAAATACTGGCAGGTCGGCACCCAGGATAAAAAGGGCCCATCAACCCGTTCATACACCAGGCGGGAAGATGTAAGCAATGGTGTGAACCTTCCTGCCTCTGGAAATGGTGCTCCAGCCAGTACAGAGGCCAACCAGGGTCAGCCATCAGGACTTGAGACAAAAGGTCCTGGCCCCCTATCTCCATCAAATGCAGCAACAAAAAAAAAAAGAAACATAAGAGGCTTAAAAGCCCAACCATGGACTATTGCGCAAAAGAAGGTGCTATTGTTTTGCTACCACTACTCAAAGTTTGAAAAGTGGAGCAAAACATCCAATGAGATTCTAGCTGATAAGATCCAAGAATCTACCCTCCCCGAAGAAAAAGCAAAGTGGCTATCTTTGTTTAGTTAGTAACAAAAAAAAATGACTGTTTTGCTCAGAATAGGTATTTACACGAAGGCTTATAACTATTAATTTTTAACGCAAATAGGTCACAAATTGGTAGGCAAAACAAAAAAAAAGTTGTTTTTGACTAATTTCCCAATTGCATTTCCTTTAAAATAATTCATGTCGGTAATAGTAATGATTACCAAACTGCTGTCTAAGTCTTTCAAAGTAAGATTTAGTTATTGACAAATTAAAATGGACTATTTTTCAAGATTAGATTTGTCATATTTTAAGTGTAAAGTTCCTATTTGCTTGCCTCCACACGAGGGTAAGGTTAGATGCAAGGTGGACTTTTAATGTGAGGAAAATCTAGCTCCCTAAAAGGGCCACTCTAGTTGGGAACAAAATATCTGTACTGTCCTATTGTCACTACCTTACGAATGAGGGCACCTCAGGCAATAAACTCATCCACTCGAATCAGAAAAGGAAGAGGTAATGCCTAGGTGGATGGCCTTCTGAGATTGCACAAAACCATACCAAGTGTAAAGTTAATTATTGATTTTGTGTTACTTTTCTGAATTCGTAATCGTTCATGTTTGATTTACTTAACTAAATTTCCGTTAAGTTAAAAAAAAATCTACGAATGTCTGTCGTCGAGGCTATTTTAGCTCTCCACAAATGAAGACAAAAATCGCTATTCTGCACAAGTGATGAAAGTAGTCTTTAAATTACTGCGTTACAAAATATGTCGCAGGTTTTTAAACCAAAATGAAAGTAAAAAGACTCCCGGGCAAAGCCGAGTAGGTACAAGTAATTTTAAAAGTAAAGCGATAAGTCAATTTAAATGACAATACTTGGGGGTAAAAAAATTATTTTCCATCATTAATTCACAAATTTAAAAATATCTATATTACTTATATTAATACAAGCTATGTTTCATAGTCTTGTCGTCTAAAACGCTGGTTCTAAAACGAAAATAGAATTATCAAGAAAGAGGATTTATAGAATTATCGTTTCTTTTCGAGAAATACTGTTTGTTTCACTTTGATTTTCGAAGGAAAATCAGCAATGATTTATCGATCATTTGAAAATATTGAATAGTTCCATTGTCATGTTAACAATCGGAGATATTGTTTAATGTTTATTATAACTTACGCTTGTGAAGTGTTAAGATATTTCATTTATTAATAATAATTATTTTTATTTTCTAGCAAATATATGCTCTCTCTGATGGCATCTTTTGCTATGTATTGTAAGTGTAATGCCTGGGAGGATTGTATCATGATGGACGAACAGATACTACACTACACCCCAAAAGGATGAAGTAATGCATGGGAGAATTGTCTTGTGACAACAGAATAGATACTCCACTACCCTCTAAAAGTAGGAGGTATTTCCTGAGAGGATGGTATAATGACAGTACTATACTATGCTTGGGAGGATAATCTGACGACAACAGAACAGATACTATACTAACCTACCCACCAAAAAAGGAGGAGGTAATGCCTGGGAAAATGGTCTCATGAAAACAGAAAAGATACTACTCTACCCACCCTCTAAAAGGAGGACGTAATGCCTGGGTGGATGGTCTCATGACAACAGAACAGATACTACACTATCCCCTCCCCCAAAGGAAAAGGTCATGCCTGAGAAGAATGTATCACGACGACCAAACATATACTACACTAACCTTCACCCACCCAACGAAGGCGGTAATGCCTGGGAGGATGGTCTCCTGACAACAGAACAGATACTACACTACCACAGCTCAAAAAAGGGGTAATGCCTGGGATGAAAACCCCCCCCTCCCCCCGAAAAGTCAATGCCTGGGAGGATGGTATGATGAGCGAATATCTACTACACTGCCCACTCACTCTCAAAACATGAGATTATACCTGGGAAGATAGTATCATGACGAACATATACTACACTACCCCCTCCTCAGGAATAGGTAATGCCTGGGAGGAGGATGGTAATAACTCATATGATAACTCCTAGTGAGTAAATAATAATAATAAGAAGAAGAAGAAGAAATCAATGGTAAGAGATTGTTGCAATACCACATCGTTATCGAAAAGAGGTGAAGAACACTGGAAGTCTGGGGAGACTTGTTGTCACTCAGACTCCAGGAAATACCACTGGTTGTTGTCGGTGAGCAATCACTGACGATGATCTGTGTGAGAACTCCTAGTGAGTACAAATAATAATAATTATAGCTAATACACGGAGCTTGCCACAGAACTGAAAAGAATATGAAACATGAAGAAAGTCAATATAATACCAGTAATTGTAGGAGCACTAGGAACAGTCGGAAAAACCTGAGAAAAAGGATAGGAGAAATTGGAATCAAAGGAAAAACTGTGACTATACATAATGAAGCAGGGCCGGTGGGACAGGTATAAAAGTGTGGGGGGGGGGGGGTCTCATAAAAAGTGGAGGGGCCCGGTTAAACACATGCATATCAACTTAATTATTGATGACCGTAAAGTGGGGGGCGGGGAGCCCAAGTCAAAAAGTGAGGGGGCGTTTGCCCCCCCCCCCCCCCCGGTGTCGCCGTCCATGTGAAGACAGCTGAAATCTTAAAGATAATCCTCTAATGCGGCAACCAACCCACATAAGTTTTGAACACTAACCAGCCGCATGGGAACTGCAACAGAAGTAAAACAAACACATGGAAGGAATACCACATGAAACCAAGGAAACTGAAACTGCTAGAAGGATTATAAACTTCCCCTCTTCCCCCTCTAAAAAGGTATCAGTCTTGGCTGATACCACACAAAATAATTGTGACGGGTCGAGGAAAATGGAAAGACCGAACATAGAGAACACTTACCAGACCTCCACTGGAATAGTGCGGAGAATACTCGAGCCTTGGGGAGGCTTATTGTCACCTAAATTCAAGAGGAGACTAATTGTCGTTGGCAGCAAGAAATCAATGGTAAGTGGCCGTTGCGATAATGCAAAGTCATTTGCAATGGTTATTGAAAGAGGTGGAGAGTCCTGGAAATCTGGGGAGACTTGTTGTCACCCAAACTCAAGGGAAGATCACAGTAATGACAGTAGTGAGTAATCACTGATGATGATTTGCGTGAGAACTCCTAGTGAGTAGTAGTAGTAGTAGTAGTAATAATAATCTATTAATAATGAAGATTATGTATCTGTCTGTCTGAAGCTGAAACTATATCATTAGTTTTGATCGCTTTCTGTTTATATCTACTTATCAGCTCCTATATATACCCATTCCAAAACTTCCCCAAAAATCATGCGTCTTTCAAATTTACATAATTAATTTGTAATAAGTTAATATTCGCAAATATACACTCATGATTGTTTTTTTCAGGTTTCCAGATCTATTTAAAATATTTTCCTCGATGATAATAATCTTAATAAAAATTATAAATAGAATTAATTAAATACATGGGTTTATTTAAAACTCTATATAATTGAGTTACGTAATTAAATTAGATTGTAATGGAATATGATGGAACAACCGGTTATTCGCCCTCTGATTATTAAGTATAACGTTCTATTTCGAACGCACAGAAAGTTCTATTTCAAGAAATCCACAGGTGTTAACATGACATCAGATTAGAGAGAGAGAAAAAGAGAGAGAGAGAGAGAGAGAGAGATGGACAGGGGCACGTTATTTGATTAGTAACATGTAAACAACACATTCTCTGAGATTTATCGTACAAGTCGCTCAAAAATGATATATTTACTTTGATTTTTTTATTAAAAAGTTTTTTGTTTTTTTTTTTAAATCTTATTAGAAATTATGTTTTAAAGCACAAATTTATTGAACCAAATTGTTTAATTAAATAAATAATGAATTAGAAAAATTTCAAATGCATTTAAAAGTTTGATACTTCGTATTACACTTTTAAATGCATTTGAAATTTTTTTTTTCCGTTTAGTTTAAAACACTAACTAATGTAAACAATGGGCTGGCAGAATTATCCTTAAGTGCGAACTTACATGACTTAAATTCCAGAAAGATAAATGGTTCCATCATGGATATTATTTCTTAACGAAAATAAAATTAAAAATTATAGTTAATCAGATTTAATATCTAATTATTTATTTTAATTTATTTTTGTCCAATTGAATTCAAGATTTTAGACTAGAGGGTGGGTCATCTATAACTCCGCCAAATATAAATTGTCTTACACCGTTTTCTGTACCAATAAAATAACTTCCAGTTAACAACTTTCTTCAATTTATCGAAGAGAATTTAAAGATTTTGTTTTCTAAACACTTTCTCTGCCGTAAACTTAGTTTAAAATGTAATGTATGTAATATGTAACTTAAAACAACTAGCAAAGATATGCAATCAGAGAGAGCATATATTTGCTAGTAGTAGTAGTAGTAGTAGTAGTAATAATAATAATAAGTAATAAAAAATAAAATAAGAATAAAAAAATAAATAATAATCCTGATAATAATAATTATTGCTGCTTTATTAATTGAATGAAATTCAATGAAGATAAGAGTAGTTATTCGTTGCTCTGGTACCAACAATGATAATTATAATGGCTGTTATTTCAAAGAAGAAGAAGAAGAAGAACAGTAATCTTTAATTGTAGTTATTTAATGATTTCAAATTGGCGTTGTGCGTTTCCAAATCTCGCACTTTAAATCTAAATCAAATACAAATCATTATTAGCAATGGGACACGGGCTTTTTAATTGTCATGATTAGATATTGTTTGCTTTTTTGAAAAAAAATATTCTCTTGTAATGGTGAAAAAAGATTAATTTAAAATGTACCTCTTAAGGTTAAGAGAGGGAGAGAGAGAGAGAGAGAGAGAGAGAGAGAGAGAGAGAGAGAGACTTTAGACGAATGAAAAAAAAAAAATTCCCTTGTAATGGTGAAAAAAGATTAATTTAAAATGTACCTCTTAAGGTTAAGAGAGGGAGAGAGAGAGAGGGAGAGAGAGAGAGAGACTTTAGACGAATGAAAAAAAAAAAAATTCCCTTGTAATGGTGAAAAAAGATTAATTTAAAATGTACCTCTTAAGGTTAAGAGAGGGAGAGAGAGAGAGAGAGAGAGAGAGAGAGAGACTTTAGACGAATGAAAAAAAAAAAATATTCCCTTGTAATGGTGAAAAAAGATTAATTTAAAATGTACCTATTAAGAGAGGGAGAGAGAGAGAGAAAGAAAGAGAGAGAGACTTTAGACGAATGAAATGACCGACCGAACAAAACAGATACTACACTGCCCCTAATGTTGGGATTAAAATAACCCTGAAAATAAAGTTCAATTCTCCCACGTTAGAATGGGGTAACAATGTGCAGATAAAATCATCAAAGGAGAGATATAGGACGGAAGTCTGAGAGAAAGAAAACAAAACACAAGAATGTAATTTCATAGCAATTTTAGTAAGAAAGAGAAAGGTGGAGTCATAGAATATTTACAGAGTTTTAAAAAGTTCAGTCAGGCATTGGTGAATTTGAGAGAGGGTTTGCGAAAACGTAGTTCGCGTGAACTTATCTGTATAGTGTTTTGGTAACGGCGGGAGGTCATTCTCTGTGACTGCCGTCTTGGGCTGTATCACTGAGAATGCCAGCCTTGAGCGGGGTCGTCGAAAAAGACCTCGGGATGCCGTGTGCAAGGGTTTTTAAAGGCTGGCTCACGTGACACCTAAGGAAAAAGGGGTTGCAATGCCTGACAGCCAATCCGTGAGGCCCTTAAGGGACATGGCAACAGCCAATCAGTGAAGGGGGCTTTAATAAATTCCAACACTAACATTAAAGCCATAATCATATTTTTTTTTTTAAATTTAATAATGGGCCACTCGAGGATAAGGGTTAAAGAAATAATTGGATGGCTGATGAGTGCCACCACGCGAGGAATAGAAACAACTGTGGAAAGGGCCGAACATTTCTTAAGAGGATATGATTATCCACGAGGATCGCTCAACATGTATTTGTTTACATTAGACTTGAAGACGACCATGTTGTAGTCGGTTGGGACGTAGCTTCGTGGTATTTTGTTCCACAGATGGGACGCTCTTGGAAAGAAACTTTGTCTATGGAAGTTCTGCTTGGTATTTGGTACGAAGTGAGGGAAAGGAAAGTTCTCTGCTGTGGTTGTTGCGAGGCGGGTTCTTGCTGTGAATGTTTTACAGAAGCGAGAAGCGGGATTGGAGCTCGGTCGAGCACCTACCATAAACGTAACGATACAGCAGAGAGAGTCTAGCAACATCTCTTCTGTGTGAAAGAAGCTGTAGGGAAGAGAAGAGATCATCCCCCACTAGATTGCGAAGTCGGTTTTGTACCCTGTCAAAAGAAGAAAGAGTGCTCCGATCGGCACCTCCCCAGATATGACAGCAGTACCTCCCCATCTTAGGAGGAAACTGGCTCTTATACAGGTATAGGATTGCATAAGGAGTGAAGTACTTTCTGAGCGATAGAATTATCCAACCATTTTTCCAGCCACAGATTTGATGTGTTTAATCAGTATTTAATATTTATATACATACTTTTATAAAGTATAATGTGGCACAAGGAGAAAAAGCCAGCACAACAGAGGAAGAGCCAGGCTGGTCTCTAAAAATAGCCTGGGTAGCCTTGTCGACATTCCCCAGTAGGAGCGCCTCAGGCAGTTAGCGATTAACTAACTTCTTGCCAAAAAGGGAAGGCAAGGCCTGTAAGAGTGGACCTAAAAAAAAAGACTACACAAGACATATACCACAGTCCAACAGATAAAAAACCACCTAAATGGCCAGTTTCTATCGGACTGATTGTCGAGAACGTATATATATTTTTAGAAGTTTCTTAATTCTCTTTATAATCGGTCCCCTTACTTATTTAAAAAACAGAGCTGTGGAGTCGGTGAAACTTGTCTGACTCTGGCTAAGAAATAAAATGATATATTATGAAAAAAGATTTTTTTTAAAGTGAAAATCTTTGTATAATTATTTATTTGTAAAACTGTAGCCCTGCACCCTTTGCAGATGATTTTTCTTTTTAGGCGATCACGTGTAACTACATGAAAAAGTTGGTGACCCGGAAATGGGTGATCTTTTTATGTTGAATTCATATACGAAAGTGATCATCTCCCACTAGATTGCAAAGTTGGTTTTGTACTCTGTCATGGCAAGAAAGAGTGCTCCGAGCGGAAACTCCCCAGGTATGAGAGCAGTACCTCCCCATCTTAAGACGGATCTAGCTTTTTTACAGGTAAAGGATTGCGTCAGGGGTGAGGTAGTTTCTGAAACGATAGAATGATCCGACCATTTTCCATCAAACTTAGCAACAGATTTGATGTAAGTATTCCATTTTAGGTCTGGGGTAATAGTCAGTCCTAGGAGCTTACTAAAGAAGGGGAATTCTTTAAGGAGAGAGCCATTCATTTCAACTGGGGAGAAATGAAGATCCGAGCGTTGGTGGTGAAAAGAGAGAAGCTTGCTTTTGGAGGCGTTGAAAGTAACGAGCCACTTTTTACTCCCCATTTCTAAATCGGAAGAGAGAGTCAGAAAGATCTTGGTCATTAGTGCTATTTCGTAGTGCTGTCATAGATAATTGTGTAATGCCTGGGAGTATTGTCTCATGACAACAGCACCGATACTACACTACCTCCTAAACGAGGAGGTAATACTTGGGAGGATAGTCTCATGGCAAGGTCCTAAATTATCCTTTTACGTACACATTTTTTTAAATTTTATTTTAGAATAATTACAATAGTAAAATCCATTTTAAGATACATCGTGGTGGAAACTTGAAACTAGAGTTCTCTCCCCCTTATTTGACTCTCCTCAAATTAAAGATACATTTTTTGGGGACCTACAATCCACAAGCACTGATAGTCGCTTCTCAAGGATAAGAGCTAATAAGTTTGTCAGTTGGTTGGGCGATGAAAAAATACCTTGAGAAGATTGAAGACGATGGATGAAATCGACAGAATTTGATTATTTAAGAAGATGGCTCGAAAAGAATTTGTTAACATTGGACTTGAAAATGACCATATTGTAGTATTCTGGGAAGCAAGCCCGTAATATTGCGTCCCACAGACCGGAAGTTCTTGGAAAGAAACTTTGTTCATGAAAATTCCATTTATTATTTTTTTTAAATATGATTTTTTAGTTAACTATTTTTTAATAAATTATTAATTAATTAATCGATTTTATTTTAAAACACACACACACACACAGGAGATTTGATCATGAAAGTTCCATTAATTATTTTTTTTAAATATGATTTTTTAGTTAACTATTTTTTAATAAATTATTAATTAATTAATCGATTTTATTTTAAAACACACACACACACGATATTTGATCATGAAAGTTCCATTAATTATTTGTTTTAAATATGATTTTTAGTTAACTATTTTTTAATAAATTATTAATTAATTAATCGATTTTATTTTAAAACACACACACACGATATTTGATCATGAAAGTTCCATTAATTATTTTTTTAAAATATGATTTTTTAGTTAACAATATTTTAATAATTATTAATTAATTAATCGATTTTATTTTAAAACACACACACACGATATTTGATTAGGCCATTTTATAAATTAAAAATAAGATACTTCTAACCTTAATGATAAAATTGAAAAGGAAGAAAAGTTGTTTGCAAAACTTTCATATCAGTAAGTTTTACATACAAATTATATTTTTAAGATAATTTTGTTGTTTTTGTTGAGTAAGAAATCAAAACATTTTTCTTTGTTTTCTCATTTCATTTATGAAAATGTTTGCAAACAATGTCTTTGTGCTTGACAATAGACATTTTCTAACAAACATTTCCTTTTTAATAAAATTTCAAAAATAAATAAACGATATTCCGCTTTTTTAATTTATTTTGCTTTCATTTATATTTTTGTTTTGTCATTTTAAAATGACAATTTTTGGTTTTAATTTATTCATTTATTTTCATGCGCGTGTGAAACGTGAAAAGTAGATCACAGTAACAAATTTTAAAAAGTAAAAAAAAAATTTAAATAGGGGGAAAAAAATCAGGCCTCGAAGGGTAAAAATTTGCAGGGTGAAAGCTTTGTATTTTAAAAGGAGGGTTGCCCAACAACCCCGTCTATGATGAGACAGAAAAGGAGTTAAAAAATAAAAAAATAAGAATGGAATTCTATTTTGAAAATAGTTTGTTTATAAGAATACAAAAAGGAAAAAAAAAATGGTTGCCCTCCTATTTTTGACAATGAAAAAATAATGGTGCCACTTTTTTAGCTTTAAAAATTTAAATAAATAAAAGGGCTAGCTTGGAAGAATCGTGTTACCCGGAAGGGCATTTGAGCAAAATTTAAGACTATTATTCCGCAATATTTTAACAAAAGATTCGCTTGAATTAATGTTAATTCGTATCTTAAGGGAAATTATTGCTAGAATTCAAAAGAATGGATCACTTGAATCAGCGTCGAACAGATCAATGGATAAATAACTTGATTGGAAAAATATTCGATTTTTTGTTTGTAGAATTAAATAATTATGAAATATTCGAAAAAATTAAAAGATCTACAATCAGATTTCGTGCATAATTTAAATCCACATATTTCAACATTAACTTTATTTTTATAGTGAACTCAGATCCTGTGAAACTTGAACCCACTTCCGGGGACATTTGAGCTACGTTCTAGAGGATTTCTTTGGTTTATCTATGTTTTTTACTCCTTTTGTCGAAAAACAAATGGCATAGATTCGCTTTTAACAGAAACAGCATTATTTAAAAAAAAACAAAAAAACATTACTGCGCATGTGTGTAAAAATTTCCGTCAAACTTTCACTTTTTTGATAAACATCCGATGATGTCAAAGTTGAAAACTTGGATTATTCCGTTTCCGAATTTTTTTAGATGAGGATTGCTAATCTGGATTATTCGGACTACTATTTTCATCGTGGTTGTTATTGTTACAACGTTTTGGCCGATATAACTTTTGACCTTCTTCAGGTGCATCTTTTTGAACTTGGAAACCTTCAAGTCGAAACTGGAAATCTTGATGCCGAACTTGGAAGCCTTCAAGTCGACCATGGAAATCTTGATGCCGAACTTGGGAATCTGCATGGAATTTGGAACTGACTCCATGGCGTAATAAAATAATAAAATTATGAAATTAAATACACCAGAATGCATTTTCACTTCTTTGTAAACAAGTCAGCCATTTTAATATTTTGTTAATAGTTGAAAAAAAAATGAATTACTTTGTGACCTTAGGAAATTTGAAAAGAATTTGGACACATTTAAAAGGTCGTATAGCAGTGATTTCTGGATTTGAAAACTCTCAGAAAATCCTCATGCAATAAAATGTTAAAAATAGAGATTTAAAAATTGAATCTCCTGAACAAATTAGTTAAAGTTTTATAACATTTTTTTTTCAATTAATAATTGAATGGCTAAACGTAACTGTATTAATTTAATTTAACTTTCAAAATCCGATGAAAAATTATAATTTGGTAAAAAAAACAACAACATAAACACATAGTTAAAAAGAAAATTAAAAAAAAACAGAAAATAATTAAACTCCCGGTCAACGTCAGGTAGGTAGAACTAGTAAATGGTAACGTTAGTGGATTCAATAAAAGTGAAACTAGTAACACTAACAAAAGTGAAACTAAAAACACTAACACCAATGAAACTAACAACACTAACAAAAGTGAAACTACTAACGGTATCAACACTAACACAAGTTAAACTAACAATACTAACAGAAGTTAAACTAACAATACTAACAAAAGTGAAACTACTGACAGTAACAACACTAACAAAAGTGAAACTAACAATACTAACAAAAGTTAAACTAACAATAGTAACAAAAGTTAAACTAACAACACTAACAAAAGTGAAACTAACAACACTAACAAAAGTGAAACTACTGACAGTAACAACACTAACAAAAGTTAAACTAACAACACTAACACTAACAAAAGTTAAACTAACAACACTAACACTAACAAGAGTTAAACTACCAACAGTAACAACACTAACAAAAGTGAAACTAACAACACTAACACAAGTTAAACTAACAATACTAACAAAAGTGAAACTAACAACACTAAAAACAGTAAAACTAACAACACTAACAAAAATGAAACTATCACACTAAAAACATAAATAATAGTGAAACTACCAACACTAGCAAAAGTAAAACTAACAAAGCTAAAAGTGAAACTATTGCCATTAAAACAGCGAAACTACCAACACTAACAACCCTAACAAAAGTCAAACTAACAACAGTAGCAACACTAACACAAGTGAAACTAACAATACTGACAAAAGTGAAACTACCAACACTAACAAAAGTGAAACTACCAACACTAACAACAGTAAAACTATTAACACTAACAACAGTTAAACTAACAACACTAACAAAAGAACATCTAAAATAATTTGTCTGATATTAAAAAATCATGTTTAACGAAACATTGCATTTTATGTAAAATAGTTTGTCTGTTAATCACTGTCAACATGTTTGCTAACAAACACACCTAAATATGTTTACTAACAAACACATACATATGTTTGCAAGCAAACACACCTAAATATGTTTGCTAAAAAACACATAAATATGTTTGCTAACAAACACACATAAATATGTTTGCTATCAAACACATCTAAATATGTTTGCTAACAAACACACATAAATATGTTTGCTAACAAACACACCTAAATATGTTTGCTAACAAACACACATACATATGTTTGATAAAACACGCCAAAATATATTTTCGTTAATTGTTCCTATTTTACTTTCTGCGAGTGTGAAAATTTCCATTCAGTAATTTGCTTGCAATAACACTAAACTATTGTTTAACATTATATCCACCACCTAATTCTTCTTATTCATGTTGAACCAGGTTTAAAAAGTTCGTTTTTCTTGATATATCGATCGGAAGTCATTAAGTATACTCCTTCCAACAAAACAGTTTTAAATAATAGTACAAAAGTTTGAAATAATTTAGATGGCTTAAGTAGGATTGAACAGACGGTGAAAACACTATCAAATCACAAGAAATGTTTGTATTTACTTGATAATAAAACTTTGCCCAGTTTTTGATATATATGAAAATAGATACTTGTTTTTGTTTTTTGTTTAAATAATGAGAAATAAATTAACTTATCCGAAAAGACGATTGGATAGAAAACAAAAAAATTAACTGAAAGAAAAAAAGAAAGAAAAAAACAACCCAGAAAGTAAACTTTTGGGGTTAATGGTTTATTATATTGTTATGGTGCCGTACCTATATGACGAACAGTGGACTCGTCCATTACTTATAAAAGACTGGAAGCATTTAGGCTTCTCGTAGTAATTGGAATCAACCACAGCCCGATCAGTCTCTCATTAACTTCGGTTGATTGAGGACGTCGGGATGGGGTAAGGTATTACCAGTCGAGGGTTCGTTCTCGACAATCAGTCCGGCAGGAACTGGACCATTTCGGTGGCCTTTTATCTGCCGGGCTGAGGTATACTGTTCTGGGTTTTCCTAGGAGGTGCACCCTCCCAGGCCTTGCCTCCCCTCTTTGGGGAAGAGTAAGTTTATTGCTTGCTGCCTGAGGTGCCCTGACCGGGGAATGCCGACGGGGATTCCCAGGCTATTTTTGCTAGGCCAGAGTGCTCCTTCTTTATGGGCGCTGGCTTGACTATTCCCCCACTTTCCGACCTTGTGTCACATATTCCTGCGGTGGGAGGGAATTAAATACCTGGAATTAACCCCAGTCTAATACTAGCAGTCAGGACTGATATACCACTTCTCTTGTTCTCTGTACATATCTTTTCTTCAATATATATTGTTCACCTAACCCCGTGTTCCGTGTCTTCATTTCGGCCCCTAAACAGGGTCACAACATATATGAAACAATGTTAGAATATCGCTAGTGGCATTGGCAAGAATATTAAAAAGTAGTATAACGTTCTGAACATAATGCGATACAAAAACAATGTCAATAGGCGATAAATATTGTTTCCTGTTGTTTTTGTTAAATATTAGTAAATTTGGAACAATTTCGCGTTAAAATTTAATTAGTTTTACGCATGTAAGCTTAAGAAAGACACGCTTGAAATCTGTAAATATTCGCTAATGGCGTCCTCGAAGAAACGGAAGTGGAGAAGAAATCCTATTTTCAGCCGGCAAGAAATAGTTATTTTTTGAAATCTAAAAATAAAAATTGATAGAATATTTCTACTTACTCTGACAGTAGAGATTTTGAAACGTCGGGTAAACAAACTTGAAAGTGGGCCCTGTGGTTTACTTTCGGTAGCCTCGTAACTCTCACTTCCCTTATTTTGTCCTTTAGTCCTCACATTTCATGAACGATGTTTCTGACAAAGGGGGAAGAGTAGCTGTTTTTTGGTCAGAATCTATCCATAGATAATTTATCGGTAGCTAGGTTTTGACCTTGAAGTGGAATTTTTTTTCCTCCTTACATCAAGTGGCTTCATGCCTTGTCAGGAGTGATTTCCATAAAAAAAAAAACGTTGGCGACCATGTTGGAAATGTCTAAAGACGGTGTAATATGGAAGAAAAGGCAACCATTTTCGGTACTGGTTACGGAAGACATGTGACGTCACGATATTCGACATTATTATTTAACTGTTATTTATTAGTAATAAACGAAAGAATATATTTTTAGTAGTATTTACTATTAATAGTTAATTTGTTGGTGATAGCACAGATGGAGACCATTTTAATTTACATTTGTTGCTGATATAAAAGATGGCTTCGTTCTGAAAACTATACGGAGCAAAATCATTTATATTCGTAAAGACATTATATCGAATTACATTTTATTGTTCTTGATAACATTAACAAACGTTAAGAACATGGCTATTTAAAATAAAATATCGATATTATAGGAGGGAAGCTCTTGATGATAAAGTAGAGAAATAGACCGACTTTATTTTATTGTGGGGATGAAGAAGATATATATATAGATAGATTAAACTAAGATCGGACAAGGCTGAGAACAGAACAAGACCGGAAGTGGATATTTACCCTTCTTTGCACAGAGAAGTCTGAATGTGATAAAAAGTTTGGTGATTTAACGTAGGTAATCCTGCTCCCTTGAGGGGGAAATCTGGAAGGTTATAAAAATAGCATTCATCCTCCCATCCCTTAAGGAGAAAGTAATACCTGGGAGGGTGTTTTAGCTAGTACACTGTGACCCTCTCTGCGATTATTTCTACATGAAAAATGTAAACAACCAATGATCACAACTTTTGTTTGATTTTGGCAAATGGAAGAGGGAATAGATGTACTTTGGGATATGTGTAAAACAAAAGTGATACTTCTGCCGTTAGAGAATATTTTTCAAACTTCCTGTAAAAGAAACCAGTACTTGTTTTATATAAATGACCCATTAATCCTAATTTTGGTGGATTTTGAGCAAAAACTAACGCCATATTAAAACCAACGACCCCCCCCCCTCTCATGTAGGAAAGACAAGTTTTGCTGAAAAATCTGTCTGTCAATTTTCGGTATTCATGGTCATATAACTTTATGCAAAATATCGCGAAAATCTAAGGAACTGATTTTGAGAACATCATCAGTTTATCTGGGATAACGGACGTAGGCCAAAAAAACAAAAACATAAGTTCTTTCGAATTAACACGAGGAACCAAAAGATAGCGGAAGATAGAGACGAAATAATAAACGAAGAAGAAGAAAACAAACAAACAAACAAATAGAAAATAATTTATTTAATGCAATGAGCAGATTGATAGATTTATTTCCTGGGAAGTGTGCTCTGTTACGATATCTGCTGGTGAACACTTAACAAAAGAAACGGGAGGAGGGAGTATGTATTTTCCATGAGATTAAAAGGAGAGCATTTGGTGGAGAGTAAGGAGTAGAGAAGAGTGTCGTGGGCAAATGGAGAGCATAGATAGAAATGGGTGCGTGAAGTCTCGAAACCGGCAGAAGAATTACTGTGTCTGTGTGTTTGCTCCACCAGGGAAAATATTTCCACTGCTGATGAGAATGGAATTGAGAACTTAACTTACCGTTTTGGTGTAAACTCCCAAGAATAAATACTTTACTTTCCTCTTTCTCTTCCCCCTCTCCACTTTCTCGCTCTCTTCTTCTTCCTTTATTTCTCTCTTCATCTCTTTCTCATTTCTTCTTCTTTCCTCCCCTATTTCCCTTCTCTATTGCTTTTTATTCTCTCCTACTCTCTTTCTTTCTAAATTTTCCTTTCCATTTCTCTTATCCTCTTTCATTCTCTCTCTCTTCTTCCTTTATTTCTCTCTTCATCTCTTTCTCATTTCTTCTTCTTTTCTCCTTTATTTCCCTCTCTCCTTATATCTCCCTTCTCTATCGCTTTTTATTATCTCCTCCTTTTGGCTAAGATCAAAGTGTAGTATCTGTTCCGATGGATACTGCACCCCATACTGGTATTGTCTTGGCCTTCGAGTCTTGATTTACGCCAGTCAATGGGTCTGTCCTGTGCAGTTCTGGGAGGTCCACCTTCCCAGGCTTTGCCTCCCCTCTTTGGGGAGGAGTAAGTTTATTGCTTACTATCTGAGGCGCCTCTACCGGGGAATGCCGACGGGGCTGCCCAGGCAATTTTTAAACCCCACTTTCCCGACCCGACCTTGGGTCACCTCTTACTTGTGGGAGTAAGATAAAAACTGGCCTTGTGCCTAACTCCTGGAGAGGAGTAAATCAATACTCTCTTTCTTTTTAAGTTTTCCATTTCATTTCTCTTATCCACTCTCATTCTCTCTCTCTTCCCTTATATTTCACCTTTTTTCTGTTTGTCCCCTGATAATTGAATTATCTTTTGATGAAGATAAAAAAAAATAATCACTGCCATTTTACAGTTTATTTAGTTGCTGATTAGTAGATACAATACTTTTAATAAATAGTTTTGACGATGTGTTCACATTTCACTACATAAGATTGAAGTTAGAGGTCCTGATTTCTAAGGGATTTTTATAGAAAAACAAAAGACTTCAATTATAATCTACGACCGTTTTTTTTCTGAGAATAATTCTAAAACATGTCAAAAGGAATTACAACAGATAATTTGTATGCAACCCAACAGATTACTGTTTTGTTCTTGGCCTTTTGGCTAATATCAAAGTGTAGTATCTGTTCCGATGGATACTGCACTTCATAGACTGGTATTGTCTTTGCCTTCAGGGCTTGATTTACGCCGGTCTATGGGTCTGTCCTGTGAAGTTCTAGGAGGTCCACCCTCCCAGGCTTCACCTCCCCTCTTTGGGGAGGAGTAAGTTTATTGCTTACTGCATGAGGCGCCCCTACCGGGGAATGCCGACGGGGCTGCCCAGGCAATTTTTGATGACCAGAGTGCTCACCTCTCGGGTGCTGGCTTTTCAAACCCCACTTTTCCGACCCGACCTTGGGTCACATCTTACTTGTGGGAGTAAGATAAAACTGGCCTTGTGCCTAACTCCTGGAGAGAAGTAAATAAAAACCCAACAGATTCCTGAGGTACGCGAGTGGCCTCATGGATATATTCGCAGCCTATGTATTCGGCCATGGCGAGTTCAAATACTGTCGGATCTATTGAACTTACCTACTAATACAGTTAAGAAAGGTATGAACCCGCAATTTCTCCCCAGGTAAGAATAACAATTTGTGTTCAAGTAATCGTATACACTGCGGATTATTTCAACATCTTTATACTGGATTGATGTATGCGAAGAGTGCGTAGCGTGTAGCTACATTTTTCATGAGATTAAAAAGGAGAGCATTTGGTGTAGAGTAAGGAGTAGAGAAGAGTGTCGTGAAAAAATGGAGAGCATAGATAGAAATGGGTGCGTGAAGCATCGAAATCGTTTTCTACATCTGCGCATACAATCATAGAATTAATTGTTCGATTACAATTCGCGGTGTTTAGATGCATACTGTATGCGTTTCCAAATATGAAATGGGATAAAGACCAACTCTAGGAATCGAAAATCAAAGAATGCAAAACAGAATGTAATACTTCGTACAAATTGTTCTTTTCGGGCAAATAAAATCGCGCGTTCAAATGAAGTAGACTTTCTTTCTTGTACATAAAAAATACAACATTTTCCTGAAGTGAAAGAATGTTAGCCAATATTTGATATACTTTGGATACTGAGAATAAACGCGAAACTAATATCGATACAATACACCCGCGCACTCTGACGAAGAAGTTATTAAAATATACGATTAAATACAATTTATTATTGAAAAAACAATAATAACACATACGAAGGAATTGTTGTTATTTTAAAATAAGTCGGTTTTGCAATAAAACCGATCGGATGTACTTACATCCCATAAATACCTTCCTATTTTTTTTTTTTAAATATATTGATTTTTTTTATAGGATTATCGAAGAAAATTTATTTATTACAGTACTGTTTGGTCATTAACTTATAAATTGATCTACGTTGTTATAAAGGTATAAGTAAAATCGATAAAAAATAGTTTTTCTTGTCTAGAAATATCGATCGAGCAAAGCGAAAACAAAGCGGCGAATGGGCTCGACAAATCAATCGATTTGAACCGGATAAATACTCGGACTCATTTCTGAATTACTTTACCTCGCCTCAAAAGACCGTCTGGGTTAGAATCTACAGCTGAAATACGATTTAAAAAAAGACAAAGAATTCTATATAAAGAACAACAAAACAAACGAAACACTTAGCTTAGTTTAACAGGTACACAGAGATAGAGAAGGAGAGGGAGAGTGAGATAGTAAGAGCGAGGGGGGAGGGGGAATGAAGATTTACGTGATGAATACATAAAGGGGAAATTGGTACGTGCTGTAGGCTTGGTGTCCAAGCGAAGGGGAGCAACATTTTTTGTTTTGATTAAACAGATAAATAAGAAATCAAAATATATTCTGGTGGATTATTACGGAATTAAATTATTTTTATTAATAGAATTTTTAAAATTTCCTTTTATTTTATGCTATTGCAGTTTGGATTTCAATAAATATTCGATTCACAAAATACACATTCACACACGTAAAGTTGTCTCCCAATTAAAAAAAAATATCTACGAGAGAGAGATATTTCATATTGTCGTGCCCCGTTTACGGTTCATGACAACGACGACCGTGTATCGGCACCAATAAAAGCAGCAGTTTTTTTCCAATCTTGTCTCCTAGTGTCCGACAACAACAGTCAGCGTTAGCATCAGCTCTAAACTGTCCGCTATCAGCATCACCTCGCCCGCACCGACCTGGCTACAACAGTCATCAGCAGGAGCTCTGTTCCTAGCCGGAAGGCTACCAACCTTTGCTATATAAAAAACACCAGTGCACGAATCATCATCGTATACTGTGACAAGCCAACTTTTAACTCACTTCCAGATGGCCGGCGACCTTCCAATACTGCCATCATCATCATCATCATCATCATCATCATCATCATCATCATCATCATCATGTTTCTATCTACAACTAGTCGCGGCGATTCTGTCCTATATGACTACCAGCAATTTTCAGATCCTGCCCGCATCATCATCATCATCATCATCATCATCATCATCATCATCATCATCATCATCATCATCATCATAATGTTTCTATCTACAACTAGCCGCGACGATAGTCGTATAGACTACCAGCAATTTTAAGATCCTGCCCGCATCATCATCATCACCATCATCATCATCATCATCATCATCTGCACCCATCTAAAACTAGTAGTGGCGATCCTGCGGTCTACGACTAGCAACATTACCTCATCTATTGCAACAGCTCTTTCCTATAGGCGTATTTTATCTCTATTAAATTTTTAAAAATCACACTCTTATCCTCATTGCACACCGGTGTTATCTCCGTTTTGTTGTTTTCAAATTCATCACGCATTCTCTTATTGGTTTTCCTGTGGGAGACGTGGCACACCAGGCGACTGACCATCGCGTTCCATGCCACAACTCCCGCTACAATATAAAAAAATCACTTGTCGCTTGTAAGGCGGGGGGGGGGGGCTGCTTAACGCTTGCTAATCAAGATCCCGTAATCGTTCTCAATGGTCTACGATATATCATTTCGATGAAAAAAAGAGAAAGAGTTATGAATATATCAAACAGTTTGTTTTTTTCATTTGACCTCTTGCAACTTTCAATCTCGTTTTACTATTTTGAACAATGTCGACATTTTATGCCAATGTCCTTACCAACCATTTTGATTGTTTAACGAATTTACAGTTGATAGGCCAATTTTTTCGGTTACATTTTTAAATGTTTGTTTTCACAGAAAAAAATAAACCAAGGAAATATCTAAACATTCTTTATTAAAGTTTCCCTTCAACACTGCTGTACTATAAAAATAAAACAATACGGTTATCCATTGTTTTTTATGAGAAGGGGACCAATATTAATATAACGCATATATATATATATATATATATATATATATATATATATATATATATATATATATATATATATATATATATATATATAGTAAAGTAACACGGAATCACATAATAACAAGTGCACCTTCCGACATTGTCAAGCATCCAAGTGAGGTGATTACATTTTTGAAAATGTGAAAAGAGAAATTCACACTCACCAATTCAATATACATATAGAGAAAGCGACAACATATGAAATCACCTCATATGCATGCTTGACAATGCCGGAAAGTTGAAATAAATTATTGCACCGGTGATTAGTGATTCCGTGTTATGGTTTGAGGCATTTCCGTCCGTCCGTCCGTCCGTCCGTCCGGATTTTTCTCCGCAACCATCCATTGAATTTCTCTGAAATTTTGCATGAAGTTGTAACTTTGGTCAGATTAGAAAGTGACATTCTCCGATTAAAAAAAAAAATCTGAATAACCACCCAGGGTGTAAAAAGGCCCCCGAAATGGCAAAAAATGACATTTTCTACCCCATAACTTTTCATCCATCCATTCAATTTCTCTGAAACTTGGGCAAAATGTGGAGGCAATTGTTCCTAATAGAAAATAAGTATCGCTGACCTTGGAAACAATCTGGTCCGCGCCCCCAGGGGGTCAAAAGCCCCAAAAATTGCAAAAAATTACCCTTTTCTCCCATAACGTTTGATCCATCCATTCAATTTTTCTGAAACTTGTCCAAAATGTAGAAGCAATTGTTCTGGATATAAAATGAGCATCCTTGACCTCAGAGAAATTCTGGTTCGCGCCCCCAGGAGGTCAAAGGGGGGTCAAAAATGCCCCAAATTACCCAAATTTATTGCATTTTACACTCGCCACATCGAGTCACATACAGAGGGGGACCACGCTCGCGCGGCTTGTTTTTTTTTATTCTTGCTCTGTTTATCACATTGAGCTCTCATACTCGGATTTCCTTCTGGAATTTATTTCACTATAACACACACACACACACACACACACACACATATATATATATATATATATATATATATATATATATATAAACTGAAAACGGAGAAACCAGAATTATTTATATATTCATCTACTTTTTATCTTTATTTTAAGACTTTCTTTAGATTATTGATTTAAAACAATAACATACAAGTACATTACTTGAAAATATTTCTTGCGTTTGAAACGCGAAAGTAATTAATTATCTTTGAACGAAACATACTTGTTAGAATTCAAAAGATGTAGTTCAGTTATGACGTGAAAAGAATGTTTTTGTTCGTTTTTCGAACGAACCATAGCCGTCAGAATTCAAAATGTGTGGTGCGTTTATGAAATGGAATGAGTGTTTTTTTTTTATCAATGTTATGTACAAAGTTTTCTTGGGGATGTGGTGTAAAATTGCTAGCCTGTATCTAAATTCAAGCTCTGTTCGGTTAGTATTAGTTTGCTGATTAAAGGAGATAAGTTGTAGAAGCCGTTACGTTGTTTAATTGTGTTAGAGTTTATAATGAGTGGTGATTCAACACGCTTATAATATTCCTACGAAAACGGGGAAGACAGAGATTTGTTAGAATCTGTTCAACAAACGGTAGGCTGAGGCCGATGAAAAAGAAGAAGAAGAAGAAATGGACGAAGACGATGATAAGGAAGGAAAAATGCCCTTATTCGTTTTACGTTTAAAATTCGAGCGAGCAGAAAGGTCCTAAGGAAAAATGGCGCCAAGTGTATGAATCCTCCATCCTACGAAACTGGATTTCTTTTGAGAATATTTTATCGCTACCGAGAATGATTGGATTTAAATTGTGAAAACTAACCCTAACCCTAACCCTGTCCGACCAGCAGAGGTCTGTACTTGTCATTAACGCCTTTAGTCATCTACAGGAGATTATACCTTTGATACCATACGCGAGGATTGTATAGCGCCAACCCCTGTCCCAAACCCAAACCCTCGCACTTGTGCATTATACTTTCCGCAGTTTCTTACACTTATTGACTATCTTATAGAAGGAACTTTGCTAAGCTTTTGCATCTTGTTGTGGAGTACTCCCTGCGCAACCCTTCAACGTCCTGTAAGTTAAACTCCATTTTCTTTAAATGCGATCTTTTCTCATCGTAATAAAATAGATACTTGATTCCCTTCCCCATATTATATCTCATTTTTATGTTTGTTCTTGCGTGTATCTTTTCTTTATCTGATGTAAATAAATATTTTTTATCTAAATTAAAACTTGGTTGTTTTGTGTTGTCTCGCGTTTGTTTGTTTTGTTTCTTCTCTATATCTGGCCTTGAACTAGGCAATCCACTCATCCCATGTTCTGTTGCTTATATAGGGCCCACGAACCACGAGCCACTTCCGGATTTAATTTTTTTATTATCATTGTCACGTGAGCGCTGCCATAGTCCTAACGAAGGTTGAGCGTGAAATTTATACATATATATATACTATTTTTTTCGAGCGGTGTTCATTTTGCCATTTAAGTTTAATCTAATCTAGAATAAAAAGCGATCGAAAATCCCCAAAAAGCGTTTTAAAAGTATTTTAATGATGTTTTATAAAAATCAGTCGTAAACTAAAGTCAAGCCATTTGATTTTAAACTTACATAAAAAAAAAACTGAACCTAGCAGGAGCTAAAAATAGACCAAGTAACTTTTTACATTTTTATTTTTTCTAGAATCGAAAAGTGTGGTTCTTAATCGATAATATTCCAAATAATTACAAAAAAAAGAGTAAAACCAAATGTAGAAGAGAAGAGATGTGAGTTGTATACGACGTCCGTCCAACAGTTTTAAAATCGATGCAAGACCGATATGAATATTGGAAGTTTAAAGGAAAATCTAGTTGACTATAATACATATTACTGTGCGTGTGTGCGTCTAACAAAGCAGACTGATGTGTATAGCGACCTCGTTAAATATGTTAAGATCACAATGGCGACGACTGTTCTCGTTTTGTCTCTAAAGACAATGGATACGTCCTGAAAGCGTGACTACAGTATGAAAAGTTTATACTGAAGCACCCCAAGCGAACTTCTCCTGACCAAACATTGCATAAGTCCTGGAGAATTAAATTCAATGGCTCATGTATACGATTTACTACACATACATGTCTAATAGAGCTACCATTGGTTTCAGACTATAACACCGATCCGCTAATCATCAAGAAGAACGCAATTGAATAAAGAAATAGATATGTAAACATATTGGTGATTCGTCTCCTGTTGTAGTCATGGTAGGTTTTGATCTTTGTATAAAATGCACTCGTCTGGATGATGAGAAAATCGCCATTTTGTTTTTCTCATCTGAAACCAATCGTAACAATATTAGACATGACTGCACAGTAAATTTTATAAGTAGGTACATTTTATTACGTATATATATATATATATATATATATATATATATATATATATATATATATATATATATATATATATATATACATTAGCTTTAAGGCAATGCTCATTAGGTAAAACTAATTTCGAGCTCAGGCATTTGCAATGTTTACATTTCGTTACATTGAGATATCACTTACATTCAGTCAGTGTCGCATGATGACGTAGGGGTTAGCATCGCCGACTGTCAACTCGACGGTTGCGTTTCGATCTCGGCTTGAGACACTAACTGGTCTAGCCGCACTGATGAGCTGTGAAACAGCGAAACAGGCTGTATGTGGATGACTATATATATATATATATATATATATATATATATATATATATATATATATATATATATGTGTGTGTGTGTGTGTGTGTAAAATCTTAGGTAAACGTGATTACGACATGAGCTTTTATTTACGATCCAAGAATTCAACAGAAACAACTGTTTGTGTACGATCGTTTCTGAGACGACATGGGATTTTATTAATATCGAGAGTCTTCATCAGCACATAGACACACACTTATCTTTTATCTACATACGGGAATCGTTAGTGTAGAGAATAATTATTCAGACCGGTCGCCGGAACACGAGTTATATTGCGTCTTAGTGTGCGTGTGTGTGTTGTGTTTTATGTTAGAAGGAAAGATGCTTATATTTTGGTTTATGTAATTTCACGTCATTTGTTAAAAGTATTTTTATGGTTTCTACGTTTCTATTGATTCGGCCAAGGGCGGCTATGACTATAGGGAGAACAATAGTTTCTTGTTATTATCATCATTATTATTTTTGATATATAGGATCGTATGTTCACATCGGATAGATGGCTGATATCGCCGGCGGTTCTGTGACTACAAGAAAATTATAAACTTGTTTTCGGCCGTATTCGTAAAGGAGTGTGGTTACTCAATGGCCGACAGTTTTTTAAAATATCATTTATTTTCATGCAATGACTAATTCCAAATAATATTTTAATCTCTGGGAAAATTAAAAAAAAATGTTTTCTTTTGATCGGACAGAATCGTAAATTTTCCATTTTTGATATTGCAATGTTATCAGATAAGAAATAAAATTATAATTAAAAACATGATTTCTTTCCGCCTCTCTTCTTCTTCTTCTTCTTCTTCTTCTTCTTCTTCTTCTTCTTCTTCTTCTTCTTCTTCTTCTTCTTCTTCTTGCAACATTAATTTTAATAGATTCCCATGTTTTATGAATTCATCACATTAAACATATTTTGTACTAATCGGCTTTTCGATGTGAATTTTTTCATCATGCCCAGTTCTTTGTTTATACTAATGAGTCACCGCTTATCAAGGCCTGAAGGCCACTCAAGGATAAGAATTAATGAGATTGTGAGTTGTTGATGAACAGCACATTCGAAGAGGATTGAAAACGATGGCTTAAATGGCCAGAATTTGATTATGGGAGTAGGCGGTTGAACAAACATTTGTTAACATTGGACAAAAACGACCATGTTGTACTTAGCTGGGAAGCAGCTTCGCGGTATTGTGTTCCACAAATGAAAAGTTGTCTTGAAAGAACTCTTGTTCATGGTAGTTCCGTTTCGGTTTAGGTACACAGAGGAAGGAAGGAAAATTCCATACGCTGGAGGAGTTTTTGCTGTGAATGTTTTCCGGGGAGGAATCGGAGATGAAAATAACGATAGAGTAGAGAAAGACTAGCAGCGTCTCTTCCGTGATAAAGTGTCTGCAGGAAAGAGATCATCCCTCACCAGATTTCAAAGTAACAAAATCACATCGATACAACGTTTTATCGGCGTCGTAAAAACGCACATTCAACGTTATCGTAACATTGCAGAAAAAGTTGTCGTGTGACGAAAAAATAACCGAGGCGGTTGCTATGCCGTAAAAAACAAACAAACAAATATGTAATCACTGTTGTCAGAACAAATGATACTAATATTAACTGTAATTGTATGCAAATACGTGTCTAAACGAGGCACCAGATAGAACTGTTTAAGTGAGCAATTGTTCGAAGTAGCAGCGGTAGTGGATGTTATTTTTACGTATCGACTCTGGATTGGACAAAAACTCAAATCAACAGTTTCTTTCACTAATTCACTGCACAAAAAATATTAAATCTAAAAAAATTCAGCGCGTACTATAAAACCCAAGACACACAGTCTTCTGTCTCGTTTTTTTTTTTTTGAGACAACACCCGTACGTACGACACGTTTTGGCCAGCCCCTTTGGGTCGATCGGCCCTCAGTAAATAGCACACACATAACGAGAGACTTTCACGAATTACTAAACATAGCGACAACATATACACTCTGTTAAACGAACGCATGCACACTAGTTCATACATACACACTCTTAGTGGCAAAATAGACACCACGCTAATATACACACACATCTTCATGCCTATTCCATTTAAATTTAAACGCATGCGGCGCCAGCCGTAATAAGCCCGTATTTTCTTTTTTTTTCCTTACAGACAAAACAACTCTTCTTTCACCAGAGCGTTCTTGGGATTCTTTGAACTTTCGTATTCTACGAACTCTTTATCTTTCGTTGTCTTAATTTGTTAAGCCTAATTCTTTCTGTAGATAGTGCCTTTCTCTTTGCACTATGTACCGAGCTAACAGAGTAATGATCGCTACAACGTCAAATAAACGACATTTCATTAAGTGACGTGAACATGATTCTAGTGTAATTTGATGAGTGAGGAATGTTTTAGCTGAAGGCACTCTACCTCGACACTATACGGTAGTGTGATCTTCGATTAAGACGTTCGGTTTCACGGAAACACTGGAAACTCATCTCACAGCAACTGATTTTTCAGTCGATGGTTTCATGATGTTACATTATGATTTGTGATCGCAAGTTGCTGAGTTCGATCCTTGATGAAGGGTGTTTCGGGTTTAATTGAAATAAATCAAAATATGAATATAAAAAATTTGCTAAAAAAAGAAAAATCAATTATAGACACTTTAAAACAAATACCATCATACCACGAAATGTAAAAACAACAGCAAGACAATGACAGGAACTATGATAAATTATATAACTTTGCTATGATATATATATATATATATATATATATATATATATATATATATATTCTTTCCAAATATGATCTAAGGTTAAGATCGGATTCTAACTCTGCCTGATGAGATCTCAGTTTATAATAGCTGTTGATCGATAACATCGACATGCTAGTGTCGCAGATTTTGTACATGTCTGTGTAAATAAAAATAATCATATATAAAAGCTCTATTTGATATTGAGCACTTTTTATAAACCCGGTTGAAATTCTTTGGATTACTACCCTGTGGATGTTTTACCTGCCTTTTTTTTTTTTACCGACTTTTGAAAGGATCATCGCATTGAAGCCACGATGACAGCTGTCTTAATGCTACTCGCTACAGAGCCAATATATATATATATATATATATATATATATATATATATATATATATATATATATATATATATATACATATATATGTGTGTGTGTGTGTGTGTGTGCGTGTGCGTGTGTAAAATCTTAGGTAAACTTGATTTCAACAGAAACAACTTTTTGCGTACGATCGTTTCCGAGACGATATGGGATTTTATTAATATCGAGTCTCTTCATAAGCACAGGGTATATACACCAACTTATTTATTTTTTATCTACATATGTTTTATCCTTACGGGAATCGTCAGTGTAGAGAAGAATTATTCACATTATTCTCGAACGCGACCCGGAACACGAGTTATATTGCGAATTCAACAACCCGGCGTATCAGCGAGAGATTAATCCTATTTAAAGGCAGCTGTCGTAAAGAGTTCGACTTTTGAAAGGAACATCGCATTGAAGCCACTATAACAGCTGTCTTAATACTACGGCTACAGAGCCAATATATATATATATATATATATATATATATATATATATATATATATATATATATATATATATATATATATATATATATATAGTTGGATTTTTTTCAACCATTAAAACTATATGGAAAAAAGAAGAAAAAAACCGCTTTTAGTCCCAAGTCCTTCATTGGAAAATTACTTTGCTTATAAGTCAATTTACTTTTTACAGTCACTATATTAGTTTGATTCCAAGAATTTACGCTAGTCTTAACATTATTTAAGGGATCATCAGTTGTTTACCATGAAAGAGAGAGAGAGAGAGAGAGAGAGAGACAGAGAGAGAGAGAGAGAGACAGACAGACAGACAGACAGACAGACAGAAGGGCAGAGGGACAGAGAGAGAGAGAGAGAGCGCGAGAGAGAGAGAGAGAGAGAGAGAGGGAGAGAGAGAAAGAGAGAAAGAGAGAGGGCGAGCGTCTTATTAAAATCTATGAATCGTAGATCAGAATGTTACTTGATTGTCAAAATATTTTGCCGTACGCTTTTTGTTTTTAACGATAAATAAAAAAAATATGTCGGTAATGCCTATCTTACCCTAACCCTAACCCTAACCCACTCCTCTTGGATTTGTTCATAGACGACCATAACGTGTCATGTGAATTGTACCGGGTGTGCCTCTAGAGCAGATCTTCAACCGACTACGCCTCGAGATTGGAATGGAAAAAAAAAAAAAATACTCGGTGGTGTGCTATTGCAGTCTTTGTCGTATCGGGGATGAAATATATTAGATTTCCAATCCACCCTGGTCACACGTCGTGTCCATTTAACCCGAGTTTGATTCTTGTCAGTTTTGCTTTTAGTCCAAACTAGGATATTAGTAATATAATGCACACACCCTGTCCGGACTTAGGCAATTGTTAGACTTTGTGTATATATACTGACCGCAATCTGGACACACCCAAAATGATTTCACACCATTAAATGTGTGCGTGTGTGTGTGTGTGTGTGCGCGCGTGAGAGAGAGAGAGAGAGACAGAGAAAGAGAGAGAGTTATGGTAAGTTCATGTTTGTGTATGCGTGTGTATACGCACACTGGTAGACTTACATAAGGGGTGAGATAAAGAGTTGTGGTTTGTTTATATTTGTGGGGGTGGGGCTGTAAAGTGTCTGTGTGAGTTTTTGTCTGTGCGCGTGTGTGTGTGTGTGTGTGTACGCTGTGTGTGAAAGAGAAATGTTATAGTTTATGTTTGTGTGTGTACATTGTGATATACTTATGTATGTATGTGAGTGAGAGTTTTGCAGCATGTTTATATTTGGGGTAGTTTGCGATTTGTGAAGTGTTTTATTTTAAAATATTTTTTTTAGTTTTGTTCACCCCATAAAAGGGCATGTTGCCATGGAGACGTAAAAGGCATGTTGCCATGGAGACATAAAAGGCATGTTGCCATGGAGACATAAAAGGCACGTTGCCATGGAGACATAAAAGGCATGTTGCCATGGAGACATAAAAGGCATGTTGCCATGGAGACGTAAAGGGCTACTGTGATCAGGGCCCAGATTTATAGGGGTCATCTTAAGTGGGAAATTGTGCAGCGAGATATTTATTAACATCATATTGAAATTTACGCATATTAGTACAGTCGAGGAAACAGGGAACAGGGAGGGGATTCCAAAGGCAAGCGGTTCGAAGAAAAGAAGATATTAGAGTAGAAAGTTTTCCGGCATCTGTGGGGCCTCTACAGTTAAGGGGTGTGATTTTGCTGCTTATCGGGTACGTTGAGGGGGTACAAGCGGAGAAAGTTCGGCGGAGCATATTCCGTGGAAATACACGTAAAACAAGCGCAGAGATGCAACGTTGCGGCGATGGGACAGAGGTTGGAGCTTGGTAGACAGTGCGGGACCTATTATGTTAAAGATTCTTTTTTGTGCCCTGTCCAAGAGGGAGAGACTAGTGACAACAATATTCTATGTTTGGACGAATCGTGGCCTTATAGAGATATAAGCATAGATGGCAGGTGTGAAACGTTTTCTAGCCCGGTAGAGGGAACTGTTAGGACACCTAACGAAAACGGAATTACCTCCCTTGAACCATTTCGGGAGTTATCGCCCTTGGGAAAACGGTCGTCTGCCCAGAGAGAAAGAAAACAAAGACCACGGCGTCAGACTGTGAATATATCAAGCGTGTCCAGCGGCCAATTAACTCATTAATTCATTCTGTGTTCAGTTTTAATAAATCTGTTAAACGTTTCTCTTGATAGTTCATCCATTTATTTACAAGTTATTATTTATAATTAACCTAAATTACGAGGTTATAAAAGGAACCCACCTTCTTTGCAGCAGACTTGACTGTATATTCTAGATATTTATTCCAATTCATGTTATCTGCGAATGTTAGGCCGAAATCTTTGAACGTTGACCTCTCGGACAGGGTATTATCATACATTCTAATCGGTGGTTGGAAAGGTTTCTTATAATTGTTAAACGAAAGGGTATTGTCTTGATAGCATTAAATGTAACCATCGATTTTTGGCCCAGTCGTTTCCAATCCTCTAGTCGTCGCCGCCTCTGCGTGTGGCCAGCAAATACATGTCAGGCGCGGAACCACTAATCAATGGAGTGAGAGTGACAACGTTGCTTCTGTGTCATTCCTTTGTGTATTCTTGGCCAAACCTTCCCAGACGTCGCATGTAACGTAGCAGTAGGCATTTTTAGCTTCTTGTCTTCTTGTCGAGGTCGAACCCAGGGCCAAAGGCCCGGGGAGATATCTGTTGCGTCGTGTGTTTGGCAATACCAAAAAAGGAAAGAGAGAGAGAGCGTATTACACTCAAGTGTTTATATAGTTATGCTAGCCATCCGAGATTCGCCTAAGAGAAGGCCACTGCTTGGTCAACTCAAGAAGGAAGTAGATTGCTTGAACCAATCAGCGGGCAGCTAAGAAGTCATTAATATTTAAACAATATGGCGCCGGTTTGTAGAAAACTGCTACAACAGATTTCTATTTAGAACCGCCCCCACAAGAATTCGAATTTGATCCTGACAATCATTCCGTCTCATTAACCCTTATCCTCGAGTGGCATCTGGCCTTGATAAGTGGTGGCCATTTAGTAAAAACAAAACAAAAATAATAACAAAAAATAAATAAATAAATAAATAGATAAAATAAAAGAAGCCATTTTGATCTTTGCGATATTAAAGGAAAGAAAAAGTAAAATCTCTCACAAAATCAAAGGTTCGTTACCTTCGCAGAAAAAAAGATCGCTAATCGATGCGATTTGAACACGTTTTGGAAACCGGCTCGGTGATTGTAGCTTTAAAAGATTAGCCACCTGGCGGAGACAAGGCGAACATAGTACAATGAAACGCTCCTTGTAACATCGAAAAAAAACCCAACCCAGTTAGCCTCGTTGTGATCTTTGTAGATCACAACGAGGCTAACCCAAAACATTACTAATAAGACATTTTGGAACAGGATTATCAAAATAGTTTTGGTGGTTTAAATTAATTTCAATTAGTAGGTTTGATTTGTCATCTTTTTTTCAATGTAAAACCGATACGGTAAATTAGTCGTTCCCCAGCCAAAATGGTGGACAATGAATCGGCTGCTTTTATTCCGAACTTACAAATCAGTAAGTAAACCCCAAAAAATTGTTTTAGACTAATTTAAAATGTACCTTTAATTATTTTTTAAGGAAACAGCTAAGAAATTAGTCCAATACAATTTATTTGGGTTTACTTACTCATTTGTAAAGTCGGAAAAAAAAAAAAAAAAAGCAGCCGATTCATTGTCCGCCATTTTGGCTGGGAAACGGCTAATTTACCAAAGGATACTTACATTGTAACCGGCCTAATAATCTATAATTATTTTACTGCTTCAAAAATGTTACTAGTTATGAAGCTGGTTCCCTTATTTACTTGCCTCCCCATGAGGGCAGATTTAAAGACAAAGTCGGGTGTTAATGTGGGAGAAATCTCGCTCCCAAAAAGAGCATTTTGGATTGAGACAAAAAAATAAAAATTACCTCAGTTTTAGAAGGGTTTCTCCTTCACTGACCGAGAACAGAAAGTGTAGTATCAGAACAGATATTACATTTTGCTCCTAGCCAAAAAGGCCAAGGTTCGTTTTTAAAATGAATGTATAATTGCGAAATGAACCAGCTCTCCTGAATTACATTTTTTTTTTAAATTATTAATTACCTAGTCGGAAAATCAAAAGGGAAGTTCCGGAAGTCATATAGACTTGCTAATTTAATGTCTACTTTTGTATCCAAACTCGGGTCTACATTTTATATAATTCTACATATAAATATTTATAAAAAATATTGGTTTTCTTCAATTTATAGATACATTTGAACTTGTGTTATTAATTATATACCTTCCGTACACTAAATTTAAACAAACACACACAACACTCTAAGCAAATAACGCGTCAAAACGAGAGTGACACGTGACTTCACATTTCCAAAACAGATGACAACAGAAGCTAAAGAGAGCCGGATGGCTACGTCCTTCCGTGCTTGAAACCGACGGTACGAATGTTGTACTAATTTTTCTGTACCAAAATAAATAAATATTACGGTCTTAATTTTTAATTTTTAACTTTAATTCTCAATTAATCGAGCACTCTGATGGGATTTTTCCTGCTATATTACAAAGAAGTATATATATATATATATATATATATATATATATATATATATATATATATATATATATATAGAAAGAGAGAGAGAGAGAGAGAGAGGGAGGGGGAGACAGAGACAGAGACAGGGACAGAGACAGAGAAAGAACAACTGCTTCGCTGTGTCACAGCTTCTCAGTGTTGTTAGACAAAGCAGATCGAAACCAGAATTCTTTTGATAACAGAGAGGTGTCTTTTCCTTACGATATCAGCACAAGCTGATTACAGTGAGTAAAATCTAAATGCTTGTATTAATTAAACATTTTCTACAACCGTGGGTGCTCTATTCGTTTAGGAAGAGCTACACACACACACACACACACACACACACACACACACACACACACACACACACACACACACACACACACACACACACACACACGTGTTGTTTAATTAATAAGAAATAAGTTATTGATAAAAAAAATGTTTAAAGTTCATCGATTATAACATCTACAATGAACTAATCTCTTCGATAATGAGAGAAACTGAACGAATCGACAGGCACGGCCAGTTAAGCGAATCATGTGAAACGCATGAGCTGCTCGTTCGGTGCGCGGCGCTCACCATCAGCGTGTGTGTGCCCGTACGTGTGTTTGAGGGCTGCAACTAAAGGCGCTCTGAGTGAGTGTAAATCTGTCTTGCTTGCGTCACAAATTTCCACCCAGCATCCTTAAAGGTTTGCTTATCTCATCTGCACGCGAACACCTGCGTTTATATTTAGACTCTTTCAAAAATTATTCATTCATTTAAAAAAAAAAAAAAAAAAATATGTTACAACGCAAGGGAAATTGGAAGATTAGCTTTGCAGATGTGCCGCTAGGCAAAAATATAGACGTAGATTTCGTCACCTATATTTTTTCATCTAACCGATATATATATATATATATATATATATATATATATATATGTGTGTGTGTGTGTGTGTGTGTGGGGGGGGGGGTGTCTGTGTATGTGTGCGCGCACGCGCGCATGTGGGCATCTTTTTCGTGAATGTTTGTGTTGATGTATATATGATCTTAACAGCGCAATATATATATATATATATATATATATATATATATATATATATATATATATATATATATATATATATATTACGTTCTTCAGATCATAACATGAAGAAGGCAATGCGTGAAACTGGTAGTTACCATGCGCTGATGACCCCATGTCACCAAACTTCGAGCAGCCCTCTCAATATAGAAACTAATACAACTATATATATATATAAGGAACTAAAGGTATATATATGTATGTGTGTATGTAATATATATATATATATATATATATATATATATATATATATATATATATATATATGTATATACATATTTATTTATTTATCTTTTATTTTTTGATGTGTTGATGTTTTTTATATTTATAATATAAAACTAAAAATAATACATTAATCACTTAAATAATAGTGTCATGGATTCGTCCAAACACTTTAAAATGCAACAACATTTTTGTGAGTAACGGATAAATTTTATTAGACAGACGAACAGCGCAGGTAAAAAATTTTTTTTTATTTTTTTATTTTTTTTTTAAATAACTAATATAAGTTAGCAAAACATTTATATGGAACAAAACGTAGATTTAGTATAAGGAACGTTTATGTTTTTGTCTTTTAAGGGAAGTGGGGTCTGATCAACTCTGCTGGGAAGCCATGGAATTAAATACTGTCTTGTTTTTAAATTCCCGAAACAGTTTTTCATGGTAAACAACTGATGATCCCTTAAAATAGTGTTAGAAACTAACTAATATAATAACTGTAAAAAATAAATTGACTTACATGAGTGATTTTCCACTGGAAGACTTGAGACTATAAGTTTTTTTTGTTGTTTTTTTTTATTTTTTATTTTTTTATATAATGGTTGAGAAACTTCCGAGACTATATATATATATATATATGTGTGTAAAGGGTGTAGTACTGAAACGACGAAATAGCAGTTGAGGGTTTACTATATATATATTATATTATATTATATTATATATATATATATATATATATATATATATATATATATATATATATATATATATATATATATATATATATATATATATATATATTATATTATATATATATATATAAACTTTATATATATATATATATATTATATAAACATATACACACACACACATATATATATATACACTTTTTATATATATTATATATGTATACGCATATATACACACACATACACACACACACATATATACATATATATATATATATATATATATATATATATATATATATATATATATATATATATATATATATATATGAGGTCCACTACTGATAGAGAACAATAACACTTTACACTTTGCGTAATGCAATATTCTTCCGTAAAAAGTGTTTTCTATGTTACCAGTATCGACAATTTCTGAAAAAATGAAAAGTTCATTAAAGCAATATAATTTTCTCCATTCTTCGTTGTGATTTAAACTATCAGGTCAATCTAGCCTCAAACCGAGTCTTCATTTTCGTAAATTACGTATATTACTGAAAAAATATAAGTAAATTACGTATATTACTGAAAAAATATAAGTAAATTACGTATATTACTGAAAAAATATAAGTAAATTACGTATATTACTGAAAAAATATAAGTAAATTACGTATATTACTGAAAAAATATAAGTAAATTACGTATATTACTGAAAAAATATAAGTAAATTACGTATATTACTGAAAAAATATAAGTAAATTACGTATATTACTGAAAAAATATAAGTAAATTACGTATATTACTGAAAAAATATAAGTAAATTACGTATATTACTGAAAAAATATAAGTAAATTACGTATATTACTGAAAAAATATAAGTAAATTACGTATATTACTGAAAAAATATAAGTAAATTACGTATATTACTGAAAAAATATAAGTAAATTACGTATATTACTGAAAAAATATAAGTAAATTACGTATATTACTGAAAAAATATAAGTAAATTACGTATATTACTGAAAAAATATAAGTAAATTACGTATATTACTGAAAAAATATAAGTAAATTACGTATATTACTGAAAAAATATAAGTAAATTACGTATATTACTGAAAAAATATAAGTAAATTACGTATATTACTGAAAAAATATAAGTAAATTACGTATATTACTGAAAAAATATAAGTAAATTACGTATATTACTGAAAAAATATAAGTAAATTACGTATATTACTGAAAAAATGTTGTAATTTTAAATGTGTAAGTTCATTTTGGGACACAACCACAGTAAAAATAATTATGGGCTCCGGGTGAGGTTCGAACGCATAGCGTCTATCTTTAAGTACGGCGTGCTAACCGATTGATCCATGAGGTCAAGCACGATATTGTGATGCTATTCATTACATGCACCAGTCTTATTTAATTCTCTCATATCATTTTACTCCCCATTTCCCATTTTTACGTCTTCGTCGCACGTTATGCTTACTTCTTTTTTTTTTTTTAAATAGTTTTAAACACATGCCAAATACATCTCGTTATGCGTTCTTTTTATGTTTTGCTATCATTCAATAAATGTTAAAATGTTTAGTTTTTTCTCAAGGTGTTCGTTGATCCGAACGAAACCGGTAAAACCTCTCGTTTTTTGATGATTCATTCTTGTATTTACTTTATTTTTCCTTTTGTCTTTTCACATACACACACACACACACACATATATATACATATGTATATTATATATATATATATATATATATATATATATATATATATATATATATATATTTCATTGACACAAAGTTTAAGTTATAGTTCAATAGTGTATGCAGAGAGCTCTTTATTTCATTTAATGTTATATAAAACCTTAGTTATTCAGGGAACATTTTTTTTTATATTCATAGAAAGAAAAAAACTTATATTAGCATACAATTGTTTCTGCCTTTCTCAATAATATACGTTTTCATGATATACAAAATATCAACGATTTTTTAATTTATTTTAATTAAAAAATAAAATAAATAAGAAATAAATGAAAATTAAATTAGCTTCAGTTTTTTCACATTAATACCGTTCATACAAGGAGCTGAATAAAAAAAACAAAAAAAAAACATAAAAAACGGATACAAACAATAACAAAAATACGACAAACAACAATAACAATAAAAACTAAGAAAAAAAAACATTAACAAAAATTAAACGGGCATTGAATTTTTAAAATTTTATTTACTCACTAAGAGTTCCCACACGCTCACTGGCGACAACAGGTGGTGTTCCATGGAGTCTGAGTGACAAGTTTCCCCAGATTTCCATCATATGTTTATTATATCTCCTTAGGCAGACCCCCTTCTCAACTCAACCCTTAAATATATCATTGCACAGGACGATACAATATTGATATACAGATTAAATTCTGTTTAATATTTACTCCAATAGTTCCCAACATACCCCTGTTACCATTATTTCTTGATTCATTAAATTCAAGTTTAAACTCTTCGACACTATTTTTTCTCTTAATCTGATTTGCTTTATTAAAATTAACAGGAAAGGAGCCAGTAGTTGGATTCAAATTATTCAAGAAGCGGCTGATCCGAATGTCGGTGGTTTTGAAGGAAGTCAGGTGCGTTGAAGAAAAAACAGCTCATTTTAAGGATACGTCGAGAAAATATCATAAACCAATTCGGATAAGAAATACGTCAGGAGACATGAAGAATCACTCTAGGCATGGGTGTGTCTAGTTTATAACTTCACCAAGCCTAGCCTGAAGACTAAGAAATTGTAAACATGCAAACACAGCTAATAAAGAATGACTCAAATATTTGATAAAGGTGTGTTGTGTCTGCTTTTTCGTCAACTGACTCTATTTATCTTCCTCCCACAAGGTAAGATGTGACACAAGGTCGGGAAAGTGGAAAAAAAAAAACCAGCGCTCGAGAATTTGAGCGCTCTGGTCATTTAAAAATTGCCTGGGCAGCCCCGTCGGCATTCCCCGGTAGAGGCGCCTCAGGCGATTAGCAATAAACTAACCCCTTCTCAAAGGGTGAGAAGGCAAAGCCTGGGAGGGTGCACCTCCTAGAACTGCACAGGATGGACAACCGATAGACCGGCGTAAATCCAGACCCAAAGGCCCGGACAATACCGGTTTATTCGTCAACTGACAACCTGGGTACATAAGAGACATTTTCTTTAAATTCCAAATTTGAGAACATTTGAATATTTTTTTATTATATTTTTTATTTTTTATATTTTAGTAGCTAAATTCATTCAATCTTCGCAGTAAACGCTTCCTGTGAATTTTCCCTTGTGGATTTTTGGCAAGACGGTTACTCTCTTTCTTAAATATTTTTGTTTTCATTTTCTTTCATTTTCTGGGGACGGGGCATTCTTCCAAATGCCATACGATCACCCGCTATTTACAGACTCCAACCGAGAGCTCTTTTCAGGATTCTGGCTGTTCCCTTGAGCGCAGTTGTTTTGATTTCTCTTGCACTTAGTTCACCAGGTATACTTGCCAAATACTTTTTCAAGTTCTTCTTCATGAGTCCAGTGGCTCCTACGATAACTGGAATGATGGAGATCTCTTTCAGGTTCCATGTGAGGCGGAAATGGAATTTAGGGACTGGTTCTGTGAACTTCTGTAACTTTGGTAAAGTTGTAGGTGTGCATGCGCAGAACGGAATAACCTGTCAATTTTGAATGACATCAAACGAATACGTACAATCCATGGCTAGGGTGATCTGCTTGAGGTGTGGCGTCCCTTTACCGCTTCGATCAGTGTGTGCGTGTTAGTATGTGTGTATACTGTATGCATATACTCGTGAGTGTATGTATGTATATATATACACATACATGTGTATGTACATATACATAGACGTGTGTTTGTTTGCTAATTTGTGTGCGCATATATAAACACTAAACATATATTATTGTGAGCGTGAATATGTACGCATATGTATATACAAACATAGGCTTGTTTACCTGCGTGCACGCATCTGTGTGTATATATATATATATATATATATATATATATATATATATATATATATATATATATATAACAGTTACATGGTAAACAGCTGATGATCCCCGTTTTAATATTTCATGCTTAAGTTAAAATCCCCTGTTTTTGTTTTACTGTTAGATACTTGAATCCCCTTTTTTATTTATTTTTATTTTTCATTTTTTAATTTTCCAACGAATGTCAAGTCTGCGATATCTTGGATTTAGTTAGTTTCTCTGGGAATTTAAACTGCATTTTCCTTTTTTTTCTTTTGTTTATAATGATTGAAAGCTTCATTAGACTATATATATATATATATATATATATATATATATATATATATATATATATATATATATATATATACACATATATATACATATATATACATATATATATATTTAAATATATATATACATATATCTATATATTTAAATATATATATACATATATATAAATAAATATATATATACATATGTATATATATACATATATATATACACATATATATATGTATATATATATATATATATATATACAGAGAGAGAGAGAAGGAGAGAGACAGAGACAGAGACAGACAAACAGACAGACAAACAGACAGACAAACAGACAGACAAACAGACAGACAAACAGACAGACAAACAGACAGACAAACAGACAGACAGACAGGCGTTTGTTTGTTTGTTTGTTTGTTTGTTTGTCTGCATGTTTGAATATGTATATATAAACAGACGTTTGTTTGTTTGTCTGCGTGTATGCATAAACAGGTGTTCGGTTGGCTGTGTGTATGCATATGTATATATAAACAGACGTTTATTTGTGTGTCCTGAAATTGGGCTACTCGACCTACACTTAGGCTAACAGATACCTGAACTTGAAATCTGGAAGAAATCATTGCCTACTTATGCAAAAAAAAAGTTAAGCTTTATTTCCCCAGGGCTTTCACGATATAAGTATTACTCCATATAAGTATTTCACAATATAAGTAGTTTTAAATTGCTTTAGTCCGATCCATTTTGGTACTTATTTAAGGCTACAAGTGTGTTTCCGTATTATAAATTGAGCCTAATCCAACTAGCATATATATATATGCATGTATTCATATATGTGCACGCTTTCTCGGCTTTTTGGATAGGAAGAAAGTGTAGTATCTGTTCCGATTGATACTACACCCCATAGACCGGTATTGTCTTGGCCTTCAGGGCTTAATTTACGCCGGTCTATGGTTTGTGTCCTGTGCAGTTCTATGACGTCCATCTTCCCAGGCTTTGCCTTCTCACCCTTTGAGAAGGGGTTAGTTTATTGCTAATCGACTGAGGTGCCCCTACTAGGGAATGCCGACGGGGCTGTCCAGGCATTTTTTGAGGGTCACAGGTGCTCTTCCTCTAGGGTGCCGACTTATCAAATCCCACTTTCCGACCTTGTATCACATTATACCGCTGTGGGAGGTAGATAAATACCATGTGCTCCTGTCGGCAGATCCAAATATTTAAGGCAGTTACATAAAAATGTGAACTCATCTAAAACGCCAGTAGAAATTCATTCCATCATGTCTTCTCTTCTTTCGTTTCTCTTTTCTTTTCGTTTCCCAATTATCGTTCGTTGTGATGCTTTTGCCGACGTGAGAACATCTTTTTTTCTCTCTTTTAGTTTTGCATACCTGAAGAAGGCATCTAGTACACCGAAACGTCATATGGAATGGATAAAACCTTTCACACAGATACAAGTGTCCTAGTCATCTTTATACAAGAAAATAAACTTGACACAAAAAAAATCGTTCAGACAACAATTCCGAAAACGAACCGAACGAAGACGACAGACCGGTGTACACGTAAAGTGCTCAATATATATTTTAAGATAGAGCTTTATATATATATATATATATATATATATATATATATATATATATATATATATATATATTTTAGCCTGATGATTCCATCCGGGGGTGAAACGCGGAAGCCTCTGTCTAGCTTAATTGCCATAAATATATTTTCATGACTTACTAATATATATATATATATATATATATATATATATATATATATATATATATATATATATATATATATAATAGATGATTAATTTGACTTATATAAACTCTTTACTGCAGTTTCATGGTTATCCAATTCACCAGAAGTGGCTTTATGTTGCTTAACGAAATGTTATGAAATGTTATGAAAAATTAAAATGACAAAATTGGAAAGATTAAAATAAAAAATTGAATATTTTACTCAGATGTTTAGTATCGTTAAGCAATATTATACAAACTTCTTCTGAATTAGATAACCATGAAACTGCAGTAATTATTCAGATAATAATAATAATATTAATACTACTACTAATAATAATTTGCAACTATTATTGAAGGAGATGGAGAGTGATGAAAACCTGGGGAGACTTGTTGTCTCTCAGACTCCAGGGAACACAACTGGTTATTGTCATATATCGGTTATTATAATCTTTGATAAAGTTCAAAGCTAAGCATTTTTTTTCGGTGAGGCATAACACAAAAAGGGTTGATATGTCGTAAAGAGACAAATCATCGCAATCAGTGAATCATTTAAGATACTATTTATCTTCCTCCCACAAGGCAAGATGTGACACAAGGTCGGGAAAGTGGGAAAGAACCAGCACTCGAGAATTTGAGCACTCTGGCTGTTTAAAAATTGCCTGGACAGCCCCGTCGGTATTCCCCGGTAGGGGCGCCTCAGGCAGTAAGAAATAAACTTACTCCTCCCCAAAGAGGGGAGACAAAGCCTGGGAGGGTGCACCTCCTAGAACTGCACAGGACCAACAACCAATAGACCGGCGTTAATCCAGACCCGAAGGCCCGGACGATACCGGTTTATTAGGCGGAGTATATTTTGTGTTTTCGCACCAAGTATCTCCTAAAATGGTTGAGAGGTCTCAAAACAATCGAACCAAAGAAAACAATGGCGCAGTTACAATAGGCATTGCTTCGGCATTTAATAAGCGATAAGGGTTGAGTTGATATGCCGCGAAAAGGAACAGACGAAACTAACTCAACAATCAATTCTTTACAGTAAGTGTTGAAAAGGTTGATATGCCGTAAAACAGAGAACCCCAATCATTCATAGACACACGCACAACACATGTACAGAAGCCACTTGACAAACATGACAACATTATTGCTCGATATTTACCCCACAGTCATGGGCACAAAACAGGAGGGTTGATTTGTGATCGTTTCGCGAACGGGCGGAGGGGGGTCGCAAGTCACTGAGTTCGATCCTTGATGAAGGCTGTTCGGGCTTAATTGAAATAAATCAAAATATAAATATAAAAATTTACTAAAACAAAAATGAAATGCAGACACTTTCGAACAAATACCATCATACAACGAAATGAAAACAAACAAACAAAACAAAACAACACAATGACAGGAACAATGATACATTATATAACTTTGCTATGATATATATATATATATATATATATATATATATATATATATATATATATATATATATATGCGTGTAAACACTTTTACGCATATATTTACATGGACGGCGGCAAGCCCCCTCACTTTTTGACTTGCCCCCCCCCCCCACACTTTACGGTCATCAATAATTAAGTTGATATGCATGTGTTTAACCGGGCCCCTCCACTTTTTAGGAGACCCCCCCCCCCACACACACTTTTATAACTGTCCCCCCGGCCCTGATATATATATACATATATATATATATATATATATATGGAAAATTAAAAAGGAAAAAACCAAGAGATATTTTTATATATTCATCAGAATTTCGTCTTTATTGTAAGACTTCCTCAGGATGATAATTTGAAGAAAAATGTCATGCAAGTACATAGAAATTTTGGGTTGACATAAGCTATGAAAATATATTTATGGCAATTAAGCTACACAGAGGCTCCCGCGTTTCATCCCCGGGGATAATCTTCAGGCTAAAACGCAGGAGCCTCTGTGTAGCTTAATTGCCATAAATATATACTTACTATCGGGCATTGTTCAAGTAAATACTGAAAATTGATACATAAAAAATTATATCTCCTTATAAAATTTTATGTAGATACATGAAATAGTAATATACATATATATATATATATATATATATATATATATATATACACACTAGAAAAATGTGCTAGCGCGAAATCAATAGTAAACGGTTGTTGCGATAATGCAAAATGATTCGCAATGATGATCGAAAGAGGTGAAGAGTACTGGAAATCTGGTGAGACTCGTCGTCATTCAGACTCCAGGGAACACCAATTGTTATTGCCAGTGGGTTAGCACTAACAATGCTTTATGTTAAAACAACGAGTGAGTTTATTTATCTCCTCTCCAGGAAGTAAGACACAAGGTCAAAATATTTTTATTGACCTCTTTTCTAGGAGGTTAGACACAAGGTCAGGTGTGGAAAGCTAGAGCACTATGATTGGCGCACTCTGGCCTATAAAAAAGGGCTGAGCAGCCCCAACGAGATACTCTGGTAAAGGCGCCTCAGGCGATTAGAAATCAACTAATCCCTTCTCACAGAGAAGGCAAAGCCTGGGAGGGTTGACCTCCTGAGACTGACCAAAACCATGTGTGTGTGTTTGTGTGTGTCTATGTGTGTGGTTGCGTTTGTGTACGTGCACGCAATTGCGTATACACATAAATACATGATTGCATATATATACATGCTTGTATATTTGTACACACATATGTGTATATATATACTTGCATGCTTCTATATGTATATGTGTATGTACGCAGACGTGTATACCTACGAACTCTATATGTATGTATATATATATATATATATATATATATACATATATGTACGTATATATATATATGTATGTATATATTTATACATATGTATATTTACATGTATGTATATACATATATCTATATGCGTATATATACATATATATATACATGCATGTTTTACATACCCATATGTATGTATGTTTATACATATATATGCACATGTATGTATATACATATGAAACATACCAATGTATACATGTGTATATGCATGTTTATTTACTCCTCGCGGAGTTAGGCACAAGGCCAGTTTTATCTTACTCCCACAAGTAAGATGTGACTCAAGATCGGGTCGAGCAAGTGGGGTTAAAAGCCAGCGCTCGAGAGGTGAGCACTCTGGCCATTTAAAAATTGCCTGGGCAGCCCCGTCGGCATTCCCCGGTAGGGGCGCCTCAGACAGTAAGCAATAAACTTACTCCTCCCCAAAGAGGGGAGGCGAAGCCTGGGAGGGTGGACCTCCTAGAACTGTACAGGACAATCCCATAGACCGGCGTAAATCAAGCCCCGAAGGCCAAGACAATACCAGTCTATGGGGTGCAGTATCTATCGGAACAGATACTACACTTTGATCTTAGCCAAAAGGCATGTGTATATGGATGTTTATTTACTCCTCGCGGAGTTAGGCATAAGGCCAGTTTTATCTTACTCCCACAAGTAAGATGTGACCCAAGATCGGGTCGAGCAAGTGGGGTTAAAAGCCAGCGCTCGAGAGGTGAGCACTCTGGCCATTTAAAAATTGCCTGGGCAGCCCCGTCGGCATTCCCCGGTAGGGGCGCCTCAGACAGTAAGCAATAAACTTACTCCTCCCCAAAGAGGGGAGGCGAAGCCTGGGAGGGTGGACCTCCTAGAACTGCACAGGACAGGCGTGCAGTATCCATCGGAACAGATACTACACTTTGATCTTAGCCAAAGAGGGAATGTGCGTATATACATGCATTTATCTCTCTCTCGATATATATATATATATATATATATATATATATATATATATCAAGAGGAGATAAACTATTTCAAGTATAGTAAGCATTTTCCTCCGTTGCAGAGGAAGTGTAAGTGGGCGTGTCGTAGGTGGGGGAGAAAATGGTGCTGGTCTTCGTCCTCGACGTCACAATTACAGACACATATAAATAGTCACGTCATCCGGCATTTTGGTTTCAGTTGTGGTTTACTTTCGGAGCCTGCAAATGGCCACTGAAACGCGGAACACCTCATTCAAAAACTGCTAGCATCCACGTGCTAAATCGTATTTGAAAAAAAACAAAAACAAAAAAAAAAAAAACAAAAAAAAACAAACAGATACAGACCATGACATTATACTTTAAAAACTAAATAAAAACTAGATATTCATTAAAGTTACAATTGATGACTAATTATAACGATGTGGTTAATGAATAAGTATAACGGTTTAACTTAAGTCGTGTCCGGTCCGTGTTCTGTCGGGTTAGTGGTTTACTTGTTTCGTTTTACGGCATATCAACCCATTTCGGGTTATTTAATGTCGAATCCGTTCATTTTGATAAAGGTTTTTATGTTTAAAGTTCTTTATATGTTCAAGTGTTTATTCATGGTGTTTGGTTGGTTGTTTTGTTTTACATGAAATCAACTCTTTTTCGGTTATTTAATGCCGAATCCGGTCATTTTGGTACAAGTTTTTATGCATAAAGTTCTTTAAAAATGTTCAAGTATTTATTAATGGTGTTTGTTTAGTTGTTTTGTTTTGCGGCATATCAACCCTTTTTAGGTTACTTAATACCGAATCAGGTCATTTTAGTAAAGTTCTTTATATATACAAGTATTTATCAATGGTGTTTGTTTAGTTGTTTTGTTTTGCGGCATATCAACCCTTTTTAGGTTACTTAATACCGAATCAGGTCATTTTAGTAAAGTTCTTTATACATACAAGTATTTATTAATGGTGTTTGGTTAGTTGTTTTGTTTTACGGCATATCAACCCTTTTTAGGTTACTTAATACCGAATCAGATCATTTTAGTAAAGTTCTTTATATATTCAAGTATTTATTTGTGTAGTTTGTTTTGTAGAGGAAATATGTTGTTATTGTTTATGGCTATGAAGACCATTATTGAGTTTTTGCAAAGGGAAAGGGAAAAAAACAATAACATCTATGTTTGGTGCATTCTGTGGTCAGGAAGCCGAGATCTTTAGGCAGCCTGATCTGGTAGCACCTGACGTCGGGGTTAATGCATATTACGTTCCCTAATACCTTTGTAGAAGACATTAAGTTATATATCTTTCTTTCCAGCTATGGTTTGAATAGTAGGGTAAACTATATCCTCAAGCCTTGGTTGAGCAACTTGTAAGAAGAAGAAATCTCAGAAATAACACCAGTCTTTCTCTACTTGAAATTACACAACCCTTGCTTTACTATAAACTTCCGCAATAGCCACCCTTGCGAGGAGTATTCATTGTTTTCTTTAGAGTGAAAGTAAGGAGATTTCCTTCGCTCTTCCCCTCTGTCCCCCTCTCTCTTTGTCTCTTATATATATATATATATATATATATATATATATATATATATATATATGATTATTTTTTTACACAGACATGTACAAAATCTGCGACACTGGCATGTCGATGTTATCGATCAACAGCTATTATAAATTGAGATCTCATCAGGAAGAGTTAGAATCCGATCTTAACCTTAGATCATATTTGGAAAGAATGAAAAATATATATATAAAGAAATATATATATATTTAATTTCATTAAAAAAACACATTAATTTTATATCCATCGGCTTAACCGAAACACTGGAAACTCAGCTTGCATTGCTAAAGATACCAAACTATCCGTTCTTCAATCGATGTAGTCGATGTATACATCGACTGAAGAACAGATACATTTAGTATCTTCTTTTGGTAGTGTTTCTGAAATGTAATGCTATATATATATATATATATATATATATATATATATATATATATATATATATATATATATATATATATATATATATATATATTATTCAACATAAGAGACAACTCATGTCTAGATATCCTTTGGTAGATCCTTTCAATAGTCCGAATCAGGATCTTAGTTTCGGGGGGGGGGGGGGAATTGGCTGATGAATTTGCCATAGTTTAGATTTGTCTCCCAAATACATTCACACCCAACACATTCTATAATACTAAAATACTAACACATGGTCTGTACATGATTAACCTCATTTCCCTTAAAATGAACCCGGATGGGCCTGGAAGCACTTGAGAGACAAATCTAAACTATGGCAAATTCATCAGCCAATTCCACTCCGAAACTAAGATCCTGATTCGGAATATTGAAGGGATCTACCAAAGGATATCTAGACATGATTTGTCTCTTATATTCAACAATACTCGCCTGCAAAAGAAGATGCTGCCTATATATATATATGTATATATATATATATATATATATATATATATATATATATATATATATATATATATATATATATATATATATATAATTATTCATTTATATAATTCTCCTAATTTTACGAAAATGACAAAGTATTTGTTCATTCACCCGAATGAATTCAATCTTCTAATTAATCCAGTTCAGTAATTTAATGAAGATCTCGTGTTTCTTTTTCGGAATTTTACTAATCAACCACAAAAGAATTCGATTATGGAAAATAGCTGTGCTTACTCAGATCACATTTGAAGTAATGACACGTGGTAGAGAGTTAGAATGCCGACCCGACGCCTCAGTGTCTCAAGGTATTGGATCACTATTGTGACAGTTGGCCGTAGGTATTGACATGTTGGCTAAAGGCGGCTCATTCATAAATGTTGGTCAATAATCTAGGAGAAAGTAATTAACTCTTTAAGTATTTTCTGTTGGGCAAGTGCTCACAGTACCATATATTTTCTTATTATAATTAATATATATATATATATATATATTTATAAATAAATATTTATTAAATATTTTAATACCTACAGACATCGATGTTTCATGCTAACTCAATCTTCAGTGTAGTAACTAATTCTGAACGGTCGGTAGGCGCGAACCCCGGTCACAAATCGCCACTGATTCGTAGTCGAGAGTCTTATCCCATCGACCATAGCCAATTAGTTAGTAAATAGAGAAAAATTTAAATGTAAATAGCGAGTCGGCGGCTAGATTTACCCAAGCAGTTTAGAGTGATCTACGAACGGCGTTCGGATCGTGCATTTAGCTATTTGCACTGCTTGTTATTAAAGTCACTCAAGAGTGCCCGGCCTTTGTTGGAGGGGGCTGATAAATAATAATATTTATAAATAAATAAATATATATATATATATATATATATATATATATATATATATATATATATATATATATATATATATATATATATATATATATATATATATATATATATATATGTGCAAAAATAAGTCCATGCATTTTAGCCTGAAAATTCCCCCCGGGGATGAAACTGTGTAGCTTAATTGCCATAAATATATTTTTATAGCTTACTATATATATATATATATATATATATATATATATATATATATATATATAAGTATTAATAATTTAATATTTATTTATAATTATATCTATATTATATATATATATATTTTATTATTTCTCTCTTTTCACTTTATTTTATTTTATATATTATATTTCATATTTTATATCAATTTTTTTTTGACATTATTATTTTTATTTTTTTAATTTTTTTCTATTTTCTATTTTAATTCTTAACGGTCTCAACCACGTAACTTTCCAAATTAAAAATTTAAATTTCTTTTCCTTTTTATCCATTTCATTCTTTCCAAATATGATCTAAAGTTAAGATCGGATTCTAATTCTGCCTGATTAGATCTCAGTTTATAATAGCTGTTGATCGATAACATCGACATGCCAGTGTCGCAGATTTTGTACATGTCTGTGTAAATAAAAATGATCATATATAAAAGCTCTATCTGATATTGAGCACTTTTTATAAACCCGGTTGAAATTCTTTGGATGACTATCCTGTGGATGTTTTACCTGGATTATATATATATATATATGTATATATATATATATATATATATATATATATATATATATATATATATATATATATATATGTGTGTGTGTGTGTGTGTGTGTGTGTGTGTGTATACATAAGCGACACATTCATGTTTCGACTATTAACTCTAAAAATCTACGATCTAATCGGGCAAACACACACACACACACACACACACACATATATATATATATATATATATATATATATATATATATATATATAATGCAAATATCGTAACATAATATATACTAACATGATAGAAGTGTCCTTGTCTATCCTAATTTAATCCCCTCCGCCTACACAAGGGCACACATAGAGACAAGTAATCCCAGTAATTATAGGAGCAACAGGACTAATGAAAAATAATTTCTAAAGCTATCTGGCGAGTATACCCGGTGAACCGAGTGCTAGAAAAATACAAACAATTGCACTTAATGGGACGGTTAGAATCTTAAAAAGATCTCTAGGCTGGAGTGTCTGAAATAGCCGGTGAATGTCTTGCATCCGGTAGGATGCCCCATCTCCAGCAAAAACAGAAAGATAAGAACAACAAAAAAAAAAGTGAAAACAAGTTCAGTTTTTAATGTTTGGAAAAGCCATCTGCCGATTGGAACAAAATGATAATTGCTTTCTTCTTCTCTAACAGAAGACAGAAAACAGATGCTGCATTTTGATCCCATCTGTCTTCAGTGTGTGCATGTCAACTAACTACGTTTACACTGTTGTCCGAACTTGAAATTGTGTAGGAATGACCCTTTACCTTTACAGATTGTCGCAATGGACCCCCACCTCTGCCGCCACTAACGTTTCTTTTTATATTTATCATTTTTATGAGAAATAACACACAGATAAATTCCATGACATTTAACAGATTTTTAAAAGTGCAGGCGATTTTGATTATTTCAAGACTATTTAATGGGCTGAACAATTTAATGGGCTGATCCATTTAATGGGTCGAATAAGAATAGTTAAAGACTCATTCATGGGCTGAACTCTACAAAATTAACACTTTCCAAGACCATAACTTGAGTGATGTAAGCTTAATGTTGACATAATTTTTAATAATAAAGCCGTTTTCAATTAATTTCGGAGTATTTTGGCCCGTTTGCACAAAACTAAATTAAACTTAATATAGCCCGCATTACCCTCCCTTACGCTTAGCAGCTGTGTTCCAAAGTTCATTATGATGGGTTAATTAGTTTAGAAGTGAGTTCTACACATAGCAATATTTAAACATATACACATACCTAACTTTATATAAAGATACATTGTATCAGGGGTGCGTGATTCTCATCGGGGATGCAGTCGCGTTCAACAATGCAGAGTTCAACTCGGATCTATTGTAATCGAATTGCACCCAAATACCTTTGGGAAAGGCATGAACCGCATTTTCCCCCAGACCACTATCTATCACCAAGAAAGCAACTTGTATTCTAAATAAAAGTCATGCAATGAATAGTTTGTCACAAAGTGTTGTTGGTTCGATATTAAATAATCATAAAATGATTGATGTGCCAAAAACAAAGAAGTGGGTCGTTTCTTATGTAGTCAATCAAACGGCTGTGTTCATATTGAATCGATTTTTTGTCCTTTTCTTATTGGTTTTGGAACTCTATTTATATTTATTTGAGTAAGCTATTCTTGTTAGTATATAGCGCCGACAGTCAGCTCGACGGTTGGGTTTCAATCCCGGCTTGAGACACTAGCTTGTCTAGCCGCACTGAAGAGCTGTGATACAGCGAAACAGTCTCTATGTGGATGACAATTTAAGCTCATTTTCTCGGGTATTGATTTACTCCTCTCCAGGAGTTAGGCACAAGGCCAGTTTTTATCTTACTCCCACAAGTAAGATGTGACCCAAGGTCGGGTCTGGAAAGTGGGGTTTAAAAATTGCATGGGCAGCCCCGTCGGCATTCCCCGGTAGGCGCGCCTCAGGCAGTAAGCAATAAACTTACTCCTCCCCAAATAGGGGAGGCGAAGCCTGGGAGGGTGGACCTCCTAGAACTGCACAGGACAGACCCATAGACCGGCGTAAATCAAGCTCCGAAGGCCAAGTCTATGGGGTGCAGTATCCATCGGAACAGATACTACACTTTGATCTTAGCCAAAAGGCCAAATTCGAGTAGCTCATTTTCTCTGGTAGAGATTAGCGTAAGAGAATCGCCATTTTGCTACTCGCTGAAAAGGCATAGCTCATTGGGTAAAACCAATTCGAGCTACCGGCATTTGACAATGTTTACATTGAGATTTCACTTGCATTCAGCCAGTGCCGCATGATAGTGTAGAGGTAGAAGCGCTGACTGTCAGCTCGATGGTTGAGTTTCCACCCCGGCTTGAGTTACTAACTGGTCTAGCCGCTCTGAAGAGCTGTGATACAGCAAAACAGTCCTTTTGTGGATACCTATTTAAGCTCCCTTTTTCGGGTAGCGCTTATTGTAAGAGGATCGCCATTTGCCACTAGCTGAAAAGGCATAGCTCATTGCGTAAAACCACTTCGAACTACCGGTATTTGACAATGTTTACATTGAGATTCTACTTACATTCAGCCAGTGTCGCATGATAGTGTAGGGGTAGGAGTGTCGACTGTCAGCTCGATGGTTGAGTTTCAATCCCGGCTTGAGTCACTAACTGTTCTAGCTGCACTGGAGAGCTGTGATACAGCGAAACAGTCTGTATGTGGATGACTATATATATATATATATATATATATTAGCATGATGTTACTCGAGATTGATGGAGGATCACTACTATGTACTTTTACACCATATTACTTTCTTTGTGTTTCTTACCACCCTCTTCCCATTTCGCTCCCTAAGAAGCTGAAATATTGAAAAATTATCTGAATGAGTGTTTTATACATATGATTTACATTTAATTAAAATCGCATATACGTATTTCAAATTAAAGACGGTTCTGTCTCAATGGGTCACTTAGAGGTGGGTGCACGGAGATATTCGGCACATAACCACTTCGATTGTCTTCCCCGGAGAATTTAATATGTATGATATAAATTTCATCAACATAGGATATATTTGAAGTTTTAAGCGGGTTATGCACTCGTAGCCCCCTTCGGGGTGCACTTAGAGTTTCGGGAATACTTACCTTGTGTTTCATTGCAAATTCTACATAAAAGTACACTTTTAAATTTTATGCAAATTTTCTAACTTTTCTTTCTATAGGAACACACAAACATCACGCACGTACACACACACACACACACACACACACACATACACACACACAAACATCACGCACGTACACACATACCTTGAGTTACTAGCAAAGCCACCATCCGTCCATGCATGGAGTATTGTTGTCGCATCTGGGATGGCGCATCATCTACTAGTCTCTCCCTCCTTGACAAGGTCCAAAAAAGAATCGCCAACCTAATAGGTCCCTCACTGTCAACCAAGCTCCAGCCTCTGTCCCATCGCCGCAATGTGGCATCCTTGTGCTTGTTTTACAAATACTTCAATGGATTATGCTCCGATGAATTGGCTACTCTGGTGCCCCCTCGACGTAAATTCCCTAGACTAACTCGACAATCAACTAAATCTCATTCATTTACTGTGGAGGTCCCCAGATGTCGGAGAGCCTTCTACTCAAATACCTTCTTTCCTCGTACTGCTGGCCTCTGGAACTCCCTTCCTGCCCCCTGTTTCCCCGACAGTACAGACATGCAGAAGTTTAAAACTAATGTAAACAGACATCTCGCTGCGCAGATCCCAGTCTAGGTTGACCGCCCCATATCTTCTCCCCTTTTCTTACAAATATTATTTATTTATTCAAATTAAATGCTTTTTCCTACACTCATATATATATATATATATATATATATATATATATATATATATATATATATATATATATATATATGCTTGATTGATTGAACAGGATGCTAGCTTCTATTTATTCATTTTCTGATCGATTTTTCCAGTCGTCGAACGACCGATTTGGTGTTATTATCCATGCTGTGTAAGAAATCCCCATATTTTTTGGCAAACATTTTCGACCGACATCGGTCGTCTTCAGGCGGACGAATGAGTAAGCAAGATAAAACTGGTGAATCCACTAAGAGGACGTTCTTTTAAAACGTTCGCCAAAAATATAGGGATTTCTTACACACCATGGATAATAACACCAATTCGACGACTGGAAAAAATGGATCAGAAAATAGAATAAACAGAAGCTAGCACTCCTGGTTGAGAAACTTCCAAGACTATATATATATATATATATCTTTATATATATATATATAAATATATATATATATATATATATATATATATATATATATATATAAATTAGGAAAGTTCATTTTATAAAGCATCTTTTGTAAGTTAATATAAATATAGAGGCAAACAAGCCTTCAAAAACCATGTATTAGATGCGAGTAATTAAATCAAAAGAAAAATAAAAATATTTCGAAACATTTAATAAAATATTTCAAAATACCTTCAAGATGAAGGAAAAAAAAAAACGGAAGGTATTTTGAAATATTTTATTAAATGTTTCGAAATATTTTTCTTTTTCTTTTGATTTAATTACTCGCATCTAATACATGGTTTTTGAAGCCTTGTTTGCCTCTATATTTATATTATATATATATATATATATATATATATATATATATATATATATATATATATATATATATATATATGCGTTGTTTTAGTTTCTAAAACTAACCAATTCAAATAACACAACGCTTATATCCAGGAACAAACTCTAATTCATTTCACGTGCGAGTGCGCGAGTGCGCGACCACCCCTGATTAAAGCATTTAAAAAAAAAATCATCGCTGAAAGATCATACGCACCTTTCTGGTGACAATCATGCACGAGGAAGGAAAACGAAAAAGAAAAAAAACTGTTTCTATGTACGAAGAAGACGTTATATCGTCGAAACTAAGTTGATCTTCACTTAAAACAATATTTAGCTTCTAAAACTTTTTAATTTATTTTTATAGTTCCTTGGCCCTTTGGCTAAGATCAAAGTGTAGTATTCGTTCTCCGCAACATCGGACGTTTTACTATCCACGAAAGTATTACGTATATATAAGAAAATATGACAATGAAAATTACAAATGTATATTACTGAATAATAATTTATTAGAAACTGCTTAAAAATAAATATGGAAATTAGGAAGTATCTAAAACTGTTTTTAAGTATTTGCCGATTACTATATATATGGCATTACAGAACCTTATGTTGTATCATAGAATTAAATAAGCATATTTTTGATGTTAAGGTAGTAAGGATAAGGTGAAAAAAACTTTTGCATTTATTCATTTATATATATATATATATATATATATATATATATATATATATATATATATATATGTGTGTGTGTGTGTGTGTGTGTGTGTGTGTGTGTATGCATATATATTGTTGAATATAAAAGACAACTTATGTCTAGATACCTTTTGGTAGATCCTTTCAATACTCCGAATCAGAATCTTAGTTATATTCAACAATACTTGCCTGCAAGAGAAGATGCTGCATATATATATATATATATATATATATATATATATATATATATATATATATATATATATATATATATGTATATGTTTAATCATACTAAAACCTATAAAACTATATATATATGCGACAGTTTTTAGAATGATTATATTAGATAACACACACGCACACACGCACACACACACACCCACACACACACACACACACACATATATATATATATATATATATATATATATATATATATATATATAATTATTAATGACAATATATGTATTAGCATATGCTATCAGATCCTTTTACTTTGCAGTCTCCTTAAAAGATTCAGCTCGACGATTGTTAATTAGTGACAACAGAGCAAATATAAGTAAGGTTCATATTATAACCATTGTTTTATTTTATTTTTTTACTTTTTCACATTTCCAAAAAACATAACACTCACAGAAATGTTATGTTTTTTGGAAATCTGAAAAAATAATAAAATAAAACCATGGTTATTGGAATATAATATGAACTGACTTATATATATATATATATATATATATATATATATATATATATATATATATATATATATATATATATATATATATATATATATATGTGTGTGTGTGTGTATGTATACGATTTTCGTGTGTTTACGATCTCTACTATAATCATACTATTTGTCTCTTTTTCAATATGTGCATTTATAAATAGCTATTCGTTTGCATGTAACACGCATGGAGGTAATTCAGTAAATATTCAAGCGAACGGAAGCACCAGAAGCAGCTGACTGAAGTATCAGTACTGTTTATAATGTAAACAAGATGATAACTGTTTTTCTTTTCGAGTGAGTTTAATTATAAACTTACTAGGTAAGTTGAGAAGCAATGATGAAGCAATAACAACGCTCTCGCCCGCATATAAGACACACACCACCTGCTAGTCTTCGACGATTTTCCTATCCAACGCAGACTAAAAACCAATACCAATTACAAGAAATTGCACTCTGAGAATTGTTTCATTCTTCGCCACCACTGACTTCTCACCGCCTGGACTCTCCCCCAGCGTTCACAGTAGCCACGGCTACTACTTTTCTTTTATCTCTCCATCATGTCTACCCAAAATTTCGATGCACTTGCATGACATTTTTTATTCAAATTATCATCCCGAAGAAGTCTTACAATAAAGACAAAACGTTGATGAATATATAAATAATATCTTTTTTTTCTTTTTTCATTTCCCATTACGTCGGATTACTATCATCCTTTCTTTCTCATATATATATATATATATATATATATATATATATATATATATATATATATATATATATATATATATATATATATATATATTCTCTCCAAATATGATCTGAGGTTAAGATCGGATTCTAACTCTGCCTGATGAGATCTCAGTTTATAGTAACTGTTGATCGATAACATCGACATGCCAGTGTCGCAGATTTTGTACATGTCTGTGTAAATAAAATTATCATATATATATATATATATATATATATATATATATATATATATATATATATATATATTGTATCATTTTTCTTTTGTCGAAGTTCTCAGATAAATCAAGGGGGCCCCTGTCTGGGGCTAAAACTTCTTCTCTATAATAGTTACATATATATTTTAATATTTCATTAAAGTTCTCCTTTATCTGTCAAACGTTGAGTTTATAAAGAAGTTAAGAACATTAATGTTTTTCTTCCCAATTGACCAGTTTACTATGTTATAGTATATCTTTCTTTGTGGTCTCTTGGTCTTACCGAATTTCAAGACAAGAATTCATCTGGTCTGGTGGAGTATCCAGCTATATGATGTTACTTGAAGCAACATCACTAGGAGAAGGTGCACCATTCCGCGTATGAGTCAGTGTATAGCCGTGTTGAAGGAAACTTATTTGGACTTCGAATACTATGTTATTTTAGATCTTTGGTTTAAGTTTATTTATAGGGTGAAGTATCCTCATGTCAGGTTGTCCTGACAAACCCTTGTACAGAGAGACCGAAGACACTCGAGGATCGTGTCTCGCAGGTAATGTGTGTGTGCGCACGCGCGCGTGCGTGTGTGTGTGTGTGTGTGTGAAAATGGTGATGGCAAAGTGGACAAACAGAATAACATTCAGTGGAAATACAGACACAAACACATCATTAAAGTTGGACCGATATATATTAATTTTTTTACTTATATATATATATATATATATATATATATATATACATATATATATATATATATATATATATATATATATATATATATATATGTATATATATATATATATTGGTACAGAAAAATTAGTATCACATTCGTACAGTCGGTTTCAAGCACAGAAGGACTTAGCCATCCGGCTCTCTTCAGCTTCCGTTGTCATCAGTTTCGGAAATTCCGGATGAGAGCCGGATGGCTAAGTCCTTCTGTGCTTGAAACCGACGGTACGAATGTTTTATTATATATAAATATTACGCTCTTATTTTTAATTTTTAATTTTAATTCTCAATTAATCGAGTACTCTGCTGGGATTTTTCCTTCTATATCCCAAAGAAGTATATATATATATATATATATATATATATATATATATATATATATATATATATATATATATATAATTATTTCATGTATCCACATAAAACGTTATAAGGAGATATAATTTTTTATGTATCGATTTTCAGTATTTACTTCAGCAATCATCAATATGTGAGTAGAGCTAGGCAGTAAGTTATAAAAATATATTTATGGAAATTAAGCTACACAGAGGCTTCCGCGTTTCATTCTCGTAGGGAATCGTCAGGCTGTCTGAAAAAATGAAATGTAAAAAACAAGAGATTGGGTTTATCTCTTTTCCTTTTTGAATAATTTTTAATTTCTAAAAAAAAAAAAGAAGGAGAGTTCTATTGAACTTTCTTGACTGGAGCAAGTTTGTTTCGGTGATTCTCCGTCTAGTATTGTTCTCACTTATTCGATATTAACTCTTTCATAGCATTCACTAGTAAAACCGGTATTGTCCGGGTCTTCGGGTCTGGATTTACGCCGGTCTATTGGTTGTCGGTCCTGTGCAGTTCTAGGAGGTGCACCCTCCCAGGCTTTGCCTCCCCTCTTTGGGGAGGAGTAAGTTTATTGCTTACTGTCTGGGGCGCCTCTACCGGGGAATGCCGACGGGGCTGCCCAGGCAATTTTTAAACAGCCAGAGTGCTCAAATTCTCGAGCGCTGGTTCTTTCCCACTTTCCCGACCTTGTGTCACATCTTACCTTTTGGGAGGAAGATAAATAGAAGCATTCACTAGTATCAGATATTTTTAAATTCTTTAATAGACGCCATTGTTTTTTTAAAAAAATTTCTATTTATTTATTGTAATCACGACTGTATTGAATGTTTTTGTGAGATACAAAGCAGAAAGTGGTATTTTTTTTTAACAAAGATCGATTAATTATTTTTCAAAACATTCGTTACGGTCCCCATACCCTAACCCTAATCTAACCCTAACTCGCAGCCGTTCGGACTTAGGGTTAGTAGTAACACATTTTTGTTAACCGACCTAAAACGCTAGAATACCTCGGAAATGGGGTACCATATTACGTTAAATTTATATACGACACTGGTCCTCCATTCTAAATTTTAATAAAATAAAATAATCGTCTAAAAAATCTTATTTTGGGGCCAGGGGGAAGGAGGGAGGGTGTATGATTCAGCGGAGGGTCTTAATCTACAAATACACAAAGCACATCTTTCTCGTTATTGTTTTATTAGTTAAAGTTAAAGAAAATAAGGTAATATCGTAGTAATAGGCAATACAAAACCTCAAATTAACCGAAACGAAATTACTCCAGTCAAGAAAGTTTAAAAGTGTCAAATAAATAAATAAATAAATAAAAATAAAAACGAGGATGTCTTTGTAAAATCCACGCTATGAAAAGAAATACATCCGAGCATATTTACGCCACAGAGTAAAGTATTATTCATACGCCTACACTCACTCATTAATAATCGGTCACACTCGCAAACGCCAGACTAGAGAGAGAGAGAGAGAGAGAGAGAGAGAGAGAGAGAGAGAGAGAGAGAGAGAGAGAGAGAGAGAGAGAGAGAGAAAGAGATAGATAGATAGATAGATAGAGAGAGAGAGAGAGAGAGATAGAGAGAGAGATGGAGAGAGAGATGGAGAGAGATAGAGAG
>OY744545.1:41826118-41833618 GCA_963556195.1 Sepiola atlantica
GCCTCCGTAGTTTTATTTCTTTGTCCCTTAATTTAATTATGAAACAGTTTTAAAAAAAAAAACTAAAAGCATATTTAAAAGAAACATTATTGAAAATCTCATTAAAATGTGATAACGTTGATTTTTGATGATTATAAAAAAAAAAATGGGGTATATGTTACGACGCTCAGCAGAGGCGCGAACGGGGTCCAAAAAACTAACGAGAACGGGGTTATAAAAATAAATATGCAACAAGTGAGTTTAACCTACGTCGAGAAGAGATATTTGTCTACTTACCTATGATATTTGTTTGTATTTTTACGTACTATAAATGGGTTTTTATTAGATGTAAAAAAAAAATTCTTGTTCATTTTTAACTCGTACTTTTTTCTAGACAAAATGGCGTCTTGTCCTTACTCTCTTACGAGCAAGCGCCATTTTGTATTTGCATGTTCGTGTGACAAAACTATTGATTTCTAATAAATAGCAGTTGGAACGGTTTAAAAATACAAACAAATATCTCAGGACAGTTTTAAATTAACTTTTATCGACGACAGTTACTTTTATTTGTTGTATATTTGTTTTTTTAGCGTTTTTACTCTGCTGAGCCTCGTAAAAGATACCCCAAAAATGATACAATTGTTTGTTTTTACAAAGAATCGACCCCTATTTGGGGTTCCTGTGTAATATATAAGGAGCATCAGCCTCTAGCAGCGGCGTTGCAATGGAAGATTTCTAGTTGCGAAATACTCATAGACTATCAGATGAAAATAGTGTTAGTAAGTACGAGACTTCAGATTATTTGGCACGGGGGGGGGGGGGGGTGTCTTCGAGCCGGAATTAAAGTTGGTATCTGTTCTGGTCGGTCTCAGGAGGTCATCCTCCCAGGCATTATCTCTTCTTTTAGGAATAAGGTTAATGTATTGCCTGAGACGTCTCACTGGGAAATGCCGACGGGGTCGATTATGGCAAATTTTGCACCCGTCCACAATGCTCGCCTTCTTTTTTTTTTTTTGTCAAACTATGAAGGACACTTCATTGAATTATATCAACTAATTCACTTTTAATATGTTTACTATTTGTGGTAAATTTTTACTATCTGACCCGGCGCAGTTTACCCCCTAAAAAAGTTCAAATTCTACCTTTTTTGTGCAAATACATTTAAACAGCATAAAAAAATATCCGCAAAGAAGAAATGCAAATTTTTTTTTTTTTTAAGATTAAAGATTTTAGAGTGGGGGATCACTTTCTTTTATAAATTTAACGTAAAATGAGCACCCATTTCCTGGTCACTTAGCGTAAAACGAGACATGTAACCGACTTGAGTTTTTAATTTTGTGTGTGTGTGTATGGGGGGGGGGGTTAAAAATAAAAACACGTAAAAATTTAGCCAATTTCGTTTGTTTTTGGTGGGTGGGGGGTATTTATTTCATAAAAACAGAGATTTAGCAATTTAGATTTTGTGGGGGGAGATTTTTTTTTACTTAATAAAAATACGTAGAAATTTAGCCAATTTATTATTTGGGGGGGGGGGGGTTACTTATTTAATAAACACTAACCCTAACCCTAACTTCTACCGCTAACCCTAACCCCTAACCTTCCCCACCCCCCAAAAATTAAATTGGCTAATTTTTACGTATTTTTATGAAAAAAAATCCCCCACAAAATTAAAACCTCAAGTCGGTTACATGTCTCGTTTTACGCTAAGTGGCCAGGGAATGGGTGCTCATTTTACGTTAAATTTATAAAGAAAATTATCCCCCACTCTAAAATCTTAAATATTTATTTATTTTTTTAAATTCCTTCTTTGCGGATATTTTTTTAGGCTGTTTAAATGTATTTGCACAAAAAAGTAGAATTTTAACTTTTTTTAGGGGGTAAATTGCGCCGGGTGAGCTAGTAAAAAAATACCCTATTTGTTCTTAAAAAAGATGAGTTCATAGTTTAGTAACTGTTACTTGTGATGTCTGGATTTAATGAGAAAAAGTAACATCGATTAAAATGGTGTACGTACAAATCACATTGTTGTATTTGTTCATTCGCATTTTTATTCTCTCATATTTAAAAGTTTTCTAACATATTTTTCTCTTTTTTTCTTTCTAAAAAACAACAACAAACAGGTGCTTTTACAAACTTGTTGTGTACGGCATACTAATGTTGACACACCGGTTCCCGTTAGAACACCGAAGTTAAGCAACGTCAAGCCGGGTGACCATTTAAGAATACCAGGTACTGTATATGGTTATCCCTGTCGTCCTGAACTTCGCCTTGCTACTGGACTCACACAATAACGTTTCAAGAAAAGGTGCGGTTGGTGTTGCGCACCCCTTGCTTCACAATAGATTTCCCGCGCAGGCACTTTTCATCAATTGTCTCTCTAAACCGAAAAGAGGCCTTTAGCTGTGGTCAGCTCTGTCAGATAAATTATTTTTAGCGCATAGTTTTTTCTTTCAGTTTTTAAGTGCTCCCAAATCGGAAATGCTCAATCTAACTACACCCCTACATTAAAAGCTAAACATGGGGGTGGGGATAGCGGGTGAGCAGAGGTCATTTAAAATTCATCCCCATCCCCGTAGAATCGCCACTGCTCATCGGCACACCACGACTATTTGTCAGAAATACTAAATTAAAATCCCGCATGTTTCTGAATTTTTTTTTTTTAGATGAGGATTGATAATTTGGATATTTGGATTATTCGGACTACTGTTCGCATCTTCAGTGTTATCATCACAACGTTTCAGTCGCTGTATCCTCCGGTCTTCTTCAGGTGTATCTTTTCAAACTCGCGAATATTTCTGTCGAACTCGGGAATCTGGACAGAATTTCGAATGGAACGCTTTATTTAATCCACAGGGGTAGCATGTTCTCGTTCCGTCAGCCATGACTGGGAGAAGTCTTCAGTAATTCGCAATTCTTCGTATCGCCCGCACCGAGGATTGAACCTTCAACCTTCAAATGACTATCACTTAGAACTGAATTTTACTTAGTACTATATCCATTGCGTTCGAAATTCCGTCCAGATTCCCGAGTTCGACAGAAATATTCCAGAATTCGAAAAGATACACCTGAAGAAAGCCGGAGGTTACAGCGGCCGAAACGTTATGATGATAACAGTCAAGATGAGAACAGTAGTCCGAATAATCGAAAATATGCATACAATTCCGCATGTATTTAAATGATAAATATTGTCACATCGCATATTTTTGTTGTTGCTTGTTTTAAATTTAATAAACGTGTCGGAGGAAGAGAAATCCGCCTAGACTGAAGCAATTTAAATTTTTGTTGTCAATCCAGAGTGCCCCTTTTGGGGGGAGCTAGGGTTTCCGCATATTAAAAAATCGCACCCGTGTGGGGGCAAGTACATCGGAACAATTATTCTTTCTTTCGTGTCGATGCTTGATTTTGGATGAAAAATAAATGTTCGGTGTAAAATTTTCTTTTTTCAAAAGAAAAAAAACCCCCAAAAAAAGACACTTAAGAAAGATGGTATGAACCCATCGGCCCGGCATTATCAAAAAAGAGAATAATCATTTCGGGAAATAACAAATCCACACGCGCTTTTTCGTTGTAAATAAATGCGCGCTCGGTTCAGGCAGTGCGTGGATACGGGCCACCCGTCAAAGGATATCAACTATCGGTGACAAACATTTAAGGCTAGGCTACACCGCGGTATCCACCCGCATCTAAAACTAGATTGTTTTTTTTGTTTTGTTTTAGATTAAAAACAAAATTCTTTTGATTACTAAAGAATAGGCAATAAATACAAGATTATAAATAGTATAGGTACTTGTAAGGAATGGATACCCAGACAATTTCATTACTTACCGAGTCAATCCTGACTTTAAAGGGAGAATCCTATGTCAGTCCCCAAAATAGCCAAAGCAGTTTACGATGTAAAGGCCACCTTCTCTACTTTTATTTTTGGTTTAGGAAGTTCATATATATATATATATATATATATATATATATATATATATATATATATATATAGTGAATGCTTTTATTCAAACATGTACAAGGTCTGCTACACTGGCATGTCGATGTTATCGATCTACAGCTCTCAAGAGCTGAGGTCTCATCAGGCAGAGAATTATTTTTTGATCCAACCTGGTTGCTGAATTCCAGGGAGAATGAAGTCAAGCAAAAAAGAAGAGGAGAAAGAAATAAAAGTCATGTGATAAATAAAAGTCATTTTACCCTACCTGGATTACTATATATATATATATATATATATATATATATATATATATATATATATATATATATATATATATATATATATATTTAAGAGGTTACATTTTTTTCAACCCTAACCTAACCCATCGCATGCTTACTGTCGTCTGCCTGTTTACATTCCTTTCGCGGCTTTCAAATCGTAAACTGCTTCGGCCATTTCCGGGATTGACTTGTTAAGTACTAAAATCCTTAGGCTATCCACTCCTTATAAGTACCAAGCTATATATACAATTCGGAACAATTTCTGGGCTGTGAATATCGAAAAGTCTGCCATATCATTTAAAATGTCGCGCTGAATTAAGAGAATAAACAATTCACCGCTGTAAATTTGTTCCGATCAAAAGGGTTCATTTTTTTTTTTACCAGACGTTCAGATGGCGAACGGAGCTCTCCTTTTTTTTGGTGACTCTGCCTTTCCCTCGACATCCTCGTTAAGTAGGAAATAAAATACAATAAGGTTATACTCGTTTGGTGTTTAATGTTTAATATTTTAGAAGCCAAAAGAATTGAAAGAAAAACGATAAATATTAGAGACGGGCGCGACGTCAATCTCTGATATTTAGTCAAAATGAAAAACGCACGCCAATCGCGTGAGGTTTCTTTTGTGTGCATGACTATTCTGGTTTATTAGTAATAGTAGTAGTGGTAGTCGTAGTAGTGGTCTGCAGTAGCATGTGTTCTTATTATTGTGTTAGCCACGCAGACGCGCGGACATTAATTCCATAGTTGCTTGGAGAGTTCCCTACTAATTTCCCGTACGCGTGAGAGTTTTGCAGCCTGACACACACGCACTTGCGAGAGCGCGTGTACACAACACACAAAACACACACACACGCGCGCGCGGGCGAATCGTTCGTTTCCGTCAATGTTTGATGTAGAAAAAAAAAAAATTAACTACATTTTAATCGTGTTAATTCTCTGATATATTAATAAGACTTTAATTAATTTTCCGGTGTATGTTTTTTTTTTTTAATTTCTTTATTTCATTAACTGGCACATAGTTGCCTCTTCCTTCCTCCTGATATCACCCGCTCACAGTCACAGTCAATCTTTTGTCTAAGATCAAAGTGTAGTATCTGTTCCGATGGATACTACACCCCATAGACCGGTATTGTCTTGGCCTTCAGGGTCCACCCTCCCAGGCTTTGCCTCCCCTCTTTGGGAAGGAGTAAGTTTATTGCTTACTGCCTGAGGCGGCCCTACCGGGTAATGCCGACGGGACTGCCCAGGCAATTTTTAATGGCCAGAGCGCTCACCTTCTCGGGCGCTGGCTTTTGAAATCCCACTTTCCGACCTTGTGTCACGTCTTACCGCTGTGGGCGGAAGATACCAAGAAGAAATTCAAATGATGTTTCTTGACATTAGAATTGTCATTCTAAGACTTGAGTGTGATTCCTGGTTTTGGGAAGACTTGTTGTTGTTGTTGATGATCTTAAACAACTAAAAAAAATAACCGAACAACAATGTGAACATTTCTTTCCGCAAAACTTTATTTGGCATCAAAAGATCGACAAAGTTGATCATCCGTGAAAACAACAACAAAAATCAATCCAGTCTATACTGTTCCTGATGCCCCCCCTCTCTCTCTTTCTCTCTCTCTCTTTCTATATTTCTCTCTTTCTTTCTTTCTTTCTCTCTCTGTCTTCTCTCTCTCTCTCTCTCTCTCTCTCTCTCTCTTTCTTTCTCTCTTCTCTCTCTCTCTCTCTCTCTATATATATATTCTTTATCTTTCTCTCTCTCTCTCTCTCTCTCTCTCTCTCTCTCTCTGTCTGTTTCTCCACGGGCACAATTTTTTTTTTTTTCTTAACATGGTTCACCCCAAACAAGGCAGGCCGCCACTGTAGTCGTAATGGGCTACTGAGAAAAAGAAAAGGGGAGAAGGTAGGGGGGGGCAGCCGAAATAGGGATCTGGGCAGCGATATGTTTGTTTACATTAGTTTTAAATTTCTGCGTGTCTGTACTGTCGGGGAAACAGGGGCAGGAAGGGAGTTCCAGAGGCCAGCAGCACGAGGAAAGAAGCTATTTGAGTAGAAGGCTCTCCGGCATCTGGGGACCTCCACAGTGAATGAATGAGATTTAGTTGATTGTCGAGTTAGTCTAGTGAATTTACGTCGAGGGGGCACCAGAGTAGCCAATTCATCGGAGCATAATCCATTGAAGTATTTGTAAAACAAACACAAGGATGCTACATTGCGGCGAAAACAAAGCCCATACTAATATCAAACACGATTTTCTCGAGCAAAATTCATACGGGAAATCCAATGGTTATGCCATTCTTTCTATATTGAAGAGTTTACAATAATGTTGTGATGTCTGCGTTCGCACCGGGCATCCACAAACAGCAAAGACGACGTTTATTCAATTTAATTAATAGCTCGCAAAATTGAAAATTATAGAAATTAAAAACTTAGAATATTCTTATATGATGTTCAGGGCTGGGAGCAGGATTACGCAAGGGGTCCACATTTATTTTCGGACCACGCCGCCGGTACTGGCTAGTCTTACATTCTCGTTTTAAATGTTAATGATTTAAATATTCAAATGTTGTCCAAGTCTTTTGCTGATGATTGCATAAGAAGAAGCGAGTGTTGTAGTACAGTTGTGGGCGAAGGTGTACACACAGTCAATCTGCAATCGGTCGTAATGACTCAGGATACATGAAATAAAAGCGAGTTATCACGGTTGGAAGTACGACAACTAAATATTTGTTGTAATTTTTACATTTCGTAAATAGACACAAAGTACATTTTAATTATTTTGAGTTTTACATACAATAGACCAATACTGGGTTGGCTTGGTTTAAAATATAGCTTGAAAGATAAAACACACACACACACACATACACACACACACATATATATACATATATATATATATATATATATATATATATATATATAGAATTATAAAAAGAAAAACTATACACACATTAAGGTTGTACACATAATAACTTATTTCGACCCCTTTAATTAGGTCTCCTCAGATGTATAGACAACCACGTCAAACCACGTTTTTTTGACGTGGTTGTCTATACATCTGAGGAGACCTAATTAAAGGGGTCGAAATAAGTTATTATGTGTACAACCTTAATGTGTGTATAGTTTTTCTTTTTATAATTCTGTTTTGCTCTGTTTAAATTACATTGAGCTCTGTTATTCAGATTCTCTACACAAAATTGAAATCTACACACTATATATATATATATATATATATATATATATATATATATATATATTAAATAAGGAAAATTGCCATTCTTGAGGGACGTATATAAGTGAAATATTT
>OY744545.1:41838618-41858618 GCA_963556195.1 Sepiola atlantica
AAAATAAATGAGAATTCAAAAATAAATGAAAATTCAAAAATAAATGAGAATTCAAAAATGATCAGAATTAAAAAATAAATTAAAATTCAAAAGTAAATGAGAATTCCAAAATGAATGAAAATTCGAAAGTGAATGAGAATCTAAAATGAATGAGAATTCGAAAATAAATGAGAATTAAAAAAATAAATGAAAATTAAAAAATGAATGAGAATTCAAAAATGAATGAGAATTCAAAAGTAAATGAGAATTCAAAAATGAATGAAAATTCGAAATTGAATGAGAATACAAAAATAAATGAGAATTCAAAGTGAATGAGAATTCAAAAGTTAATTAGAATTCAATAATAAATGAGAATTAAAAAATGAATGAGAATCTAAAATGAATGAGAATGCAAAAATAAATGAGAATTCAAAAATAAATGAGAATTCAAAAATAAAGGAGAATTAAAAAATAAAGGAGAATTAAAAATGAATGAGAATTCTAAAATAAATGAGAATTCAAAAATGAATGAGAATTCAAAAATGAATGAGAATTCAAAAATAAATGAGAATTCGAAAGTGAATGAGAATTCAAAAATAGAATGAGAATTCAAAAATGAATGAGAAGTCGAAAGTGAATGAGAATACAAAAGTAAATGAGAATTCAAAAATAAATGAGAATTCGAAAGTGAATGAGAATTCAAAAATGAATGAGAATTCAAAAGTAAATGAGAATTCAAAAATGAATGAAAATTCGAAATTGAATGAGAATACAAAAATAAATGAGAATTCAAAGTGAATGAGAATTCAAAAGTTAATTAGAATTCAATAATAAATGAGAATTAAAAAATGAATGAGAATCTAAAATGAATGAGAATGCAAAAATAAATGAGAGTTCAAAAATAAATGAGAATTCAAAAATAAAGGAGAATTAAAAAATAAAGGAGAATTAAAAATGAATGAGAATTCTAAAATAAATGAGAATTCAAAAATGAATGAGAATTCAAAAATGAATGAGAATTCAAAAATAAATGAGAATTCGAAAGTGAATGAGAATTCAAAAATAGAATGAGAATTCAAAAATGAATGAGAAGTCGAAAGTGAATGAGAATACAAAAGTAAATGAGAATTCAAAAATAAATGAGAATTCGAAAGTGAATGAGAATTCAAAAATGAATGAGAATTCAAAAGTGAATGAGAATTCAAAAGTGAATGAGAATTCAAAAATGAATGAGAATTCAAAAGTGAATGAGAATTCAAAAATGAATGAGAATTCAAAAGTGAATCAGAATTCAATAATAAATGAGAATTCAAAAGTGAATGAGAATTCAAAACTAAATGAGAATTCAATAATAAATGAGAATTCAAAAATGAATGAGAATTCAAAAGTGAATGAGAATTCAAAAATGAATGAGAATTCAAAACTAAATGAGAATCTAACAAGAGGAAGAAAAACATTTAAATTTAAAATGAAAAAGAAAAGAAAAATTACTTTCGAAATACATTGTATAAACAAAAAAGAAAGAAATCAATGAAATCAATTAAATTTAATAATAGAAACGTTAAGAAAGAAAAAAAACGCAATCAATGAAAAACAAGAAAATGAAGAAGATTAAAACCGAGAACGAAGAAGAGGGGGGAGCAAGAAAGAAAATGAAAAAGAAAAAGTGAAACAAAGAAAAACTTTAGTAAATTTAGAAATGAATGAGACTAAAAAAAAAAAACAAATAAAATAATAAAATGAATAAGAAAAACGTGAAGGGAAAAAAAAAGAATGTTACATAAATTACTAAAAAAAAAGAAAGTTTAAAAGATTAAAATGGAGAAGGAAGAAGAAGAAAGCCCGGAAGAAAGAAAACATAAATGAACGAAAAACAAAAACCATAATACAAACAAACCAAACAAACAAACAAACAAACAAACAAACAAACAAACAAACAAACAAACAAACAAACAAACAAACAAACAAACAAAAAGAGCGAAAACAAAACGTAAGTAAAAGTACAAAGAAAGAAATAGCGGAAACTGCAAAAAAATCCGAAAGAAAAAAAAAACGTAACAAGAAGAAAAGCCAGAATGAAAAAAAAAAAAAAGAAAAAGAAAAAGAGAAAGACCAATGTTGGAGAATAAAAACGAATTTAAAATAAATTTAATTAACGAAATTTAAGAAGAAAAAAAAAACGAAAAGGAATAAATAATAGAAAATGAATAAAAAAAATAACGAATGGGTGAAAAAAAATGGAGGAGAAAAGAAAGCGAAGAAGATTAATTTCAATTGAAAAAGAAAAAGTGAAAAAAGTGAAAAAAAAAATATTAAAAGAATGAAAAGTTAAACGAATGAAAAGAAGCGAAAGAAACCGAAAATAGACGAGAACGGCGGAAGACCATGTGAAAAGGAAACAGAAGAAAGAAACAAAGAAAATTCAATAAATAAAAACTTAAGCAAATTAAAATTTATAAAGACGGGGGGGGGGGGGTGCAATAAGCGGTGGTGGCGGTGGCCTAGGGTAGGGTGGGGCGTGTGATCTCCAAATAAGGTAGCGGCTGATTATCTACGCCACTCCAGCCTTATTGTCCCTGCCCTGATTGGGCTGCAGACCCCCACGTGAATATTATTTGTCGTCGGTAGGCACTAGAGAAGCGATGACGTATATTTTCCCCTGGAGGGCGTCGGCATTCGCTTCTTCTCACCATAGACGACTACATGAATAGAAATACGCAATAGCTGAGCGCCTCGCCCGCAACATTGCATCTGATATTATAACGCCTCGCGTTTTAACCAATTTCATTGACACACATCTAATTTAATTTACTTACCATATCGAACTGTAGTGCATACGTATTTTGATTTGCATACACATTGAAACTCTTGTATATTCATATTGTGGTATACAATGCGTGCGTGCAGTATACAATACTGGCGTCTCCGCCTCGTTTGGATACGTCTGTTTTACGACTTATCAACCCTTTTGGGCTTATGGAAAATACTTGCCACAAACAGCAACAAGGTTAGACACAAGGTCAGTTTATAGTGAGGATCCAGCAAAAAAGGGGCATTCTAGTCCAGTGGTGTGAACAGGTCTGGTGATACCTTGATGATGCTCGGGGCCAACTCCTTGATTGTATGCCTTAAAGACTCAAGTAAAAGCCCTAGTACTGAGAAATATTGTGAAAAAGGGAGATAGTTTGAATATGATTGTATCTCCCCCCCCCTCCAACTTGGATGCCCAGAGCCACAGCTCCGTCACCCCACCCTGTACACCTCTGCCCTAGTCCGCCTGCAAGAATAGCCTGGTCGGGTTCATACCTTTTCCGAAGTTTCTACATGATTACAATGGATCCGAAGGAATTTGAATGTATCCATTATTCGAATCTTGCATTGTTTTCCACTTCGATTTGATTAAATCTATACAGGTGTTTATGGAAGAAGAAGAAGAAGAAGAAATGGAAGAAGAAGAAATGGAAGAAGAGGTAGAATTAAAAAAACGATGAAAAAGAACAAGAAGAAAATGAAGAAGAAGTGGAAGGGAGAGAGACAGGAGAGGAAGTAAAAGAAAATGAACGGAGAAGAGGGAGAAGAAGAGGATTAGGAAAAAAAGGAGGAAGAAGAAGAAGAAGAAAAACGCGTTTTATTTAAGCAAGTTTAAAATTTAAAAAAAGAAGTGTGACCTTTCTAAGGAGAGGTATTCCTCTCTTAAACTTTTAATAATATATTGTAGTAAAAAAAAATTGATTAACATAGTGTACAATCCACAAAACACAATCGATATGTTAACAATTTGAACATTCAAATTAGTTTTAATAAGGGTTACATTTTTTAAAGAATTTGATGACAACATTCACCTTTTTCCTCCATTTCCATCTGGGGTCACTCGAGTCCAACTATCGATTCGAGTGATTGCTGATATAATAATTATGAACGCAAGAATCCTTGAAGATGGCTTGTATAACAGCTGAAAGCACTTGGACAAATAGCAACCAAAAACACTGAAACATCAATTGGAAACTTTTTTTTTTATTCCATCAGTATTCGTGAGAGCAAATGCAAAACGACTGAAAAAAAAAACACTAAAAAGAAAAAAAAAACACTAAAAATTCCATTGTCGGTTTTATACATCAGAATATATCTAAATAAGGTTTGCTGTATATATTTGCTCCCCACTCGTGGGTAAGTTCTCTAGTAAGAGGAGTAATGGTTTACACTTAGTGTAAAGCATTACTTTTTGAAATCAGAATAGAGTCCTCTCGGTAGCCAGTAATGTAAACAAATAAAAAAACGTAGTTTATTTTATTTTTGTGGAAGGTGAGATGGCGTACGGGTAATATTGCTGACTACTGTATACCCGTTCGGGTTTTGGAATTTAAGTTTGAAACACTCCCCATGTCTAGTCACACCGAGAATTCGTGATATGGCGAAACAGCTATCTGTGGATTATATATATATATATATATATATATATATATATATATATATATATATATATATATATCAGGACCGGCGGCACAGTTATAAAAGTGGGGGGCTCTCCTAAAAAGTGGGGGGGGGTCGGTTAAACACATGCATATATAACTTCATTATTGATGACCGTAAAGTGGGGGGGCAAGTCAAAAAGTGTGTGTGGGGGGTCTTGCCCCCCCCTGCCCCCGGTGCCGCCGTCCATGTATATATATATATATATATATATATATATATATATATATATATATATATATATATAAATATATATATATATATATATATATATATGAATCAGAAATACTAGTTTCAAAATTGCAACAATTAACTTTGGTGTTTCTGACTTTTGGAGATGAGGATTGATGATTTCTACTCTTGAGTGTTATTCTCACAACGTTTCGGTCGCTGTAACCCCCGGCCTTCTTCAGGTGTATCTTTTCAAACTCAGGAATATTTCTGTCGAACTCGGGAATTTGCACGGGTCCGTTCAAAATTCCGCCCGGATCCCCGAGTTCGACAGAAATATTCCCGAGTTTGAAAAGATATACCTGAATAATCCAAATTATACAAATTAACTTCGGTATTTGAGACATTATCATTAGATCAGAGCGCCAATAAACATTATTCATCATTTAACCCTTCAATAGACAAGGAAGATCAAATATGAAATAAACACCACAACCTAAAGAGAGACAAGGATTTCCTAAATCAAGATGTTTGACATAATACAAATGGTTTACTGATATTATATGTAAAGTAAAGCCAGTCGATATCCCGTTTATTTGACGCTAATAGTCTTTTTAATACAAAGCATATACTTACATCGGTTTCTATATAAATATATGATTTTCATTTGAGTATGTTCTTAAAATAAAATTGTTCTCAATCGATTTTATCGATTTGAATATTTAATCCGATTGGTATTTAATTCTGGATTTTTATAATAATAGAAAAAAAAGCGTGGAGCAACACTCTCACATTTTAAAATACTCTTTCTGTAACCCATTAAAAATCTGATTTTATTTAATATGACATGTATTTCTGTAAGCACAGATATCAGAAGCGTTTTGATTGGCTAATAATTTTTCAAATAGACGCTATATTGATTAGGCGATCAAACGAAAGTAAAGTTTCTTTAGAACGTTATTTAATATAATTTATCGAATAAGTGACTAATTATTTTTGACTATTAATTAGGTTCTTATTTAGTGTGTTTAAAAAATGTAAGTACAATCTTCCTGCGAGTAGAGATACACTACTATACCAGCAAGCAGTAAGTTTATACATATAATTTTTTTGTATACCTGGAAAAAAAACTCATCGCATTTTTGTGTAGCTTTTAGAACGGTTATTTATAATCTCTATTTATATAAAGTTAGATATGTGTAAATGTTTAAACAGTTGTATGTATAAGATTCACTCCTAAACTAATTAAACCGATCATTATGGATTTTGGAACACAGCTGCTAGGCATAAAGGTTGGTAGTATTTAATTCAGTTTTATGCAAAGAGAGCAATGAGGTGGAGGAAGCCCTTCGTGAAAATTCAGATACCTCCGATTTAAAAAAAAAAATTAGAATAGGTATTGATAAACACCCACAAATTTTTTGCTGTATTTTAAAGATCTTGTAGGGGCATAATATGTGCACTTTGAAAATTCCATTTAAAAAATTCCATTTGAAAATTCAAATATTTGAACTAAATGTTATCGATAGTCATTAGACACCAATTAGACAAGATTCCCGGAATTGCACTCTCTTCTTAAGACCCCTTAAACTTAAGCTTTAAATTTGAGACATTTTCTAGAAATAAAGGGGATTTTGTTTGTCGTCATTTTGTTGCCACGATGCACAAGCCCCATTCTTTTTACTACAAACAACGACCACGTGTACGTTTTCAGTGTCCCAACACATGGCTAAATTATAATTACTAGCAAAAATATACCATCTCTGGTCATATATTTTTGCGATTATATAAGACAGATGAACAGATACTACACTGCCGTCCCCCAAAGAAGGAGGTAATTCATGCAGTGGTGGTATTATGAGGAACGTACATATACGGCACCCACCCTAACTCAAACACAAGAAAGGAAGTCATTCCAGAGACGATGCTCTCATGACGAGAGAACAGATACCAAATCTCTATAATTAATAGTAGCAATAGTATAGCTCCGACTTCAAAAAGACAAATACCAACTCTCCATTATTAATAGTAGTAATAGTATAGCTCCGACTTCAAAAAGACAAATACCAACTCTCCATTATTAATAGTAGTAATAGTATAGCTCCGACTTCCAACAGACAAATACCAACTCTCCATTATTAATAGTAGTAATAGTATAGCTCCGACTTCAAAAAGACAAATACCAACTCTCCATTATAAATAGTAGTAATAGTATAGCTCCGACTTCAAACAGACAAATACCAAATCTCTATTATAAATAGTAGTAATAGTATAGCTCCGACTTCAAACAGACAAATACCAAATCTCCATTATGAATAGTAGTAATAGTAATAGTATAGCTCCGACTTCAAACAGACAAATATCAAAGCTCTATTAGTAATAGAAATAATATAGTAAACTGAATTTATTATTACAAGATTGTAATAGTAAAGTGTTGGCTTCCGACAGACATATCCCAAATCTCCATTAGTAACTTCAAGTTGAACATACTAATAAATAGAGACTATTTATTATAATTTTATTTGCTACATGATTGACAGTTAAATAAGATCATTTTAAATTTGGATTCATAAGATAAATATAGAACAGATGGGAAGAAGAAAAAAAAGTTGTGTATGTTTTCAGCGTCCGAAATTCACTATTTTAAAAGCATATAACTGCTCACCCAAACCGAAAATGTCCGATCACCCACTGGGAAGGTATCTTCCCCGAATCTCTGTACGCCATTAGAACGCTCGTATGTACAGTCGTAAATGCTATGCCTCATGAGAGGTTTCTCCCATTTCAACAAAGGAGCTCGCGAGGAACTTCGCTTCTTTAGAACGGTTCTCCTGCGACGTTTTGTTTCGTTATACTAAGAATGAGCTATTAACAAATGAAGTGCAACTGACCGAGGCGAATCTGCATTATGCCCTGGTACGACACTTTAATGGGAAAGAATCCACTGTTTGCCTCAGAGACATTGCACCCGCAGTGGGTGTACCTGAACCGTATATAGCTTAGTGTGGCAAGGATAGTGCCCATTTTGTGGGAGCTGGAGATCCCCACAATTGAAAGCCTTGCACCAAACATTCTTTGTACTCCGAGAGAGATGCGTAGAATCGAAGGGGTGTCATTAAACATGGCGAATTCAATTCAAGATAGTTTAAACTTTCATGGGTCGCTGGGTGCGACTAATATGACAACTTGAATGTCAACGTTTGAACTAGACGACTTCCCAGGGTCAAAGACCAAACAGACTGTCACTCGAGATAGGTTTAAGTTGAAAAGCACCGGTGACTGTATTTTCTCTCCATCTCTTTCTCTCCCTTCTTTCTCCCTCTCCCTTTGACTGCAGCAAGAGGTTTGAAATCAGTTTGGAATTTTTATTCGTGCGCGTCGGTCGGTCGGTCCCACGCCAGGCTCAGTCGACTTTGAGTTTAAAAAAATGTTAATTTGTTGCAAAAATAAATAATATTAATATATGAAAAATGGATGTCGCTTCTTTATACAGGGTGGGCCAAAATAAGGGCCCTATCTTTAAATTTGAATAACTTGAATTTGAATAACTTCCACAAAATAAAAGTTAAACTCACCAAACTTTATGTGTGTGTAGACTGACCCTTCCGAGATTTTTTGAAATAAACAAAACAAATTTTAGCCGAAAAACACTTCTTAAAACTTACAAAAACTAAAGTATTGTTTTTTTACACTGTTTTGAGTTTTTTAAGCAAAAATAATGTTTTCTAAATGAGGGTACGTTCCTTAGGGCTAATACGGCTCATGCTTGCTTCGGAAGGGGTCCTTTACTTATTCTAAAAAAAAATTTTTTTTTAAATCAATAAATAAAAAAGTTATGAATTTTTAAAAATAGGACCCTTATTTTTGCCCACCCTGTACAAAGTTCAATTGCAGCATAGTGGTCCCTCAGCCAGAAGATGATTAATTCTCAGGAGAGAATTAATGACGCCAATGACGCTTAATGAAACCTCAGTGAATCCAGACCAAATACCCTACAAACGAGTATAACACCCTAACCGGGTATAACCCATTCGTCTAAACCGAATGTAACCATCGTGTAGTACGGAGAGCTGGCGTGTGCCGTGCCAGGACCATAGCAGCTCTTCTAAAGACATTCCTACGGCGCGGACACTCAAGTTATTTTCCTCAACAAACAGTCGTGTTACATTAGGAGGAGGTTCGTACATCTCACGTCCCTTCCACCTCAGATGTCAACCTGTCGACATGATTCGTCTAAGGACTCACTGAAACCATCAGATACAGAGTCCACATCGTCTCTGAAATCCCAGAATGCTTAGTGTGAGCCGGATGTGAACGATTGTATAAATGTTCAGAAACGAGCCCATCCCTAAAATGATTTGGAACCCATATTTTCCGAATCACAACACACAAAAGGAGATGCATTTATACCAACTGCGAAAAGAGGAAATCAATCTTAGTGTATCTTCACACCCGGAAACCCTGCATATTGATTCTACTCCAAATATCGAACTACAAACACGTTCCACAAGAACATGCAAAATGCCTCGTCGAAGGAGCTACTTTATCCTGAATGCTAAAATAAAATAGGAAAGTGGTAATAAGTAATCGAGAGTTACCTCCCATAGTTTTATGATTACCTCCCCTTTTGGTGAACTCTTTAGTTAAGTATGGACCTATAAAATCTCACTACGCGTGTATCAGTCATTCCAAGCAGAATAAAGCTTTCTCAAGTCTTATGTTCTTGTCGTTTGTCATTGCACTAATCACATAAATATTCTCTATTTATTAGCGTTCAGTTTCTATTTATGACTAAATTATTTCGCCAGCTCGCTAACGCTTCGCAATTTAATTCATATTCACTATTTCAAATCATTGAAACGAAACTAATCGATAAGAAAAAGACGACAAAACTAATTGATAAAAATATAAAACTAATCGATAAGAAAAAGAAGACAAAATAAAATTACTATACAACTACTACTACTACTATTATTACTACTGCTACTACTACTACTGTTAATAATAATAATAATGATAATAATAATAATAATAATAATAATAATAATAATAACACTAATGGAATATTCTTGTGTCTATGTTTAAAGTGAAAGAAATTCGTTTCTTTCTTTTTCATTATAATCTCTTATTAAGTCTGAGCTTCCCCTTCTTTTCTCATAACATGATTATTCTTTTCTTTGCTTTTTTTATTATTATTATCAGATATTATTAAGACTAAGCCTCCGTTGATTTGCTCATGAAAATTAAATTTACACACGTGATGCTTGAAGCGAGCCGGACGCACGTACGTTCACTTTTTATTAGATAGATTATAGTTTAGTCATAGGTTTACAACGGAGAATTTGGAACACCGAAAACGTACACAACCCGAGACAACATAATACTGTAATATTCATTGACTTGGAGTTACCAGAGATCAAATTAGAGCAGGGGGGTACTTTATTATTCTTATTGGTAATTGTTTCGAAAGCAACACTTAAATTAGACCAAAGAGTCAGTCAGCTTTAATTTTCTTTCTTGTTTTCTTTCTATTATATTTAACAAGTAGAGAGAGAGAGAAAGAGAGAGAGAGGGGGGGAGAGAAAGGGAGAGAGAGACAGACAGACAGATAGACAGATAGACAGATAGACAGACAGACAAAAAGAGACAGAGACAGAGACAGAGATAGAGAGAGGGGGCGTTACACACATTTTAACGCTTCTATTTTGTTATCTATGTACCCGGGCAACGCCCTGTAGCCCTGCTAGTCTTTGATATAGTAAAACTTGTTGTGACTCTGTTTCAATATATATATGCATAAATAGATATTCGTGTCGTGTAACACAAAAGGAAGATAATTCAGTATATATTCAAGCGAACGCCAGCGTCAGGAGCATTATTATTGCCTGTAACGTGAATAAGACGACAATTGTTTTGCCAAATAAATTTAATTATAAAAGTTGTCTGCCGTCATTTTTACCGACACAGGAATACTAATCCAGCAAATAATCTTGATGCTTTCGTCTGAAGAGGCATACCAATGCAGCTATTTACAAACGACTTTCCCTCGGGTATTCTAGTCAAGCCAGCTATGAATTATGGTGGATTTGAACTTTTACTCACTAATCTAGTCTCGTACCCGATACTTAAGTCTGTTTTGATTGCACGCCAGGTAGAGGCTTTCTCCAAATTCACTCCACCTTCCGCTAGTGATAATTATCCGGACTAATTGTTATGCTGATCGCCTCATGTTGCAGTAATTAAACCACACTGTAATACTTTTATTAAACGTTTGGTATAAAGCGTCATTTTCTTTTCCTTACTCAGGATGGCCAGCCCAGACGCGCGGAATCGACGCACCACTTGTGCTTAATTTCCAGTTTGAGAAATTTTTCATTTAATCTTTTATTGTTGGTTTGCTTTCGTCTGTCAGTTTTACAAAACGTTGTACTAATACTCCTGCATATTTAGAGCTGTAGGAAGTGTTATATTGTTGCTCTGCTTAGAATAATGACGACATACACTGATGTATAACAATATAATGATATATTTGATTGCTCTGTTGTGTCAAACGAGTGGCGCGAGGAGGAGAGGGGATAGATGAGCACAGGGATTGACGGTAGTTGATCTCTCGAATTCGGTAGCCAACAGACCTGGCTCGATCTCAATTTTTTTGAACAGTTATCAATTTGCATAGGTGGTGGGTTTATTACTATGAAAACTAATCCTTTTACTTTGAAGAGCTGAGTTGATTTCTGGGCAGCAGAGTGAACAGTGAACAGTAAACAGTGAACAGTGAACAGTGAACAGTAAACAGTGAACAGTGAACAGTGAACAGTGAACAGTAAACAGTGAACAGTGAACAGTGAACAGTGAACAGTAAACAGTGAACAGTGAACAGTGAACAGTAAACAGTGAACAGTAAACAGTGAACAGTGAACAGTAAACAGTGAACAGTAAACAGTGAACAGTGAACGGTGAACAGTGAACAGTAAACAGTAAACAGTGAACAGTGAACAGTGAACAGTAAACAGTAAACAGTGAACAGTGAACAGTAAACAGTGAACAGTAAACAGTGAACAGTGAACAGTGAACAGTGAACAGTAAACAGTGAACAGTGAACAGTAAACAGTGAACAGTGAACAGTGAACAGTAAACAGTGAACAGTGAACAGTGAACAGTAAACAGTAAACAGTGAACAGTAAACAGTGAACAGTGAACAGTAAACAGTGAACAGTAAACAGTGAACAGTAAACAGTGAACAGTGAACAGTGAACAGTGAACAGTAAACAGTGAACAGTAAGCAAAGAAAAGTGATCAGTTGACAGTAGAGATTGAGATTTTTCGTGGAAGTGACAACGAAAGAAAGTTTATTTAATTTCATTATCGGATTACAAGCTACGGCTAATTTTTTTGAACAGCGACACATCGACAATAGTAATTGCCCATTCTGGGATGTCGCATTCGCTATCAATGTTGTCACACCCCCTACAAGACGTAATTTCCATCCATGTTATTGCTTATTGAGCGACGGGTGTATTTCCATCTGCAGAAAACATTTGCACTCGAAATTGCATCAAATGCATCAAATCACCAAATATTTATTTTTCGGCCAGCTATGACTTCGTGTCAATCAAGCGGGTTTTGTTTCTTCCGGCCAGGTGCCTGTCTGTGTCAAATAGGTTTTATTTATTCCCGCCAGGTGCTATTTCCGGAACTCCAGTCTCGATATTAAATAGGATGACATTTAATGATCACGTGTTGTTGTGACATCACGTGAAATTTCTCGCTTTCTCCTTTTTGGCCAGACTTCAGACTATCTAGACGTGATTCATGAGCGTTAGAAGGTCCCTCCGTACGACTGAGACGAGGGGGGGTTGGGTATTGTTTAATAGCCTATTAGTACTATAGTTCACGTGGTGTTTATTCGATCAGAGAAATAATAAAAGAATTGAAACATGAAACGATTTTGAGTGATCCGGCTGTAACGCACGTGGAAGTGAAATGAATACTGCAGCCACTAAAGGCGATGAGACGGCAGGATGTTTCAGCAAGATTTAAAGCAAAAAAAAACATATCTTTACCAGTTTGAGATGAGTCACAGTGCCGAATAGGAGCGCTTGGGAAACGCAGCATACACAAGTACTTCAGCCAGTTTATATAATTACAATTTACAGTTTTAAGAAGTTATCTAACATCACTTTAGGATTATGAAGGGTCAATGTTTTCACACGGTTTTCGTCATTAACGTATATTTTTCATTGCTTTGAAGCATTTTTGAAACGCCTTCTTGAACATTCCAAGGGTGTCTCAGTATTTTGAATCCATCTGAGGGTGAGTATTGCAGCGAGTACATAATATATAAATGTATTTTGCTATAAGCCATATGAAGACAAGGTACTCTGGCGATAGAAATGAACACTTACTGTGGTTTAAGATACTGTGATAATTGACCTTGGTGACAATATCTGTCAATTGAGTTATCTCCCCTTTGCAGATTGGCTGTTTGAGGTCTATAAACATAGATGGCTCTGACTAGTAGTCAATTTGCATAGGTGGTGGGTTTTAGTAGTCAATTTGCATAGGTGATGGTTTTTAGTAGTCAATTTGCAAAGGTGGTGGTTTTTAGTAGTCAATTTGCATAGGTGATGGTCTTTAGTAGTCAATTTTCATAGGTGGTGGTTTGTAGTAGTAAATTTGCATAGGTGGTGGTTTTTAGTAGTCAATTTGCAAAGGTGGTGGTTTTTAGTAGTCAATTTGCATAGGTGATGGTTTTTAGTAGTCAATTTGCATAGGTGATGGTTTTTAGTAGTCAATTTGCATAGGTGATGGTTTTTAGTAGTCAATTTGCATAGGTGATGGTTTTTAGTAGGCAATTTGCATAGGTGGTGGTTTTTAGTAGTCAATTTGCATAGGTGATGGTTTTTAGTAGGCAATTTGCATAGGTGGTGGTTTTTAGTAGGCAATTTGTATAGGTGGTGGGTTTTAGTAGGCAATTTGCATAGGTGGTGGTTTTTAGTAGTCAATTTGCATAGGTGGTGGGTTTTAGTAGTCAATTTGCATAGGTGGTGTGTTTATTACTATGAAAACTAATCCTTTTACTTTGAAGAGCTGAGTTGATTTCTGGGCAGCAGAGAGTCAACAGTCAACACTGAACAGTGAACAGTAAGCAGAGAAACGTGATCGGTTGACAGTGAGGATTGAGATTTTTCGTGGAAGTGACAACGAAAGAAAGTTAATTTAATTCCATTATCGGATTACAAGCTATTTCGGCATGAAGAGACGACTATGGAGTCGGGAAATGTAAGGTTGAGCTAAGATGTGATATCGACTTTTAGTTGAGAGATGAAAAAAAGTGAAACTGGTGGCAAAACTACAGAAAGGGCAAGACCTTGCTAATTTTATTTCATTTTTTCTGCACGCAGATACGATTGCTATCTGTTTTGAGATGAGTAATGAAGACCAATTGAATGAGGAACTGATAGAGATGAGATTAGTGATAGCGTTCACCGAAGGGCCCTTTGAAGCCTATGAAAAACTGAAACGATTCAGGTGGACTGGAGAATCGGTAGACGTTTACGCCAATACAATCAAAAGCCTGGCTGGACTAGCAGGATGGCTGGATCATACGGATCATCAGAGATGGCTGGATCATACGGCCGAACTGGCATTTGTCACATGATTCCCAGATGACGTATCTGTGGCACTGTAACAGCTACCTCATATAGAAAGAATGAATGTCAGTAAACTGATACCGATTGCACGACTTATAAGCAAAAGAAGGCGAGAGACTGAAACGATGGTGGCAAGCGCACAAAGCACTACGCTGAAGAATGGGGTTCAAAGAGAATCATCAAGCATTCGGTGCTTTAGATGTCGAGGACCGCATTTTATTAAAAATTGCACGGAGCCACCTAGAGCCAGAGTAAAGTGCTATGAGTGTGGAAAATTTGGGCACATTGCGAGATGTTGTTCTCAGGCTCAGCGAAACGAGCAGAGGGGAACTCCTGCGCCAGTAGCTACCCCAGCAACACTATGAAGGCGCAGTACGGACCTCTTTCAAAGATAGAAGTAGCAATAAATGATACTGTAATGACGGCGCTCGCCGATACTGGATGCACCACGACTTTACTCAACTCCGAACTTGTGTGTGGGTGTGGTAGGAGTAGGACTGTGAAAGCGGTTGATGGAAAGGACGTAAAGTGTAAGGGAGTCCGGCAAGTTTAGATAAAAGTATGTGGAGTACGAGTGAAGGTGGAAGTGATTGTAATAGATCACATGATCGACGGGATCCGTGTCATAATTGGAATGGATGTAATCAATGCGATGGGAGGTGTAACTATAAATAAAACTGAGGTGAAATTTGGAGACGTATACTGTGCCGTAGCTGCCCACCAGCCGAACATTTGCAAAATCGAGGACAAAGATTTTGAAGCAGATTTTGATGGAAAGAAATAGGCAATGAAATGGAAATGGATGGGAGAGCATCCAGTGTTGCAGAACCAAGTAAAATATTATAAGAATTCCCTGGAATGTGAGAAAAACTCGGAGTTTGAGGAGGTAGAAAGATGGATAGCGGATGCTATTTTCTTACCATGGAAGGGTGAAGGAAAAGGTGTGTTACCGTTGATGGCAGTGTTCCAGGCCACAAAAAGATAAAGTCAGGCCAGTGTTAGACTTTCGGGAATTGAACCGTTTTGTAGCATGTCATACGGGAAGCGACATAATAGATGTGTGTGATGAAAAGATGAGAAAATGGAGGCGGTTGGCAGAAGGAACAGAGATGTTGGACCTTAAGTCTGCCTACTTGCAGCTGCATGTGGCAAAGGAACTCTGGCAGTACCAGCTGGTCTGCTATAAAGGAAGAACCCATTGTCTGACACGGTTAGGATTTGGGCTTAATGTTGTACCAAAGATTATTGCGGCCGTTCTAAAAACTGTGTTAATGAAAGGAAATAAGACAAAAGAGGTCACTAATTTGTACATTGATGACATAATCGTAGATGTGACAAAAATATCGACAGAGGAAGTGATGGAACATTTTGAAGGATTTGGGCTAACAGTAAAGATTTGGACAGCGGGACAGCGTTGTATCTTAAGCTGATGAAAGGAAAGATGGGTGAGCTGATGTTCAGAAGAGGCAACGAAGTTCCGGAGATGACAGAAGAAATGAGTAGAAGTCAGTTGTTCTCCATTTGCGGTAAGTCGTTGGGGCACTACACAGTTTCTGCATGGCTTCGACTGGTGTGCAGTTATGTAAAAAGAAGATCAAGTGGAGTAGACTGGGAGGATAGAGTTGATGTCCAAAATGCCGTTCTTGACTTACGACACCCTTATCCCAAATTCGTTTCAACAACACACGAAATGACAACACACCCCAAAAAAAAGATGAAGAAAAGATAAAAAATGTATTTTAATATATCTTTATTTGAAATTCTGATGATAAAGTATATCTTCGAAAATTAAATTAGAAAAAAAGTTAATAAAAATAAAATGCGTTGTATGGCGTTCTAATTGCTCATTATTATTTTTAATAATTCATATTACCATATAAACAATGCTTTTTAAACCAATGGAACCATTTCTTATATATATATATATATATATATATATATATATATATATATATATATATATATATATATATATATATATATATATAGATCAAGGGAGGCGCAAGAGCGCTCTATCCCTTAATAGACTTCAAAAACGACCTATGCTGGAAATCTCATTTCTTTGATCAATCATAACTCAAAAACAAATAAACCAAATTAGTTAAAACTTTGCACAAGTTTTTTTATAGGTTCTATAAGTGTGTAGAATTTCAGCATAATTAGTCAAGGCAACGCAGAGATCCAGAAAGTTCGATCATGAAATCAAGTTATCCGTGTGTACGTACGTATGTACGTACGTACGCACGTACGTACGTACCACCCTGTATCTCATCAACTATTTGATGGATTCAACTGATTTTTGGAAGAGATAAAGGTTCTAGGGTCTAGTTTGTGGCATTTAAATTTCAGTTTACCATATACCTTAGTTTTCCAGAAAATTCCAAAAACTTTTAAAATGACTATTGTATTGAGCCAACGCACACACAGTCACACTGACACCAACGCACACACATACACCAACGCATACACAGCCCCAATGATACCAACGTACACCCAGATACAATGCATCAACTATTTCATATATGCTAAATACTAAATATACTAATATATACAGAGAAGAAATTTATATATATAAATAAATAAATATATATATATATATGTGTGTGTGTGTGTGTGTGTGTGTGTATATTATTATTTCATGTATCCACATTAAATATATAATCTTTTATGTATCAATTTTCAGTATTTACTTTAACGGTGCTTAATAAGTGAGTAGAGCTTGGTAGTAAGTTATGAAAATATATTTATCGCAATTAAGCTAACCAAACACACACACACACACACACACATACACACACACACACACACACACACATATATATATATATATATATATATATATATATATATATATATATATATATATATATATATATATTAAGAGTCTAGGTTCCAACCTTCTAGAGGTTGAAATCAAATTACAGAAGTTCAAACCTGACCTGTTATTTCTGTGCGAAACCGGCATTGGTCTATCAGTTTCTACAGATGAGTTCATGATCACAGGTTGCCGAAATATGATCTCAAAACCCGACCCCCAATGGTCATGGAATCTGTGTCTACATCAGGGACGGGGTTTTATGTGGTAGAGACACTTCTAACGAAGACCCTGATTTTGCACTTGACTCATAACACCGATTTCGTACCGTCCCCTCACCGATAGTGTTACTGTTGGTGAGCCAATTAACAAGATCCGTCTGTTCATCCATTAATGTTTGTGGTGACTTTAATATTCACAATGTTGAGTTGCTAGTCCACTTAAACAAGACAAGATGATGAAGGTGGGTTTTGTCATGATTTTTCCCTTGCATTACAGCTTACTCTAATTGTTGCCTAAGCCCACACACGTACCCAAACGTTGTTGGATATTTTAAAAGTATTATTGATCTTTTTTTCTGACAGCTTTCCCTCAAGAGTGCACACCCTTGCTTCCATATGGGTTCCTCCGATCACTCAGTTGTCTCAATTAAGGTCAAAACGGAGCTTAGCAAGTCCTCTGATGTCCCTTCCCATCGCAGAGTTTATTGATACACAAACTGGTTGGGACAACTGAAGATCCTTCATAGCTGATATATCTGAGTCGTTGACCGTTGGTATTGAGAGCTTTTTACCATCCAAAGTATTGCCCACAGACACCACTATTTAAATTTCTTTAAAATAAAAAAATGCTATGAAACCAAAGTCTCCTCTAAAACTGCCCGAAAAAACTACAAAAGGGTTATAAAAGACGGTAAAGACGCCTATGTCGAATCCTTTAAATCTAGAATGTCCGATCAGAGGATTGGCTCCCATGAGTTTTAGAGAATAACAAACTGGGTCCTGAACAGATGTAATACCTCTACCCCAACCATCATTAATGGACCAGAGATGACCTCCTCGGTATCTGATAAAGTCAAAATGTTCGCAAAGAATTTTGCAGCAAATTCTATTCTTTGCGATCAGGGCGATCTACCCCTACAATCCTCCTTAGACGACATACAAATAACTGTTCGGTGATCTTGCAAAACTTTTCCAGAACCACGATGCTAACAAGGTAATTAGTCTCAACAACATTCCGGTCATAGTACTAAAAAACTGCAACCTGAAATGACTCTTATCCTTACAAAGTTGTTCAATCGTTGCTAAAAGGAGAAATATTTTCAATCACTCTAGAAGACTTTGTCGGTCTGACCAATATCAAAATATACTAGAGATCGGTCCTCTGCATCTCAGTGCAGGCCAGTCAGTCTTTGTGCGTCATGAGTAAGTTACTTGAATCTGTAATAAATCAAGAAGTTTTCTAACCACCTTAACAAAAACAAACTACTTAGTGAAAAGCAATATGGATTTCGTCCTGCAAGATCTACAACTGACATGCTGACTGTGGTATCGCACAGTATCAATGGATCTATCGATTGTGACTTCGTCTTTAGGGCGATAGCTTTTGATATATCAAAGGCCTTCGATGAGGTGTGGCACAAAAGTTAGCTTCAAAAGCTTGTTAGTTATGAAATATCTTGAATTGTCCTCTCAACCACCAAATCCTTTTTCTCTGATAAGTCTACAGAAGTAGGTGTTGGTGTGCAGAAGTCCAAAGCACACTGCATCAATGTTGGCGTGCCTCACGGATCAATTCTGGGCCCCGACCCTCTTCCTGATCTTCATAAATGATCCTACAAATCATATCCTGAGATCATTCGTTGACATCTATGCAGACGACACAACCCTACGGCAGCACTTTGAAGAACATTGATGATCAAGATCTTTCTGGATCCATATCATCTGACTTGGAGCACGTGCTAGTTACTTTTAACGCCTCTAATACCAAGCTTCTCTTTTTTCACCACCAACGCTCGGATACTCGTTTTACCCCAGTTGAAATGAATGGCTCCCTCTTTCAGGAACCCCTCTTTGTGATAAGCTCCTAGGACTGGCTTTAACTCCTGACCTGAAATAGAAGACTTAATAAAATATGTTGCTAAGGTTGATGGAAAAAATGGTAAGATCTATTCTACCGCCCCAGAAAATACCTCACTTGTGACGCAATCCTCTACCTGTATAAGAGACAGATACGTCCTAAGATTGAGTAATGCTGTCACATGTGGGGGGGGGTGCCGCTCAAAGCATTATGTATTGCCTTTACAGAGTACAAAACCGACTTCGCAATCAAGTGGGGGGGGGTGATCTATTCTCTTCCCTGCAGCCTTTTTCGCACAGAAGAGATGTCGATAGCTACTTTCTACTATATCGTTATGTTCATGGTATCAGATCGCCAGAGCTCCGATCCCTGACCCCCGCCCAAAAAAAAAACATTCACAGCACGTACTCGGATAGCTAAATCCCCAGCAGTGAGCTTTCCCTTCTCCCTCAAAACCCAAACGAACCTTTCATGAACAAAGTTTCTGTCCTAAAACATCCCATCTATGAAACAAAATAAAACGAGGCTGCTTCAAGTCTAATGTAAACAAATACTTGTTGAGCCACTCTCTTGGATAATCAATTCCTCTTAACTAATTTTATTTATCTTCCTCCCATAAGGTAAGATGTGACACAAGGTCGGGAAAGTGTGATTTGAAAAGCTAGCGCCCGAGAAGGTGAGCACTCCGGCCATTTAAAAATTGCCTGGACAATCCCGTCGACATTCCCCAGTAGGTGCGCCTCAGGCAGTAAGCAATAAACTTACTCCTCCCCAAAGAGGGGAGGCAAAGCCTGGGAGGGTGGACCTCCTAGAACAGCACAGGACAGTCCCAT
>OY744545.1:41863618-41906118 GCA_963556195.1 Sepiola atlantica
TTCATGCAAAATTTCAGAGAAATTCAATGGATGGTTGCGGAGAAAAATCCGGACGGACATGCCTCAAAACATAAGTCCCCCGATTTATAAAATCGGGGGACCAATAAACATTTTAGCATAAAGAACCATAAATGACGCCTAGAAAGCATATAAAAATTATGAACAACTCTTTGAAAATATTAGTAAGGGCAGATAAATCTAGAAAGATTTAGAAACTCGATAATAATAAGTACAACGAATTAAGCAACAACAAACTTCTATAAAAACAAACAAGCGACGAAACAGAATTGGCACTAAATAAGGAAGCGAAATTAATAACATACAGACTAAAATTAGACAATAGAATAAAGTGTATGGCCATATCAGAACAATTTATTACACTAAAAGACCATAATAAAAACCCACCTTCTGTTTTATTGAATAGTAGATAAATGAGTACTAATAAAACTCTTACATATCGGAAAAAAGTGGTGTTCTCGACTGTCCTTAGGTAGACACCTTGAAAAAGGAAGTCTTTGGTTTGTCTTCGGCTGTGGTCGATTAATTTGATTATAATCATTTTGATCACAAAGATTAAAAGAAGCCTTATATTTATTGTTTTCATTTCTTATTAGTCTTTTTCTAAACGTGCTCTCATTGATTTATTTCAGCATCTGAAACATCAGATTATTATGAACCACATTCTTCAGAGAATATCCACGAGGAATATACCGATATGAAACCTTCTATTACAGACATTGATGTCTCCTGGGGATACAAGGACGGTTCCAAGACGGATGTATAAGGCAGATGCTGATTCTAACTCGTACTATAGGCAGTGGGCTACCATCAAACAGAATGCAGCAGATAGATGCACGTCTGAAACGCAGCTACATTTGCACACTGCTGATGCAGACAATGTTACATGTGAGCCTCAACAAGAACAAACAATTGCACATTTACACTATTATATATTAAGGGCTTTTACTTATACTCTGCAACCAAAGAATGTACACTCGATAATGGATTGGAATTCGTTAAACAACATATATAATATATATATCCTGTTGACAACATAAAAATCATAAAACATTACAGTATATCTGTATTGTTTTATAACGATAACATGGATAAAAAAGAGAAAGCAGCAAACTTTGATGTTGCGATGGGGGGAGACGATAGTGTGAGGTATGCAGGTTTATAAGAATGTATATAATAAGCTTTCATCTATAATCAACCAGCTGAATATTGGTGTTTACAGGGATGATGGCCTTATAATGGTTAATAGAAATAACACAAATTGTAAAAACTTAAGTTTGGATATAGAAATAAAAATGAATAAAAAATTATTTAGACATAACTTTTAATTTAACGAATGAAACATAGAAGCCTTATAGATAGCAAAGTATATAACATTATCTATTAATAATTAACTAATGATTAACTAGCAGTTTTCAAACAAATCCTTACGTCAATAAGTCATAGACTAGCTACTAATTACAGAAAAAATGGTAGTATAAGAAATAATTACCTATCAGCAATTCAATAATTAAAACAATAACAGTAAATAAATAAGACAAAAAAATATTAACACATATATACATTTAATTTTTTTAAATAATAACTATGTTCCGATAAATGGAGACGTTTGATGCATTTTCGTTCTTCATTCAATAAACAGGACAAGCAAAATAAAATAAAATTCACCCACACTTCCGGATTGTTTTAATTCGATTTGTTGAATATCCGGGCAAGGTGTACCGAAAGATACCTTGGCAGGAATAAACGTACTTGACACAGACATACACCTGGTGGGAAGAAACAACATGATTGATTGGCAAAAATAAAATAATTGTTGATTGAGTCGAAACCACCTGCAAAGGTTACCCTTATCCAAAGGTCAGCTGCAGACGGGAATATCCCGTCACTAAATATAAAAAAACTAAGGACGTGGCTACAGTGACAGGAAAAGCGAAATCCCAGTATGTGCATTTGCAGGTGGATGTGTGGGTGACACAAATTGTTATATAATATTAACTCGAAATTGAAATTATCAGTCGACTAGCGACCAAGTCCAAGAAAAATCACCCCGTCAAATTTATGTACGTGCGTCTTTTTTTCACCATTCCCCCACACTCTTTCACCGCCACCAACAATAAAGATATATTATTATATATTTTTTTACATTGGTGCTTGTGGTAATTCTTTTAAGAAAAGAAGAAATACAACACTTCGCTTTTTTTAAGAAAAGGGGATAATATGTTTGAGTAATTACGATGTAAAATGAATTCATGGAAGTAACTAAGTCAGGCGATTATAAATTGTATGTATAGCAGCCATCATGCAGGCCCAGAAGGAAATGTCACCGTTATGCCCTGGTTGTGTCATGACAATCACTCTCTTACATATAACATATTATAAGAATGAGCTGAAAGGATTAATTTTTATAACTAATACATTCAGCTCACTTGGGGAATTGAATATCAAGTCAATGATTCGGTTTAATGGCAATAAAAGGCAAAAATTGACAATATTTGCTTAAATTCATCTCATATATGTACCTTTGTGGATTGTAGGACTCATTTATCGGTTATTTTTGTGTCATTTACTGCTTTCGCATCCCCTAAAACATATAATTTGACTCAAAAATTGTGAAAATCGGTTAGATACTTTGTAAACTAGCAATATTGGATTTCAGAATGGCGGCCATCTTGAAAATGGCGGCCATCTTGGATTTTTTGAGTGGCCCAAAAGCTTTTTCGGAAGAGTAGACTATTGTGAGCAATCGTGCCAAGTTTCATGCTTGCTTACCAAAATGAACGATTTTTCCTTAATCTGCTCAGCTAGTAGTGAAAAGACCCCAAAAAGACAATTCGGCGTCCCGTTTGAACTCAGTCTTTATTTTATTAACTCTCAGTTACAGTATTTTTGGAAGTCCTTCTTAAATCAAACTCATTTATTTTGAAAGTAGAATGTTTTCGTCTTGGACTCCTGTGTGAATGCATCTTATTAGAAAAGAAAATACTTTGAAAAAAAATCTACGACGTTTTTCTCATTTTTCTATCTTAACTTTACAACTGTTTTTTTAACGATTTCCGGTAAATCCATATACTATTACATGGGATTATAATTGATAACTTTTTATATGCTAACGAAAAAGATCCTATACATTTTGAAAATTTTCTTAATGTAATTGTGCTAATAAAAGTGGTTTTCTGAAACGCGCGTACATTGTTTAATATTCATTTCCGAGGCTGAATTCTAATATTTGAAATTATAATAAATATGTTTCTAATTTTTTAAAATCTACTCTATTTATGTATGAAAGCTCTGATTGATATACCCTACTAATTATTGAGCTTATTTTTAACTGCAGTATAGAAGCATATCCTGAGTACATAATAATACCTATTTTTTACTAAAAGTATATATATATATATATATATATATATATATATATATATATATATATATATATATATATATATATATATATAATATTTCGCTCCCAATCTGAGGGCATCGAATTGGTGAATGGGAAATTATTTCTAACTAGCATTAAATTAAAATGCTCTTCCGTATAAATAATTGAATTCGTTCAAACTTATCGCAAACAAAATAAACAAATATGACACACACACACGCATATATATATATATATATATATATATATATATATATATATATATATATATATATATTAGTACTTCATGTATCCACATAACATATTATAAGGAGATATAATTTTTTATGTGTCAGTTTTCAGTATTTACTTCAACAGTGCTCGATACGTAAGTAGAGCTAGGTAGTAAGCAATGAAAATATATATGGCAATCAAGCTACACAGAGGCTCCCGTGTTTCATCCCCGGGGGGCATTTAGCCTGACGATTCCCCCCAGGGATGAAACACGGGAGCCTCTGTGTAGCTTGATTGCCATATATATTTTCATTGCTTACTATATATATATATATATATATATATATATATATATATATATATATATATATATATATATATATATAATCATTCTATTGAATATAAAAAAATAATGCTTTACGCTAAGTGAAAATTATTTATTTATGTTGTGACGTTGTTCCACAGTAAATAATAAATAAAGGAAGTTAAGTCGAGGGTTGGTTTAACAAGTGTATTAACAAAGTAAGAAACTGACTAGCTCTTGGCTAGACAGTTACAAGGTGGTGCTTTGTCTTCAGTGTCTCTGGTGACTCGCACTATTTATAGTGACAACCGGTGTAGTTTCTCCTGTGTAAGAACGGCCGGTGTAACAATTTATTATCATACTTTTTTTCCAAAATACATGGTTAATATATATATTAGTTATTGGATTTAGTTATGCTTAAAAATATTATTTTTTAATTGTTCTAATTAGCTGTAATTTATAATTAACTGAACAAGTCACCTTCCCCTCTCTTAGCTATCTATGTATTTATCTCACCCCTCTCATTATATGTTGATTCAAGTCCTCTCTAACAATGTGTATGTCCCTGTGAGCATTTAGATAAAGGATGACTGTCCTTCAGCGTGGCTACTTAATTTAAATATGTGTATCTATACACACCATAAACACGTATGTACATTAGATGGAAGAATAAAACGTCTCTATTTCTATATAAGAATAATAAAACATAACACTACTTCAATAATAATAATAATAATAATAATAATAATAATAATAATAATAATAATAATAATAATAATAATAGTTTGTAGAAGGTCGACGAGGACGAGAAGACCGAGGAGAGACAGCACAAACCAGACCTCCACTGAAAAATTGCGGAGACTGCTGGGACCTTGAGAAGGCGTATTGCCCCCCACCAAATCCCAGAGAAGACCAATTGGCCTTACCAGCGAGAAATCAATGGTAAGAGGCTGTTGCGATACCGCATCGTTATCGAAAAGAGGTGAAGAAGACTAGAAATCTGGGAAGGCTTGTTGTCACTCAGACTCCAGGAAATACCACTGGTTGTTGTCGGTGAGCAATCACTGACGATGATCTGTGTGAGAACTGCTAGTGAGTACAAATAATAATAATAATAATAATAATAATAATAATAATAATAATAATAATAATAATAATAATAATAATAATAATAACAGAACAATGCAATTAGGACAAACTACATTAAAGCTAAAATAGATAAAACTCAGGAAAACAGTAAATGCAGACTTTGTGGACAAAGAGACGAAACAATAAATCATATAATAAGTGAATGTAGCAAACTAGCCCAAAACGAGTATAAGAACAGACATGCCTGTGTGGGGAAAGCAGTACATCGGGAACCGTGCAAACAATTGAATTACGAATACGCACACAAATGGTACAAACATAAACCAGAAACAGTACTGGAAAACGAAAAACACAAAATCATCTGGGATATGGATATACAAACAGACAAACTCATACAAACAAGGGAACTGAATGTTATAATAATCAACAAGAAGGAAAAATCTTGCAAAATCGTAGACTTCGCCGTTCCAGCAGTCCACAGTGAAAAGCAAAGAAACAGAAAAACGAAGCAAATACACAGAACTAGCCAGAGAACTGAAAGGAATATGGAGCATGAAGAAAGTCAGTATAATACCAATAATCGTAGGAACACTAGGAACAATCCCCCAAAACCTGGAAAAACGACTGGGAGAAATTGAGATCAAAGGAATCATTGGAACTATACAAAGGACAGCAATGATCAAAACAGCTACAATCTTAAGAAAAATTATTGAATGCAGAAACTAACCCGCATAAGCTACGAAGGATCATACGGAACCTAACACAGGAAGAAAACAAAACTAACGAAAGAACACACCACAAACAAAGAAACAGAAAATGCAAGAAACATCACTTAATAAGACCCCCAATAAATTACAGCGGCCTCAACTGACACAACACAAAAATGGACCAATGAACAGAAATAGCAAGAAACACCATAAGCTCACCACCCCCACCCACAAAATAAATAAATAAATAAAAAATAATCAGCTCCCCATAAAAAATAAATAAATAAAAAATAATCCGCTCTCCCCCCCCCCCCAAAAAAAAATAAATAAAAAATATTTAAAAAAGCAAAATGAATAAATAAGTAAAATAAAATAAAATAAAATAAAAAAAATAAAAATAAAAAATAGATAAAAAATAATTAATATATATATATGCATATATATATATATATATATATATATATATATATATATATATATATATATATATATATATATATATATATATATATAATTAAATTTTTTTTTTTAAAATGGTACCAGTCTAGGCTGACACCACACAAAATATTTGCATAGGGTCAAGGAGGATGAGAAGACCGAGGAGGGACAGCACAAACCAGACCTCCACTGGAAGTGCAGAAACTGCTGGGACCTCGGGGAGGCTTACTGCCACCCAAACCCCAGAAAACACCAATAGTCCTTGCCGGCGAGAAATCAATGGTAAACGGCTGTTGTGATATTGCAAATTTATTTGCGGTGGCTATCGAAAAGAGGTTGAGAATACTGGAAATCTGGGGAGACTTGTTGTCACTCAGACTCCAGGGAATACCACCGGTTGTCGGTGAGCAATAACTGATGACCTATGTGAGAACTCCTAGTGAGTAAATAATAATAATAATAATAATAATAATAATAATAATAATAATAATAATAATAATAATAATAATATAGAAGGAAATAGATTTAGTATTTTTGTTATACAAAGAGAGTGTATCAACAGATATGTCATAGTTCTATGTATTTTTGAAAAAAAAAAACTCAAAGAAAAATAAATAGTGGTAGTGTTCGTGATCCAACGGGTACGTCTAGTATATATATATATATATATATATATATATATATATATATTTGTGTTATAATGGAATGATTCCAGGAAGACATCCGGGTAAGAGAGCTCAATGTGGTAAACAGAGCAAGAATAACGTAAAATATAATAACATCGACAATCATGTAATTTCGTGTTATTATATTTTACGTTATATATATATATATATATATATATATATATATATATATATATATATATATATATATATAGAGAGAGAGAGAGAGAGAGAGAGAGAGAGAGAGAGAGAGAGAAAGAGGGAGGGGGAGGGGGAGGGAGGGAGGGAAAGGGAGGAGTTGTATTTGTTTTTCCTTTCTTTGACCTCGTTACACCACATCAGATTCCTGAACAGGAATAATAGTACTAATTGATATAGGATCTGCCGGTGTGTGTGTGTTTGTGGGTGTTTGTAGGTGTGTGTTCGTTTGCGTGTTTGTGTGCGGTGTGTGGCGTGTTTGTATATCGATATCTAGTCGAAAAAAAGTGGGTGGGGTAATTCAGCCGAGTTTCACAATCCCTTGGGTGGGGTGGCTCACAATTAATGCGAGTTTTTTTTATTTATTTATTTATTTATTTTTTTTAACTACTCTGGGTCGTGTTAAAACTGTCCGGGTGGAGAGAAGGGTGGGTGCTTTAGTATGTGCAGTCGGGTGTGTCACAATAATGACTAATACTACTACTACGCACTACTCACCTAATAAAGGAGCTAATTGGTGACTGTACTAGTTTACATGGCAGACTTATATTTCTGATGTCACACCCACAGTAAATAACCTCTGCGATAACATCTACTTGTGTGTTGGCATGTGTCATCTATAAAAGCTATGTGGATATGGCTTGCTTGCCTGTAGCAGTGTATACTGGATGACGTCACAAACGGATGATACCATCTTGTTTGTCAACGTGTATAGTAGATGACGTCACACAGAGAAGAGACAGGGTAAGGGAGACGGAAAGAGAGAGTGAAAGAGAGAGAGAGAGAGAGAGAGAGAGAGAGAGAGAGAGAGAGAGGGATACAGAGAAAAATGAACCGACAGTTTAAAGACTTAAAAGTGCCATTAAAATCGTCCTAATGAAACTGTGTTTAAAAGTGACCCTTGAGACTGTGTATAGAAATTGCCTAACGAAATGAATATTAAAAAAAGGGTTGTAAACGCTTAATAGTCTTCTCTCATAAACTTTCGTGTTGTTTCGACTACGAGAAGATTAGTTCACAAGCGTTATGTAACAATTGCTCATCGACAACAACCAGTGGTATTCCCCGGAGTATGAGTGACAACAAGCCTCCCCAAATTTCCACTATTCTTCACCTCTTTTCGATAACCACCGCAAATAACCTTGCGGTATTGCAACGGCCGCTTACCATTGATTTCTCGCTAGTAAGGACCATTGGTCTTCTCTGGGATTTGGGTGGAAATAAGCCTCCCAAGGTCCCAGCATTCTCTGCACTTTTCCAGTGGAGGTCTGGTTTGTGCTGTCCCTCGTCGGTCTTCTCATCCTCCTCGACCCCCCTACAAATATTTGTCTGGTGTCAGCCTAGGCCAGCACCATTTTTTTTTTATATCATTTATTTTTTTTTTGAGGGGGGGGGGGGAGAAAAAGGGAAAGCTTATGGTGTTTCTTGTAATTTCTGTTCCTTGGTTCATTTTTGTGTGGTGTTAGCTGAGGTCGATGTAATTTATTTTAGGGGAGGATTATGAAGTGATGTTTCTTGCAGTTTCTGTTCCTTGGTTCGTGTTGTGGTGTTCTTCGTGTGGTTTTGTTTTCTCCCTGTTGTAAATTACTTGTGACTGGTTACCCTTTGTAGCTTATGCGGGCTGGTTTCCGCATTCAAGGATTTTCCTTAAGATTGCAACTGTTTTGATCATTCCCGTCCTTTGTATGGTTTCGATGGTCATTTTGATTCTAATTACTCCCAGTCTTTTCTCCAGGTTTTTGGAGATTGTTCCTAGTGCTCCTACGATTATTGGTATTATACTGAATTTCTTCATGCTCCATATTCCTGTTAGTTTTATGGCTAGTTCTGTGTATTTGCTTCGTTTTTCCGTGTCTTTGATCTTCACTCTGTGGTCTGCTGAACGGCGAAGTCTACGATTTTGCAAGATGTTTCCTTCTTGTCGATTATTATAACATCCGGTCTCCTTGTTTGTATGAGTTTATCTGTTTGTATATCCATAGCCTATAGGATTTTGGGTCTTTCGTTTTCCAGTACTGTTTCTAGTTTATGTTTGTACCACTTGTCTGCGTATTCGAAATTCAATTGTTTGCACATTCTCCAGTGTATTACTTTCCCAGCACAGTCATGTCTGTTCTTGTATTCTTTTTTGTCGAGTTTGCTACATTCACTTATTATATGATTTACTGTTTCGTCTCTTTGTCCACGCAGTCTGCATTTACTGTTTTTCTGGGTCTGATCTATTTTAGCTTTAATGTAGTTTGTCCTAATCGCATTGTTCTATGCAGCCACCAGTAAAGATTCTGTTTCTCTGTTCAAGTTTCCTTTTCTTAGCCATGTCCAGCTATTTTCGTTGGTTTCTTTTTTTGTGAGCCTTATGAAGCGTCCGTGGTGATGTTTTTCTTCTCACTTTTCTTTTCTTAACTGTTTGTGTCCGGTTTCGGTCCTTCCTGCGTTATTCGTTGGGACGGTGTCTCTTGTTGATGTGATCAGCCTTTCTGTGTTCTGGTTTATGTATTTCTCCAGCTCTTTTTTAGTGTCGTCCACACAGTCTTCTATACTTACCAGTCCTCTTCTCCCTTCGTTTCTCTTCACGTAGAGTCTGTCTATATCGTCTTTTGGATGTAGTGCGTTGTGCATGGTCATTAATTTTCTAGTCCTCTGCTCAAGGTGCCTGAGTTCTTCTTTAGTCCAGCTTATGAATGGCCCAGAGTATCTTATTAGTGATACTGGCCAGGTATTTATTCCTTTGATTATGTTTCTACTATATAATTTTGTTTCTAAGAACTTTCTTGGTCTTCTCATATATTCTTTTCCAATCTTCTCTTTTATTTCTGTTGATTTGATTGTGGCTGCTTCAAAAACTCCCAAATATTTATAGCTGTCTTGTTCGTCTAGCGCCCTCATCTGCTCTTGGTTGAATAGTTCTATGCCTTCTGCTGTCTTCAGTTTTCCCTTTTCATCCCTAGCAGTGCACACTTTTCTATTCCGAATTCCATTTGAATGTCCTGACTGAAGATTCTGGTCGTATTTATCAGCTTTTCCAGTTCCTTTTTGCTTTTTGCAAATAGCTTCAGGTCGTCCATGTACATGAGATGTTTTATTCTCTGTTCTCTACCTGTGAACTTGTATCCTGCATCACATTTCCTGCGTATGTAGTTGAGTGGCATCATGGCTATGATAAATAGTAGTGGTGATAGGGAGTCTCCTTGGAAAATTCCTCTCTGTATTTTGATCTCCGTCAAGTGTTGTCCTCCAGCTGTCAGTTCTAATTTTTATGTTCCCTATTGCTTTCTTTCAGGATTTTTTGATATATGTATAACAGATCATGCGTCCCTCTTTTCCCTTTCTGGCATCCTTTGTGTATCTCGGGAAGTAGCCCACGGCTGTTCAGGGAATGCTAAATTTGCTCCCTCAGTTGTGCCGTTAGAATTTTCCACATTGTCGGTAAACAGGTTATTGTCTGTAATTGCTTGGGGTCGTTCTCTTCTTGGCGACTTTTTGTATGAGCGTTGTCCTTCCTTTGGTCATCCGCTTGGTACGTCTGTTTTATGGATACATCCCTTCAGTTTCTGGGCTAGTCTTTCATGTAGGGTCGTGCATTTTTTTACCCAGTACGCATGTATTCCATCGTGACCTGGTGCCTTCCAGTTTACCATTTTCTTTAGTGTTGTCTTAATAATTTTTTAATTAATTTCTGTTTCTGTTCCTTCTTCAATTTCTAATAGTTTATCTTTCATGTCTTTCAGCCATTTAGCATTTTTTTGTGATCTTCAGCCTTTTCCCATATCTTGCTCCATAAATGTTTTGTTTCTGACGAGTCCGGTTGTTATGTTCTTGTTCTTTCTCCGTTTACGTTTTTGTAAAACTGGCTTTCATTGTTTTCAAAGGTCCTGTTCTGTTTGTACTGTTCCGATTCGTATCTGTATCGTCTCAATCTTCCTTCGTTTGCTGCTATCTTTTGTTTTAGTTCTTCACGTGTCTTATTTAGTCTTTCCTTGAGATACGGATTTCTGCTCTTCTATCGTTTACCGTTCTCCTTCATCCTGTTTACGGTTTTAACTTCCTTTTGAAGTTTGGTGATCTGGGTTTCCAGTCTGATCTCTTATCCAGATTTCGTGTGTCCATTCTTTTTTTCGAGTCTTCTTTTCTCTTTTTAGTTTCATACTTATTGATTTTGCCCCTTGCATATATCAAGTTGCTTTGGTCTGTGATAGTGTCTGTTGGGATGTATGCGAGTACTCTGTTTACTTTCTCTGTTTCAACTTTTAACTTCTTCCAATCTTCGTTCCTTAGGGATGGGAGGTTTGTTTTGTTCTCGAACATTAATTGTTAGATGTTTTCTACTTCTCTTGCTTCTTCCTCAGTGATTATTATTATTATTATTATTATTATTATTATTATTATTATTATTATTATTATTATTATTATTATTATTATTATCACTCACACATCGTTATCAGTGATTGCTCACTTACAATAACCAGTGGTATTTCCTTGAGTCCTAATGATAAAAAGTCTCCCCAGATTTTCAGGACTCTCTATCTCTTTCAATAACCATTGCAATTCACTTTGCGTTATTGCAACAGACCTTTACCATTGATTTCTCGCTAGAAGCAACTGTTGGTCTTCTCTGGAATTCAAGTGGCAATAAGCCTCCCCAAGGTCCCAGTACTCTCCATACCCTTCCAGTTGAGGTCTGGTGTGTGCGCTTCCTCCTCGGTCTTTTCACCCTTTTTGGCTATTCATGACAGTTTTGTTTGGTCCCAGTCGAAGCTGGTGCCACCGCATGCATGTGTGTATGTCTGTGAACTTACAAACTGCTACCCACGGAATTCTTCTTAACAAATACATAAATAAATAGAAAGGTTAGCACATCTTGGAAAACATTCGTTATTTGAAGAGTTTAGAATACCAAAGAATGTTATAAAATTGCCTTTTAAAAAATATTTATGAAATGAATAAAATCATTTATTTAAATACTTATCTGAGACTTTCGATGTTAAAACACCTTTTTCAAAGAGTACTTTTTTCATTTTGCTAGTATTACCCCAAACTTGGAACAAATACATTAAAGACATTACCAAGGCTGCAGCAAAGAAGGTGGGCTCCCTCTACCGTGCTAGTAACTCCTCACACCTGACATTATCCTGTATCTCTACAAAGCCACCATCCGCCCATGCATGGAGTATTGTTGCCACATCTGGGCTGGTGCATCATCTACTAGTCTCTCCCTCCTTGACAAGGTCCAAAAAAGAATCGCCAACCTAATAGGTCCCTCACTGTCAACCAAGCTCCAGTCCCTGTCCCATCGCCGCAATGTAGCATCCTTGTGCTTGTTTTACAAATACTTCAATGGATTGTGCTCCGATGAACTGGCTACTCTGGTTGGTGCCACGTCGACGTAAATTCACTAGACCAACTCGACAATCAGCTAAATCTCATTCATTCACTGTGGAGGTTCCCAGATGCCAGAGAGCCTTCTACTCCAATATCTTCTTTCCTCGTGCTGCAGGCCTCTGGAAATCCCTCCCTGCTCCCCGTTTCATCGACAGTACCGACATGCAGAGGTTTAAAACTAATGTAAACAGACATCTCGCTGCACAACTCCCAACTTAGAATGACACCCTAAACCTACTCCCTAATTCCCAGTAGCCCCTTAGTCTACAGTGGCGTCCTGCATTGTTTGGGGTGAAATATCATTTTTAAAAAAGTGAACGTCCGATCTTATTCACGATTTTGGGAAAGTGAAAATCCGATGATATGATGCGCGGTTGGCGCTATTTTTAATAGAAGAGTTAGCATATCTGAGAAAATATTCGTATGGTTATTTGAAAGGTTTAGACTATCAAGTAATGTTATAAAAATGTTTTTATATATATTTATTAAATGAATAAAATTATTTATTTAAATACATATCTGAGAGTTTCGGTGTAACGGTGTGTTACACCGAAAGTCTAAGATATGTATTTAAATAAATGATTTTATTCATTTAATAAATATAAAAAACACAATTTTACAACATTATTGGTATTCTAAACTCTTCGAATAACTTCACAAATGTTGTGTTGTTTCAAAACTATTGTATGATAAATTATTCTCAATTACTTCATAACTGTCTTTTCATAAACTGCCTCAACTGAATGCAATTAACGTCGTGCATCGATTTCTTCGAGAACAAAAACAATTGGCAATTAAGAATTTATCAAGATTTCGGGTGTACCAGAAGAAGAACCGACCCATAGTCAGCGTGTCACTATTTCGAATTCACAGCAGCAAGCCGCAATCAATGAACTGTCTCTACGGTCATAATTTTTTAACAAAATTCAAAATCTTTTTATGTTAAACTTTATAATTAAAACTTGCTGAAAGAAAAAAGTTTTGTATTTTTATTTGAAATAAGTAATCAAATAGGTGGGATTCTTTTCCGAAACATTGAAATATAAATTTGTCTACCAATCATAGTTCTGTCGGATCGCAGATATTAAAAAAAAAAAAATTTACTTTATATTTAATTTTCATTAAAAAAATAAAATTACCAGCAACTTTTAATTATAAATTTTTACATTAAAATAATTTTGAATTTTTAAAAATGATGACAGGAGAGACAGTCTATTGATTACGGCTTGCTGTTGTGAATTTGGAATAGTAGCACGATGACTAAGAGTTGAATGTTTTTCTGGAGTGACAGATTTCGTTTTGTAGTTGAATGTTTCATTTCAAACTTTTCTGTTGGTGGATGACTCCGCTACAGACTTTCTCATTCATATTAGTATCCAAACTCCGAGAAAAGCTAGTGGATGCGCACCTGAAAGTCATACACGCCTGCGGCACCGTCTGCTGTGAATGTGAAAGTCGGTGCGTGAGTGAAACTCGCCGTTGCAACCGTAACAGATGAATAAACAGGTCCGGGTTTTTGTAGCACACTGTCTTTTGTTTTTTGCATCCACCGCGAGGTGACACCATCTCCTGTCAGCCCATAGTATGTGTAATGAACAATTACGAATAACTTTCCCTATTTTTAATTATCTCCCCTTTGGAGAGCTCTTCTGCTTGTACTAAACAATATAAATAGCAGCACTAATACTGTACTGACATTGTATGCCGAATAAAGCTTTCTCAAGTTACGTCTGTTCTCGTTTGTGATTACAATGTATTCGGCATACAATTAACATGGAACAATTAATGCGCCCACAACGGTTCGACGTAGAACCTGACTCTTTTAATTCTGAAAAACAAAAAAAAACAAAAAAAAAAACGCTGGACTTCATTGGCGAGTGACGTTTGAAAACATTTTGCAAACATTATATGCAGAAAATCCACTACGACAGATATATCCACTACAACTACTAACCAACTATGTATCTCACACGATACACGAAATTATTATGGACTGCAGCACTTATGAAGAGGCTATCTGTATAGGTAAAGGAGTTATTTATTCCTGTGTTGAAAGAGTAAGCGGGAGTTATCTCCCCCTTAGTATGGTATAAAGCAAGCTGGAAATGTCGCCATCTTTTTTTTTGAGTTGTAAACAGTGACGGACGTTGGAAGGGATATCTTCCATACTATATACTATCGAAACATGACACACGACTTACCGAAAGCCGAAAAATGAAATATTTTCGCGATATTTACTTGCTACACGGCGACAACAAAATGACGACTCTTTGGAGCAGTTTTTAACGGAATTACGAATGCTGAGCAAGGACTGTAACTTCTGGTCAATTTTTGCCGAAGAAATTCGAGACCAGCACATTATGGATGCGTTTATTAACGGACTCGAAAATGTGCAGGTAAGACAAAGACTGCTAGAAAACAAATGTCTGGACTTCAGAACATTCTACGAACAGGCTTATACGCTCGAAATTGCCCCCAAACAGTCGGTGTTCTACCTGCAGTCGGATACGGTCGGTGCTGCTTTGAACAACACACACTCTTGTTGTTCTCCCCCTCTCTTGTGTGCATTCTTCTCCGGACCCGTCCTCTGTGACTTATTTCTCTAACTAGGAAATTCCGGGCACTGCAAATCTTTCAGAGTTGCCTATCACCGCTGCTTCCACAGGTCGTAAATGCCACTTTTGTGGGTTAAGTCCACACCCTCGTTTTTCTTGTCCAGCCAGAGATGCTAGATGTCACAAGTGTGGGAAGTTAGGACATTTTTCCAAAGTGTGTAGGTCTACCAAAAATAATGTTTCTAAAAATTCTATCGCCTCTCTCATGGTAGCTACTATAACAGCTGCGTCTCCAGACTCCCTCTCGAAAAGTATAATGTTGATTAAAATTAATGGTGTTTCTACTGATGCATTAATTGACACCCTCAGCTCTAGTAATTATATTAATTTTAATATTGTAACAGTTAATAACTGGAAAATATTTTCTTGTTCTACTCGTGTGTCTGTGGCGAATGCTTCTTTATCATCACAAGCAATTGGATATTGTCTGGTCAATTTACTTAAAAAAAATTTCATACAAAAACATCAAACTTTTGATAATGAAAACCTTTGCAGTGACGTGATACTGGGGCACGATTTTCTTTCGGCATCATTCTCGTATTGAGATTGCTTTTTGGAGGACCCAAACCAGCCTTTAACATTTGTGGTCTAACAGAGGTCAATGTTCAGTACCTATCACTCTTTAATAATTTATCTCAAGACTGCAGACCTATAGCAATGAAATCTAGACGCTACTCACTTGAAGATAAATAGGTCATAAAAACTGAGATTACGAGAATGCTTGGTGAAGGAATCATTGAAAAGAGTGAGTCTCCGTGGAGGGCCCAAGTTGTAATAACATCTTCCGAAAAAAAAGACTAGTAATTGATTACTCTCAAACCATAAATAGCTGTACCCTACTGGATGCTTACCCACTACCACAGATAGATGAAATTATAAGAGCAATTGTCAAATATAAATTGTACAGCACACTAGACCTCAGAAGCGCCTATCACAAAGTGGTTATCAAACCAGTCGATCGACCCTACACGGCTTTTGACGCAAATGGCCGCCTCTACCAGTTTAAAAGGATATCATTCGGAGTAACGAATGGTGTTGCCAGTTTTCAGCGAATTATGGATAAAATAATTAGCGATGAAAAATTGGAGGGCACCTTGGCCTACATTGATAATGTAACGATATGTGGACACAACTATGCAGACCATAATCGTAATCTGAAACGATTTATGGCGACGATTGAAAAATACAACCTCACGCTAAATAACGATAAATGCGCTTTTAGCGTAGACACTATTAATTTACTAGGGTACACTGTGAGCAAAGGATATATGTCACTAGATCCAGAACGATTGACTGGTGATACCAGATCAGGCTGCCCTGTGGCTCCCTGAGACGAAATTCACCTACATTGACGTTTTTTTTGTTTTTTTTTGTAAAACTTAATTATGTTCTACAAAACCAAAAACAAAAACAACAGCCCCTCTCCCTTTCTCCCTCCCCTTTTTTATTTTATTTTTAGAACTTGAAGCATAAATCTTTTACTATAATGACCAGATTCGGCATTAAATAACCCAAAAAGGGTTGATATGCCGTAAAACAAAACTACCAAACCAAAAACGATGATTAAACATTTGAAGATATAAAGAACTTGAAGCATAAAAACTTTTACTATAATGACCAGATTCGGCATTAAATAACTCAAAAAGGGTTGATATGCCGTAAAACAAAACTACCAAACCAAAAACGATGATTAAACATTTGAAGATATAAAGAACTTGAAGCATAAAAACTTTTACTATAATGACCAGATTCGGCATTAAATAACCCAAAAAGGGTTGATATGCCGTAAAACAAAACTACCAAACCAAAAACGATGATTAAACATTTGAAGATATAAAGAACTTGAAGCATAAAAACTTTTACTATAATGACCAGATTCGGCATTAAATAACCCAAAAAGGGTTGATATGCCGTAAAACAAAACTACCAAACTACCAAACCAGAACGATTGAAACCGCTTCTAAAATTGCCAATTCCTAATAATATGTTGAGGTCGACTGAAGATCAAGCTGGACCATATGATTCATCTACGGACTCAGTGCAACCATCAGATACGGAGTCCATAACATCTGTAGAAACCCAAGGTGCTCAATACGAGCCAGAGGCGAACGATCATCCACTTGCTCCGAAACGAGCTCATCCCAGAACCGATTCAGAATCCCTGTCTTCAGAATCACAACCACCTGCATGCAGGAGACGGATTTATACTCACTCAGGACGGAGAGAGAAAATCGACCCCTGCGTATCGTCAGACTCGGAAACCCAGAGTCCGGATTTTACTCCCGATACCAGACTATCGAGGCGTTCGAACAGAACCAGCAAAAAGTCCGGTCGTTGGAACGACTTCGTCCTCTTATTGTTAAAATAGAATGGGGTTTGAAGGTAATGAACAATTACGAATAAGTTTCCCTATTTTGAATTATCTCCCCTTTGGAGAACTCTCCTGCTTTTACTAAACAATATAAATAGCAGCATTAATACATTAATATTGTACCGACATTGTATGCCGAATAAAGCTTTCTCAAGTTACGCCTGTTCTTGTTTGTCATTACACTATGCTTCTATGTAACATAACATGATTTTAATATAAAAAATTGAACGTACTTATATCGATCTTGACCCAGTTTTCGCGAGTTTCTTGTCGGAAGCGTTCGGCTATCCTACGCAAACGCCCGAGAGATGACGAGCCGATTTGTACCAACAATTACCGACAATTTTGATACGGTGCTGCGTCCTATGATTTCAAGTTATATTTTCAAGAAATTTTCTAAAAGAAACAAAAAACAAAACAAAAAACTAAACAAACAAAACATAGCGAAGTTACTGTTATCAAATAAATATTTTTTGTTATTTTGATACGTTGCTGCGTCCTATAATTTTTAGTTATATTTGCAAGAACATTTTTAAACAACAAAACAAATAAAACAAGCAAAACAGAGCGAAATTACTGTTGTCAAATAAATATTTTTAACCCTAAACCCTAACCCTAACCTTAACAACAACACAAAAAAAAACATTATAATCATAAGACGCAGCATCGTATCAAAATTGTCGTCTGGTACAAATCGGCTCGTCAACTCTCGGGCGTTTGAGTAGGATAGCCGAACGCTTCCGACAAGAAACTCACGGAAACTGGGTCAAGATCGATATAAGTACCAAATTGAAATATAACGTTTGATATTTTTTCAAAATTCTTTTCTATTTGATGTTTTCTATTTTGAGTATATTATTCTGGGACACGCGAAACGAGATAATGTTCGTTTCAATCTTCCCGATTTTCAAAACCATCAGAAAATAAATTCATCGAATCATAAACGATCTCAATTCAGGTTCGGGAATGGAATATACTTTTTATAATGGCGAGTATGTCTGCTAGTAAAGAATAAACACGAAAAAACAAATGCACCCCAAAAGATCCAATTGATTTTTTATCAACTTTATTATCCATAATCTGACGTACAAGTGCAACGAGATTATCACTCGTATTTTCATTCCGTTTCATTCATATTAATTTATACTTATCCATGAGAATTTGGGAGAAAATGCATTTAAACATTTCAAAAGAAATTTTTTTAATAATTTTTGTTTTTACGTTTTCTTTGCTAGTCAGTTGAGATTATTTTAAAAAAAAGATCTCAGCTGAAACACGTAATCCATTTCTTTATACCATAAACAATAAATCGGTCAATATTATTTAAAAAACTACTAGTTTATACCCACTCTTTGGGTGGTGTGTGTACAGTACCTGGGTATGTCAATTTCCATCTTTACGCCGCTTCTACAGCAACAGTAAAAAATTCATAAAATTTCGTGTAAAAAAACTACGCTTCCTAGTATTTACATAAGAGAGTAAGTAACTCCGATGCATAAATTTACGTATTGTTTTCATTGGCAAAAAACATGAGTAATTATGTTTTTCAGCAAAAATAATTCGCTTTGGACTAATGCCGAATACCCTTTACGTCTACTTTTTATTGTCATCAAGAAGAGGTCACTTAATTACAAAGCATATATGTTATTATGTTATATTAGTTTCTTTAAATTTATAAAACACGTATACAGTTAAACAAATTCTTTAGACTTATGTAAGATTCGAACTCGGTATTGGCATCGTAAAAACTACTACCTTAGCAATGTGTACTCTGCCTATTCCTTTTTTTGTCAACCAATCAGATGTTTCTATTTGCGTACGAACAAACTCCAAAAACATAACTTTTTAATAGTATATAATAATTTTTTTTCTCAGCCTTTTGACTGAGATCAAAGTGTAGTATCTCTTCCGATGGATACTACACCCTATAGACCGGTATTGTCTTGGCCTTCGGGGCTTGATTCCGTCGATCTGTGGGTTTGTCCTGTGCAGTTCTAAGAAGTACACCCTCACAGGCTTTGCCTTCTCACCCTTTGAGAAGGGGTTAGTTTATTGCTAATCGCCTGAGGCACCCCTACCGGGGAATGCCGACGGGGCTGACCAGGCATTTTTTGACGGTCATAAGTGCTCTTCCTCTAGGGCGCTTAGTTATCAAATCCCACTTTCCGACCTTGTGTCACATTTTACTGCTAGATAAATACCGAGATAAAAGTGTAGTATCTGTTCCGATAGATGCTACACCCCTTAGACCGGTACCGACTTGGGCTTCAGACTTTGATTCCGTCGGTCTTAGGGGTTTGTCCAGTACAGTTCTAGTAAGTCAACCCTCCCAGGCGTTTCCCTCTCACCCATTGAGAAGGGGTTAGTTTATTGCTAATCGCCTGTCGACATTCCCCGGTAGCCCCTACCGGGGAATGCCGACTTGGCTGCCCAGACATTTTTTGTAGGCCAAGGTGCTCATCCTCTAGCGCGTTAGCTTTTCAATCCCATATTCCGACCTTGTGTCACATCTTACCGCTGTGGAATGGAGATAAAAAGAAATAAAATGTTGCATTATTGACATGTATTATTGACATGTATTATTGACATGTATTATTGACATGCATTATTGACATGTATTATTGACATGCATTATTGACATGCATTATTGACATGTATTATTGACATGTATTATTGACATGCTCCGACAACTTGTTCCAGCAATGAGAGTACAAATTGACATTCGGTTTACTTTCGGCAGCCTCGTAACTTTCGTTTCCCTCATTTTGTCCTTTAGTCTTCGCATTCGATCAGAGATATCGTTGACAAAGGGAGAATAATTGCTGTTTTCTGGATCGGAATCTATCCATCTAACACTTATCGTTGGCAAGTTTTTACCTTGAAGTAATATATATATATATATATATATATATATATATATATATAGCTCCTTACATCAAGTGGCTCTGTGCCTTGTCTGGAACGATTCCCATAAATAAATATAAAATTACTTATGTTTATTGAGTGATAGATCAAATTTCTTGTTCGCTTTGAAATGTTTTTTCAACAATTGTTCATAGTTAACATGTCCGTTTAACATTTTCCCGGAGCAGATTATTCTGTGTTCTGAAAGTGTTGTCATACCCAATTTTCCAATCTCTCTCTCTCTCTTTCCCTCTCTCTTTCCCTCTCTCTCTCTCTCTATTTCCCTCTTTCTCTCTTTCTATCTTTCTCTCTCTCTCTCTTTCCCTCTCTCTCTTTCTCTCTATCTCTCTCTGTCTCACCCCTCTCTCTCTTTCTCTCTATCTCTCTCTGTCTCCCCCCTCTCTCTCTTTCTCTCTCTCTGTCTCCCCCTCTCTCTTTCTCTCTGTCCCCCCTCTCTCTCTCTTTCTGTCTCCCCCCCTCTTTTTCTCTCTCTAACTCAAATTCTGCTGAACTTTACTGTACCTCTTTATATATTTAGAATAATCTTTCACTTTCTATGTTGAGCTTTGACTGCCCACCATTAGGCTAATATACATGGTCCGCCATAAGTAACTATATACTTTCTTTTATTTGTAATTTACTTGATACTTAAGCATGTCTTCTATTTCATATGTTTCTTCTATTTACTTGGAGTTAGACACAAGGTCGCTTTTTAATGTGAGGGGAAATTCCAGCTCTTCAAAAAGTGGGACAGTCTAGAAGAATTCCTCTTTCACTGACAGAACAGATGAAGTGTAGTATCAGAACAGATACTACACTTTGCCCCTAGCCCGAATGGGTAATTCTAAAGCTGAAATCGTATATATTTTATAGCATTGTTGAATTTAAGGTACAAATCCGAGCTGTCATTGCTCAAGTGTCATTAGAGCTGTGCGCCGAATTATGCCGCTTAGCTCTGAAAGATTAAGAAAGTGCATTGAGCTCTATAGAGAGAACATGGAGCAGTAATAAGTGTTTTGGTGCTTGTATGATATTTTTTGTCTTTTAATGTTGGAGAGGTAAATAAGGGGCAGGTAACTCTTACAACGAATTTTAAACACGATTTTCCAGTAATCAAAACAGATGGCTTTAATACGCGTTGCACATGTGGCTACTGTGCAAGGAGAACGTCTATTAGACATAAAAGGGTTAGGGTTTAGGGTTAGAAAAATATTGTTCGAAAGCTAGAGCTGTTGTGAAGAGTTACCTGCCCCTTATTTACCTCTCCAATACTAAAAGACAAAAACAAACTTTTTTTCGGCTTTTCATTATACAAGCATCCGTGTTTTTTTTTTTTTATAAACATCATGTTATGTTAGTTGTATTAGTTTCTTTATTGCAGGTGCATGTTTCCTCCATGTTACAAAGCTCCCGAATTGGGGCCTTACCACCGGATATAGTTTAAAGTCATAGCCAGGAAAGAAAGAAAGGAAGAAAAAAGAAAATGAAATAAGAGAGGCAGAAGAAAGACAGAAAAAAAGGGTTCTTTAGAATCTGTTTAAGGGAACGGACCCAAATCCTAGGCAGAGTTTCTATTTAACCCATAGATGGGGATCTTGACAGATACTACCACTCCGAGAAAGAGTTGATCTGGATGTAGAGGTATCTAAGTGATGATTGCCCCCCCCTCCCCCAAGTTCCCAAATTGGTACCTTACAACCGGGTGTAGTTTTAGGTCATTACCAGAGACAGGGTTTTGGGTAGACAGAGTGATTAACAAATCAAGAATTATAGGGTTGGGAAGTCGGGTAGGCAGAATAAAAACAAAGTTTAAAAGATAGAAAGGGATGGGTAAATGGAATCCGGGTAGTTGGTTGACGATTACCGGGTATCTTTTACAATAATCCGCAGAGTCGCCAACGGGGTCCAAAAAACGAACGAGAACGGGGTAAAAAGAAATAAATTTGCAACAAGTGACGGTGACCTACGTCGAGAACAGATATTTTCCTACTTACCTATGAAATTTGTTTGTATTTTTACGTACTATAAATGGGTTTTTATTAGATGTAAAAAAAATATCTTGTTTTTTTTTGGCACGTATTTTTACTAAAACAAAATGTTTACCTCGTTACGAACCCCCCCTATCGCTTGTCGAATGTTCGTGTGACAAAAATATTGATTTCTAATAAATAGCAGTTGAAACGGCTTAAAAATACAAGCAACTGTCACAGATAAGTTGGAAAATAACTTTTGTCGGCTACAGTTACTTTTATTTGTTGTATATTTGTTTTTATAACGTTTTCACTCTGCGGATTATTGTAAAAGATACCCATCATTACTGGACTGAAAAATGATAATGTGTTGGATATCCATGATGGGTACTATGTTGTTGCTCGTCAGGACCACCAGGGGGTAGGGATGCTATCCTGATTCTTATATCGAAAGGCGCGTACATTCATCAAGAAGACGACGATGATTTTAACTTGAACTATATTTTATTCACTTATCTATTCTTCATGTGGAACCTAAGCACAAATCTAAGCAATCCCCGTCAATTATACCTATTAACTTGTTGCGCCGGTCGAATCATATCTACATTTAACTTTAACAACATATGTAACTGATAAGTAATGTTTGACAAATGGAAACCCCTAGCAGTTATGAAGGCGCCGATAACCTGAACATAGGACTGCAACGAACTGACCGGTGATTATTGGTTGTATGAAGGAATTCATATTTTATATTCCGCGTCGTTCGTGGTTATCAATTCAGCCCTACTGCCGATTTCGGATCACGAAGAAGATGATAATAATATGATGGCCAGCAATACGGTTTACACGTAGAGTTCAGATAAAGCCACAAAAACACCCAACAGTCACTGGAATTAAAAAAGAAAGGAATGATGCAGTTTATAATTTTTGATAATGCATCTAAAATGTAATTTAGATCGTTTAAAATTCGAAATTTTTCAGGGTTTTCCAAAGTATATCCGGTGTAACACGTTTGTTTCATGTAAATCTGATATGTATTCCGTGCAAATCTTGACATGTTAAGTGGAGTATTCATTTGTTAAATCTATCAACCAATTTTCCTCGTGCCACATCAGATATAAGAATTCAACTTTCGAATATTGCAGTTAAAATCAAGAGGATTTTTCAATTGACGGACCCGCCATCATCCAAGTCGTTACACAGTTTATTCTATTTTATTTGTTATATTTTAAAACTTAAATAATTAATTAATGTATTTTTTTCTAATTTTTTAAATTTTTTTATTATGAACTCCACAAATGAGAAAAAGGTGTTCCGTCAAACGTTTAGGATTTAGGAAAAGTTTGGGAAATCCTGTCCTAAAATAAGATGAGTCGAGCCAATCTGCGTTCAGCGATGAAGATGCTATTTCCAACTTAAACATGACAAAAAAAAAATCAAAAAAAAATCAACGGACGGACAGACGAAGCTTCTTTTAGTGAGGCTTTGACATATCTAAAATAAGATGCGTCCATTTAATCCGCGCGTTTAGCGATGAAAATTAAATGCTATTTCAAAGCTAAGCGTGCGCGCGTGCGAGAGAGAGAGAGAGAGAGAGAGAGGGAGAGAGCGAGAGCGATGGACGTACCGACGTACATAATCTCTTATAGAGATGCATGGTCGCACTCAGTGGCGTGCAGAGGTCTCGTGATATCCGGGGAGAGCTCCTTCATTGTATGCCCCAAAAAACTCAAGTATAAGTCATAGTACTAAGAAATATTATGAGAAAACTGGGATAGTTTGAATATGTAAACGCAGGTGAATTATGAAATAAATACTTTAGGCGAAAAGATGGAACGCAGGAACGAACAGTCACGTCTGCTGGTTGCTTTTTGATGGATGCTCCACGCACGTCACGCCCATGCGTCTTGAGTAGGGCACCATCCCTGTAGTACGGTAAGCTTCCAAAGATTGATTTATCATCGCTGAAATTTCAAAATCACTATCTCAAAGTCCTCTCTAATTAGATGCCTCTCCCAATTTAGATGTCCGGGGTCGCCGCCACCTCGCCACGGCCCACCCCCCTCTGCACGTCATTGGTCGCAACTAACTAAAGAGACGAACACGAAGAAGACACGTTTCGTATTCATCAAAAAATAACGTTGAGATTTTTTTTTCAAATAATGTTTTCTTGAAGATCATATCTTTGGCTAAGATCGGCCTTTTGGCTAAGATCAAAGTGTAGTATCTGTTCCGATGGATACTGCACGCCTGTCCTGTGCAGTTCTAGGAGGTCCACCCTCCCAGGCTTCGCCTCCCCTCTTTGGGGAGGAGTAAGTTTATTGCTTACTGTCTGAGGCGCCCCTACCGGGGAATGCCGACGGGGCTGCCCAGGCAATTTTTAAATGGCCAGAGTGCTCACCTCTCGAGCGCTGGCTTTTAACCCCACTTGCTCGACCCGATCTTGGGTCACATCTTACCTGTGGGAGTAAGATAAAACTGGCCTTGTGCCTAACTCCGGGAGGAGTAAATAAATATCTCAAATTGGCAAAATCATTATTTCAATTGAAGGTGCTCGACTGAGCTCCAGTCTTTCGTTCATCCTTGTGAGACATTCACAGCAAGAACACGTCTTAGTACCACAACGAAAAAAGACTTTCCTTTCTTCCTCCTTGTGCCTAGCATCAGGCGAAATTTCCATCCTCTCTGTGGAACACATTACTGTGTGACTACTTCTCTACTGATTACAACTTGATCGTCTCAAAATCTGATGTCAACAAATTCTTGTCAAGGACCCAGCCATAAGCAATCAAATACAGTTCATACCATCGATCAATGTTAGTACTCTCATAGTGTTCCTCATCTTTCGTCTGGCAATAATTCCCGCCTACTTAACACTTAACCTCGAGTATCTCTTGGCCTTGATCAGTGGTGACCATAATAGTAACATAGACTAAAGTTAATAGAACTTCTACCCTCCAAAAATAACAAAAATAGTGTATAAGTGGAGAAAATGCCAGTATAGTTTAATATATCAAAAACTATACTACCAAACAATTTCGGAGAGAGAAAAAATAGACAGAATTATTAATATCGCAATAAAATATTTGTAAATTCAAACAATAATATATATATATATATATATATATATATATATATATATATATACACACATATATATATATATATATACACACATATATATATATATATATATATATATACACATATATATATATATACACACACATATATATATATACATATAAATATACATATATATATATATAAATATACATCTATAAATATATATATATAAATATATATATAATCAATATATATATACATATATATACATATATATATATATTACATAATACATAATACATGTATATATAAATATATACTTATATATAAATACATATATACACATATATATAAATATATACTTATATATAAATACATATATACACACACATATATATAAATATATAATACACATATATATACACATATAAATAAATATATACACACATATATACATATGTATATAAATACGTATACATATATACACACACACATATATATATATACATGCTTATACATATACTTATATATAAATATATATACATATACTTATATATAAATATATATACATATACTTATATATATATTACGCATACAGTAAAATAATTGTGCTTATATATATATATATATATATATATATATATATATATATATAAGCACAATTATTTTACTGTATGCGTAATTATGGTCTGACGAGAGAGGTGTGTCGCTTTCATTTTTATTGTCTCGTAGTGTTCTGACAGCACACAGAGAGAGAGAGAGAGAGAGAGAGAGAGGGAGACGGGGAGGGGGAGACTAGTTTTATCCTGGGGTCAACAGATTAGTAGGTCGTCTTCCCATGTGTTTGGTGGTAAGTAGGTATGATAGGTAGATTGTCGACGTCCTGCGGGACTGGTTAGGGCGTGGCGGTCGTACGGTGACGACTGCTTTCCACTTCGATAAGCTTCGCCCAAACCCCTACTAAGCCGCCCTTAGCTATAAGTCAGGTGTGTTTCAGGTGGTTCGGAATTAGACAACACCCTGCACTGTTACCTACCCATATCCCCGCACGCAGCCCCACCCCACCCGCTCAATCTGTCTCTCTGTCTGTAAGTCTGTCTGTCTCCGACACACATATAATAGTAGTTGTATATAGACATTAAACGAACAGACCGGCCCATTTCAGAACAAATAATATTCCAATAAAAATAAGCTAAATTGTAGCATCGGAATGGTTTTTGCTCAAATTTTGTATAACATTTGGACGAAGGCCAAGAAGAAAGTGTAGTATCTGTTCCGATGGATACTGCACCCTATAGACCGGTGTTGTCTTGGCCTTCGGGGCTTGATTTACGCCGGTCTATGGGGTTGTCCTGTGCAGTTCTAGGAGGTCCACCCTCCCAGGCTCTGCCTCCCCTCTTTGGGGAGGAGTAAGTTTATTGCTTACTGCCTGAGGCGCCCCTACCGGGGAATGCCGACGGGGCTTCCCAGGCATTTTTTGTAGGCTAGAGTGCTCAACTTCTCGGGCGCTGGCGTTTCAAATCCCACTTTCCCGACCTTGTGTCACATCTTACCGCTGTGGGAGGTAGATAAATATCTACTAGACGATATCAAATTCACTTTTATGTAACTGTTATAAATTTTGTATCTGTTGGTGAGAACGTTTCTGTGAAAGTAGGAAAGGGCCCTTAGTGTGTATGTTATAGTTGCATTTTGGAGATTCAGTTTAGCAAAAAGGTTCTCATCGATAATGGTTACCTTCTGGATAATGTGAGTTCAAATATCGTCGCCAAGATCGCCAATTTTCATAAGCCGAAACTTTTTGGTCTTCAAAAATGTCCGACGTACTTATAGTGACCTTTATTAGGTAATAATGTTAGCATGACATTTGCTAACCAAATTTCAGATGTTTTACGTCGCTGTTATCAGGCTTCGAACCCTATAATTGTGTTTTCTACTCAACCTTTATTAAAATCTATGACAATGATGTTCTTCCATCCTCACAATATTAATAATATTATTTATAAGTTTAAATGTCGGTGCAATGCTAAATATGTGGGTAGGGCGAGGCAAAAATTTCGGATCAGAATCAAACAATACCCACCACCACCCGGCAATACGTCAGGGTCCATTAAACAATTTTAATCGTTTAGTTAAACATCCTGGTCAGCTATCACCCAACACGTTATAAATAACGCCGGATGTGCGTCGGTTTACACAAGTGACAGTTTTCTTTGTCATAAGTAGATCACATTCGTTGTTCCACCTTAAAGTCGTGGAAACAATTTATATTAAGTTATTAAAAACTTCCTTATGTAAGCAAAGGGAGTGACATCTGGGGCTTAATGTGATCTACTGGTGACCCCTTCTGTTTCGCCTCTAACTTTTCATCGGTCTTCATTTCACTACACTATTTTACCTTTTAATCGCAGTACATTAATTTTATGAATTAAATGAATGGCTCTCTCCTTAAGGAAACCCCTTTCCTTAGTAAGTTCCTAGGTCTGAATTTTACTCCTTACCTGAAATGGAAGACTTACATCAAATTTGTTGCCAAGGTCGCTGGTAAACTGGTTGAATCATTCTATCGCTCCATAATATATTTCACCCCTGATGCAAACCTTTACTCGTATAAGAGCCAGATTCATCCAAAGATGGAGTACTGCTATCACATACGGGGAGGTTCCGCATAGAGCACTCTTTCTTGCCTCGACAGGGTACGAAACCGACTTCGCAATCTAGTGGGGGATGATATCTTCTCTTCCCTGCAGCCTCTTTCATACAGAAGAGATGCTGCTAGATTCTCTCTATTGTACCGTTATGCTCATGGTAGGTGCTCGTCTTAACTCCAATCTCTAGCCCCCCGTCCCCTGTAAAACATTCACAGCAAGCACCCGCCTGGTTACAACAGCAGAGAACTTTCATTTCCATCCCCCTCTTTCTCTCTCTCTGTACCAAAGACCAAGCAGAACATCCATGAACAAAGTTTCTTTCCTAGAGCGTCCCATCTGTGAAACAAAATACCGCGATGTTGCTTCCCAGCCGACGACAACATGGTCGTCTTTAAGTCTTATGTGAAACAAAAACAACTTGTTAAGCCGTTCTCCTAGATAAACAATTGCTCTCAACAAATCTTCTGCCCAATTTTCTTTTAAAACCTCGCGTGGTGCCGCTCACTGCCCAACTGATATATTTAATCCTTGTTCTCGAGTGGACCCCGGACATTGATAAGCGGTGACCCTGTAGTAAAAAAAAAAAAAAGAAAGAAAAATAAACAATGATTAAACTTACTGGATTTCTTTACATACTCTGTTAGATAGCCTTACACCAGTTGATATGGCATCTTTTGGGCCATAAACTTGGAACTGGACAATAGAAAAGCGCATCTGCCACGGTTGTTTTATGTGAATCAGAATTATCCACAAAAGTATTCACATGATATCTGGAGTCTTCCTCTATCCGGAGGTATCAACACATTCATTCACACACTCACTTTGCTGCCCACGATTATAAGGGAAGGGAGATACATCTTGAAGGGAAACTGAAAGCCTACATCTATCCTAGTATTTGACGGTTGCAAAAGTCGGATTAACAGCAATTAGATTAACCTGGTCTACCAGTTTTTAGGGTTTTTTTTTTATTTGAGCGTACAAACATCCTGTACAAGACTGGCCTAGGCACAAGTTGGGAAGTTAATAAAGGTCCTGGCACACACCGACAAAGACACTTGAAGAATCTATCATGAGGTGTACAATTAGTACCTGTAAAGAATAATGATCTCAAGGAATGTAGAGCATTAGACAAGATTGCTTCTCAATGGTTCAGATCCATATCATGACTAATTAATGGGGAGGTGACGGTGGCTCTACAGAAACACATTCGCTTAGGATGTTAGCAACCTTCATGTTGTCCCTCCCATAAGTACCCAATGTCTTTCTAGAAAAAAATCTGACAAGAAAGATATCGGGTAAACCAATGCCAGCAATAGAATCATCTGATTCATACGAAATGAATGAATGACTAACCAATGTTAGTCAAACGTTTTGTTTTCCCCAATTAAGTCGTTGTACCATTCAACTCGTAAATACCCAGTCCGATGACATGGAGTAGAGTTACTTGCTGTAAGGTATGATTTCAATTCCTGATTTATGAAAGGTGACCTTCTATTGAGGAAACTCACACAAGTTGAAGACCTATTGTCAGCGGATGGACTCATGTCCGGTCAAGGAAAAGCAAAGGGCCACCGAGAATGTTCGTAAAAAAAATGTGAGCATGTACTTATTAGATGCTTCTGATGGTGGTGAGCACTTATCGCTACTGAGATGCACATCCGGCCCGCGAAGGCTTAGCGACCGGCCCGACACCCTGTTATGCTTTCTTATTGCAATCTTGCCCGCGGACCTCCCAGTAAAACTCATATCATTTTGTGACATAGACGTAACAGTACGTTTCAATTAAGATTTACAGTGAGATAAAAATGTATAAATATTAGCGAGCGATGATGCATGTATATTTCATTTTTCTTTAACTATTAATTTCAAATCCTTGGCCTGAGATAAAAATAGAAAAAGAGAAAGAGAGAGGCAAAGAGGAAACGAGAGACGAGGAAAGGGCATAAAATAGAAAACTTATGTGAGGGATGTCAAAACGAATGCTGGATCAACTTGCTACTTCCTCGTTATGTTTTATGATTCCAAAATGCCAATTCGTCGGCGCCTTTTATAACATCACATACAGAAGTCTCTTGAGAAAAAAATATCAGATTTGTAGAGTGTTCAATGCAATTCTTGTACAATTTATTCATGTAAACAAAATATAGTAATTCTGAGATTTCGTTTTTCACTCCGGCCCGCGATCTCCTTCCAAAAGTCTCATCTGGCCCTCATTCTGAAAAGGTTGTGATATGGGATACAATGTTGTATTTGTAACAGAGTTGAAACATTTAGGCTTTAACTTTGAACAGACTTCATACTCATATACGGCATAAATACGTTGAGACACCGATCCTCGTTAGATCAGCGAAGCGACATTGAGTCTGGTCAGTACCAGATGGGAATATCAGACGTTAGATGTGGGAAGACGGCGACACCTTACTGACCCCCCCCCCCAATAAAACCCCCTGCAAAACTTAGGTCGTCATCTCTCCTTACCTGGGTATGCATGCGACTGGGGACCACTTGTGAATTTAATATTCCCTAGAAACTTTGTTCTTCGGAGGAAGCAGGCTCAACCCGCTCAGGGTTAGGATTATTGATATAATCTGTCGACTCATCTGTCGAGTATCGCAACAAAATCTGTACTGTATTGTCATGGGTTCACATTGATAAGGAGAGTTTCTAAGAGCTGAGTGCAATGTATTGAATTCGGTTTATAAATCTCAAATCAAATTTTCTTGTGCCATACTGGAGTGGGTCGAAGAACAGATTTATGAGAATAAGTAAAAACTGACTAACCCCTAACTCGGCTCAACCCGTCCATGATAAATGCCACGTACAGGCTTACACTGAACATAAACGTGGTTCACATTTTCAGTAGAATACAACCAATTCTTTGATTTGACGAAATGCAACAAACAAGTTACTCCTGGATGGCATACATTTTCTTTGTGAATTCCATACTGATAGTTCATTAATAGCAGCAACTGAGGAATCTCTAGTGAGCGCATACGGAACACCATTGTTTGGAACGGGACGCTAAACTATAGTTTAACTGAAGTCGTCTAGTTCCATGCCTGAACACTCGACGTTACTTTATTTCATCTTTGTCATTCGACGATTATCAAACATAAACAAAACTGCACGCTGATCATTAACAAGGGTGAACCGAAACAAAAGATGGCGCCCATTGTGAACTAATAGCACTCGCTTGCTTTTCAACAACAAGGCCTTTCGGCAGGGATCAAAGTGTAGTATCTGTTCCGATGGATACTGCACCCTATAGACCGGTGTCGTCTTGTCCTTCGGGGCTTGATTCCGCCGATCTGTAGGTTTGTCCTGTGCAGTTCTAGGAGGTCCACCCTCCCAGGCTTTGCCTCCCCTCTTTGGGGAGGAGTAAGTTTATTGCTTACTACCCGAGGCGCCCCTACCGGGGACGGGGAATGCTGACGGGGCTTCCCAGGCAATTTTTAATGGCCAGAGTGCTCACCTTCTCGGGCGCTGGCTTTTCAAGCCCGACTTTCCGACCCGACCATGGGTCACATCTTACCTTGTGGAAGTAAGATAAAAATGGCCTTGTGCCTAACCTCATGAAGAGGTGGTAAATAATACTTTCAATACTTTCGCGCCATGAATTCCACTGGTCAGCCATTCTGATTTAGTGTAATATAAGCTGAGACATGAGCGAAATAAAGCTACTATGCATATGATTTACTCCTCTCCAGGAGTTAGGCACAAGGCCAGTTTTTATCTTACTCCCACAAGTAAGATGTGACCCAAGGTCGGGTCGGGAAAGTGGGGTTTAAAAATTGCCTGCGCAGCCCCGTCGGCATTCCCCGGTAGGGGCGCCTCAGGCAGTAAGCAATAAACTTACTTCTCCCCAAAGAGGGGAGGCGAAGCCTGGGAGAGTATGAGTAGATTAAATTTTTTATTTTATTTTTACATTTCCTTTATCATTGTTATTTTCCCGTTGACTGTAATCAAGCAAAGAGATATCCAATATGGCGGCCGCATGTTGGAGCAAGGGAGGCCAACACGTGTGGCGCTATAACAGCGTATAAAATACAATATCAAATTTCCCTATTTTATTCGGTTACTACTGTATGATTTGGTTCCAAGTGTCCTATTCGTAGGCATGCCCATATGTTTTCGTGAGTCTATTTACTTAGGCCAGGGCGCAACCTACAGTGCCGAGGATATCCATGCAGGTGCGCCAGAGAGTGTGATGAAACTTCCCAGAATAAAATTCCCACCTGCCAGCAGTTCGGAAGAATAGTGCATGCTTGACCATACAATAAACAATGCACTACATAAAGAATTAGATAGAAAGAAATATGATGAACGGTTGGAAAAAATGTGGTCATGTTATATACCGGATTTGTACGGCATTGTATGGTGGAAAAGGGAAACCTACTAAACCACCAGTCAAGAAATACAGACGACAGAGGGAGATGAAAAACTTAACAAATAAGGTGGCTCTGGGCGAAAAGAAATATCACATGGTGATATAATAGAAAGTTTCCACTTTATGACTATCTCTGTGAGAGGAAATTTTTTAAAAAAATTTATTTAAAATTATGGTGCTTGTGCTGTTCAGCGGCCATATTAAAACATTATTTTTTATAAAAACAATATTATATACTTATTCAGCGTTATATTCTTACTCGCTGTACAAAAAAAGTAGAACAAATTATTCACTAGAACTTTAATTACAAGTATTTTTCCATTCTGCGTATCATAACAGCGATTCGTTCACTAAGCCTCCATCTTCTTTCTTAAGAAGATTTCAAGGGCAGATAATTCGCAATAAAGAAGATGGAGGCTTAGTGAACGAATCGCTGTTATGATACGCAGAATGGAAAATACTTGTAATTAAAGTTCTAGTGGATAATTTGTTCTACTTTTTTGTACAGTGAGTAAGAATATAACGCTGAATAAGTATATAATATTGTTTTTATGAAAAAAAAAAATTTTTTATACGGCCGCTGAACAGCACAAGCACCAAAATTATTTATGAATTATCTCCCTTGAACCATTTGGATAATTTAGGAATGTTATTTGTTTAAGTAGTTATTTATATTTATTTTATTTATTTAGCTATTTATTTTAATTAATTTATTTATTTAATTTTTTTTCTCTTCGATATAAGAGAACGTGTTTATACAACAAAGAGTTGTTTTGATTTCATTGAACAGTTAGATTGAAATGCGATTCAGATAATGGGCCCTCACATCAGTGAGGGGGGGGGGTCGATACGCAAAAAAGCCGTCGAGAGAAAGGCCCTTAAACAGTGCATATTCTCTCTTGATGACCCGACATTGTCTGGAGGCTGAAATAAAATATTCCATCAGTAAAACAGCCGAGGATATATATATATATATATATATATATATATATATATATATATATATATAGTTCGGCAGCCAGTCATTTTTTAAATTCATTCGATAACGGTAAAAACATAGAAAAAAGTAGTACGCACAAAGAGACGTCATTGGCACGCGTTTAACCATCTAAAGACGTCTGTTGATCCCAGCGAAACCGGTAATATCTCTCGTTTCTTGATGATATTTTCCTGTATTTAAATTCGTTTTTTCCGTCTGTCTTTCACACACACACACACACACACACACACACGCTGGCGGGCGCCCAAATATATATATATATATATATATATATATATATATATATATATATATATATATATATATACCAGCCCACAAGGTAAGCTGTTTCTTCCAAACAACAATATCTTCTGTTATCAGCTCGCTTCATAGCGAGTTTCTGCTACTGTTCCGGTAGCTAGTTTCATTCTTATCATGTTTATGAATCGTCCATGGAGTTGTTTCTTTTCCCACTTTTCTTTTACCGTATTTTTTTTTGTTTCTCGTTCATGTTGACAGTGTTTTTTTTTCTCTTGCGGTAATCAGCCTTTCTGTATTCTTGGCTTATGCCTTTTTCCAATTTTTGTGTGTCATACACACATTTTTCTATACTTACCAGTCCGAAGTATCATTCTTCGGGTGTAATGCATTGTGTACGGTTAGTGGTTTTCTACTCTTCTAGTCAAGGTGACTAACTTCTTTTGCCCAATCTATGAATGACGAGAATATCTTACTAATGGTACTGCCCGGATGTTTATTTTTTTTTTTACTAGATTTCTACTATATAATTTAGTTTTTAAGTGTTTTATTGTTTTTATCAGGTATTATTTTCCAATCTTCTCTTTAATTTTGGTTAATTGGATCGTGTTTCCAGAACTCCCAGATATTTATAGGTATCATGTTCGCCAAGCGCCCTCATCTCCTCTGCCAGCCCCTGTCTGCAGTTTTCCTCTTCTCTTCTGTAGCAGTGCACACTTTTCTATTCCGAATTCCATTTGAGTGGCCAGGCTGAAGATGCCTTTTCATCATCATCATCATCATCATCATCATCATCATCATCATCACCATCACCATCACCATCTTCATCTTCATCTTCATCTTCATCATCTTCATCTTCATTTTCTTCACTCATTCTAACACAGGTCATCATCAGAGATAATTCACTGATAATAACTGGTGTTGTTCCCTGGAGTCTGGGTGGCATTAAGTCTCCCCTTATTTCCAGTACTCTCCACCTCTTTCGATAACCTTTGCAAATGCGTTTGCGTTATCGCAACAGTCGCTTACTATTGATTTCTCGCTGGTAACGACAATTGTTTCCTCGGGAGTTTGGGTAGCAATAGACCCCCTCCCCTCCCAAGGTCCTAGTACTCTCTGCGCCCTTCCACTAGTCTAGTTAGTGCTCCCCTTTAGGTGAGGGGGCAGTTTATAAGATTTCATGCTGTTTCAGTCCCCTCGAGTTAACTTGGTATTCCTTCCATGTTTCTGTTGCAACTTCCATCTGGCTGGTTAGTGTTCGTAGTTTATGTGGGTTGGTTTCCGCATTCGAGGATTTTCCTCTAGATTTGAGTTTTTTCATCATTGCCGTCCGTTGTATAGTCTCAGCCTCCCCTTTGACAATAATTTCCCCTAGTTATTTTTCCTCTTTTTTTTCAGGACTGTTCCTCGTGCTCCTACGATTATTGGTATTATATTGACTTTCTTCATGTTCCATATTTCTTTCAGTTCTCTGGCGAGTTCCTCGTATTTGCTTCGTTTTTTTAATCTCTTTAATCTTTACACTGTGGTCTGCTAGAACGGGGAAAAATCTACAATTTAGCTGTTTCTTTCCCTCATTTTAACTCTTATGACATCCATCCTCTTTGATTGGATGAGCTTATCTTTTGTACCTAGATGTCCCAGAGGATAATGTGATTTTTATTTTCCAGTACTATGTCCGGTTTGTGTCTGTACCAGCTATCTATGTGTTAAGAATACATTTGTTTGCATAGTTCCAAGTGTACTCCTTTCCCCACGCAGTCGTGTCTGTTTTTATATTCTATTTGCTCTAGTTTGCTGCATTCACTTATTATGTGATTTATCGTTTTTTTCTGTTTGTCCGCAGAGTTTACATTTACTGTTTTCCTGGGTTATATCTACTTTAGCTTTAATGTAGTTTGTTCTAATCGCATTGTTCCGTGCAGCTGTCAGTAGCGACTCCGTTTAACTTATCAATTATCCTTTCTTTAGCCATGTCCAGGCGTTTTTGTGGGTCTCTTGTCTTTGCATTTTTATTAATTGTTCATTTAACTTTTTTCCCTCTTGCTGATATCGTTTGTTTTAGTTCTTAATGTTTCTTATTTAGTCTTTCCTTCTGTTATCGTTATTTGTTCTCTTTCAGCCTATTTACTGTTTTAGCTTCTTTTTGAAGTTTCCAGTCTTATTTCCTATCAAGCTTTATCAGTCCATTCTTCTGGGCAGTTGTTTTTAATATTCTAAGTTTCATACTTACTGATTCAGACCCTGCATATATTAAATTGTTTAGATCTGTGATAGTCATCTGTTCATACGTATGGGAGGAGTCTGTTTACTTTTTCCGTTTCTAATTTTAATTTTTTCGAATTTTCGTTCCTCAGGACTAGGAGTTTTATTTTGTTAACGTTGATGATTTTTTAGGTTTTCAATTTCTGTTGCTTCTTCTTCAGTGATTTCGTAGTTTTCGGTATCGTCAGTTTCAGTGTTTATAATTTGCCAGGTGGTGTTTCCTGGTCTGTTACATCATTTATCTCTTGTTAGATTTCCATTCGTTCAAGCTTTGAGAACCCTCCTTTCTAGAGGATATGTCTAAAATCTTTTGTTCAATTGTATGCTAGTCAGCAGCCATGTCCTATAGATTTTTCATTCGCATTCGATAGCCTTTGTCGTTGGGGTCCCTTTGGTAGTAGGCCTCCATTGCCAGTCTATTCTGTTTTGTGGTCCATTTCTTTCTTTGGCTTTTTGGTTAGATATGCTCTTCATTCCTGCTTTCTTGTATTTGGTCTGTGTTAGTGTCGTCTTTGGGATTAGAGAGGTTATTTACCTGTTTTTGGTCTGTGATCTTATTATTTTTCCTGAAACTAGTAGAGCCAACATTCGCAGGATGCCGACCGGGCCGATTTGTGTTGGCCGACGAGGAAACACCTACCGATCATGACATTCAGATCTTTCTTCTGAGTCCTACGGTTTTGATTATGGATTCCCTACACTTTTCATAGTTTGGTGTTTGCGGACACACCGGACCTAGGCTTATTCTGACTGTGACTCTGCCATAGGGATAGTGTTTATCCCCCATTCTTATGAAAGACCAGGTGCATTATCATACGCAAAACCTATTATTATGTTTACTCATTAGGAGTTCTTGCACATGCCGTTATCAGTGATTGCTCACCGATAATCACCAGTAGTGTTCCCTGGAGTCTGAGTGACCACAAGTCTCCACCTCTTTCGATAACTACCGCAAATGAATTCGCATTATCACAACAGACGCTTACCATCGATTTCTCGTTGGTAGCGACTATTGGTCTTCTCTGGGATTTGGATGACAAGCCTCCCTAATGTCCCAGTTCTCTCAGCATTCTTCCAGCGGAGGTCTGGTTAGTGCTATCCCTCCTCGGTTTTTCCATCCTCCTTGACCGTTCACGACCGTTTTGTGTGGTATCAGCCGGGGCTAGTGCCATCGCTTTAATTATTATTATTATTATTATTATTATTATTATTATTATTATTATTATTATTATTATTATTATTATTATTATTATTATTATTATTATTATTATTATTATCAATTCATCTATTTATTCTGAAACATTTTGTTTTTGAAGAATATTTCATTATAATTACTATTTCTATGAATTCTATTTGACATATACTTTTTTATTACTTTCAAAGTCATTATTAATGCAATAAAGATCATCATCATCATCATCATCATCATCATCATCATCATCATCATCATCATCATCATCATCATCATCATCATCAATTACTCTCTTATTAAATATTAATTCTCACACGATTCCTCCCCTTCCCACTGACTTCCATAGTTTTTTTTTTATTATCTTTAACGATACCTACCGCCTTTACTAAAAGGAAAGGAGAGAGAAAATAGGGGACACACACACACACACACGCACGAACGCATGCGCACATACAGAAGTCCCTCTCTTCTTCAAAACATCAATCATCCCTTCTCTCCCACTTCACCCCCTCCGTTCCAGGCTCGACTGTCCCTGTCAATTATTTTTGGTCTCACCCCACGTCCCCGACCCTCTTTCGATAATCCTCAGATTCATCTAGCACTTTTATTTATTTATTCATTTTCTTCTTTTACTTTTATTTAAAAAATATATATTTATTTCCCGCCTTTTCTTTCCTTCCTTCTCTCTCTCTATCCCTCCCTTCCTTCCTTTCACGTGTACAAAATCAACGATTTATCCTTAGGGGACTTTAACAAAGAATACATTTTTATTTTCGTACAAAAAATTTAAATAAATAAATAAAATAAAATAAATTGAAAAAACTAAACAAATATATTTGCGACCACGGTCGGCTAATGATTCTTAAAAAAAAAAATTCATTTACATTTTTTATATTTTTCATATTTTTTAAAAATATTATCTTTTGATTTTTCCTTTCAACATTTTCAGTTCGAATTTTTTTTTTCACGATTAAAATTTTCGTTTCATGTTTTTTTTATTTTGCAATTTAAAGAATGCAGTATAGATGATTTATTTTATAGTTTAAAATTATTTTATTTGTGCTTCTATCCTGATGAGAAATTCAGTGAACAAAGCAGATCATAAAAAGAGTCAAGAATTAAACTAATCAGGGTATTAATAATAATAGGTGAAATTTTAACGAAAATCTTCGAATGCGGAAACCAACCAACTTAAACTGCGCACACTTAACAAGCCACGTGGAAGTTGCAATATAAATAAAGCAAAAACATAGAAAGAACAGGACCACACGAACTGAAGGGGGCTGAAACTGCAAGAAATTTCATAAACTGTCCCCTCAAGAAAACACACAATGTGATGGCACCAGCCTGGGTTAATACCACAATAAAATGATCGTGGAGGGTCAAGAAAGATTGCAAGACCGAGAAAGGGGAGCACTAATAAAAGGGGAGCACTAATAAAAGGGGAGCACTAATAAAACCTCCACTGGAAGGATGCGGAGAGTACTGAGACTTTGGGGAAAAATTATTACTGCCCAATTCCATAGAAGACTAATGGTCATTATTAGCGAGAAATAAATAGTATGCGGCTGTTGCGATGATGCAAAATCGTTGCAGTGGTTATCGAAAGAGGTGGAAAGTACTGAAAATCTGAATAGATTTTTTTTGTCACTCAGACCCCAGGGAACACCACCGGTTATTGTCAGTGAGCAATCACTGATGACAATCTGTGAGAACTCCTAGTGAGTAATAACGACTACTACTACTACTACTACTACTACTACTACTACTACTACTACTACTACTACTACTAATAATAATAATAATAATCAAAACAGCTACAATCTTAAGGAAAATCATGGAATGCGGAAACCAACCCACATAAGCTACGAACGGTAACCAGTCATATGGAAGTACAAGAAGAAAACAAAACCACAGGAAACAAAGAAACTACCACATAAGAAGAAATTGCAAGAAACACTATCAGCTGCCCCTTCAAAAAATATGGCGCCGGACAAAACAGACACCATAAAAATATTTGTAGAGGGTCAAGGAGGATGAGAAGATCGAGGAGGTACAGCAGAAACCAGACCTCCACTGGAAGAGTGCGGAGAGTGGTAGGACCTTGGGGAGGCTTATTGCCACCCAAATCCCAGAAAACAAACAATTAGATAGATACTAGCTGGGGAATGAGCCAATGTATTCACACTGAACAACCATAAAAAGAATCCCCGACGTTTATTACATCTATAACTTGAAACGTATAAAAGCTGATGTATTGTGTTCATCTCGAAATGATCAATTCGATACATCAAGCACAAGCCATACAACGCTTTACATTGTCATGGCGAATGAAAATATACTACACAGAATTAACTAATAACTTGAGTGTCGTTCTCGGCCTCGGGCGCTATGCCGAAGGTCTGGTGAATTCCCAAGGTTTGTAAAATCTTCATCTGTAGATAAAGATGAAGGTTGTCCGAGGGAATTCACCTGCCTGTCTGAGGCGCCCCTACCGGGGAATGCCGACGGGGCTGCCCAGGCAATTTTTAAATGGCCAGAGTGCTCACCTCTCGAGCGCTGGCTTTTCAAACCCCACTTTCTCGACCCGATCTTGGGTCACATCTTACTTGTGGGAGTAAGATAAAACTGGCCTTGTGCCTAACTCCTGGGGAGAGTAAATAAAACCTGCCTAAATAACTTCTCGGCCTTTTTACCGGGATCAAAGTGTAGTATCTGTTCCGATAGATACTACACCCCATAGACAGGTATTGTCTTGGCCTTCGAGGCTTGATTTACGCCTGTCTATGGGTCTGTCCTGTGCAGTTCTAGGAGGTCCACCCTCCCAGGCCTTGCCATCTCACCCTTTGAGAGGGGGTTAGTTTGTTGCTAATCGATTGAGGAAAGCCGACGGGGCTGCCCAGGCATTTTTTTGTAGACCAGAGTGCTCACCTGCTCGAGCGCTGGCTTTTCCAATCCCACATTCCCGACCTTGTGTCACATCTTACAACTGTGGGAGGAAGATAAATAACTTGGTATGTAATCCTTATATTCCATGAGGGAAAGGGAGAAAAATGTCTGTTTTCTGGGTCGGAATCTACCCATATACCACTTATCGTTGGCTAGTTTTTTTGACCTTGAAACAGTATTTTTATTGAGCTCCTGACATCAAGTAGCTTTATGCCTTGTCTGAAGCGATTTCCATAAAGAACATATCATTTTTTTAGTGTAAGCACAAGCAGTTTTAATGTTAATATAGTTAGGATAGGTGAAAAAAAACTTTCGCATTTATTTATTTAGATAACATTAAAAACAATGGCAAGTTTTATTGTCCACGTGAAACGCCGAAATAGAAATTGGGCGGAAAATATAGTCGCCATCTTTATAAGCAAAGAGAAATATGCTAGCTAAAGAAGAACGATAACTTCCTTTCATTTTATAAACTTGAGTCATCTTTCTTCGTTAGCTAGCCTTTTCCTTGTTTAGATGGCGACTATATTTTTCCGACCTAATTATCATTTTGGCGTTTCACGTGTACGATGAAACTTGGCATAACAAAAAAAATAAAAAATGTAAGTTTTTTTTTGTTATGTTTATGGTTTAAGTTACAAAAATATAAGTTGTTTATGAGTAATGCCGAAACCAATTGTACTCTAAATAATTTGTGCGATTGAAATAGGAATTAAACCCACATAAAAGGAGTTTTATTTACTCCTCTCCAGGAGTTAGGCACAAGGCCAATTTTATCCTACTCCCACAAGTAAGATGTGACCCAAGGTCGGGCCAGAAAGTGGGGGTTGAAAAGCCAGCGCCCGAGAGGTGAGCAGTCTGACCATCAAAAATTGCCTGGGCAGCCCCGTCGGCATTCCCCGGTAGGGGCGCCTCAAGCAGTAAGCAATTAACTTACTCCTCACCAAAGAGGGGAGGCAAAGCCTGGGAGGGCGGACCTCCTAGAACTGCACAGGACAAACCCATTGACCGACGTAAATCAAGCCCCGAAGGACAAGACAATACCAGTATGGGGTGCAGTATCCATCGGAACAGATACTACACTTTGATCTTAGCCAAAAGGCCAAGGCCAAAATGCGTAAAAGGAGTACTTTCAGACTTTTGTTGATAGAATAATCTGATAAGAAAGCCTTCTTTTCCTATTTGAGTCGCGTAAATTGAACGAAAATAAAATAAGAGAAGAAAGGCTGGCATAACTTTAAAATTATTTATTTATTGGGTAGGGGGGAATGTTGATAACAGGATTTATTAAGAAGTGAAAGTAAACTTTGAATAAATAAATTTACAACTTAAACAGAAAATTCCATTTATTCGTTTGTATTTTAAGTGAAAGACGTTTTTATTTCACACTAAAATGTTGAGCTCTTACTATTTTCTCTTTTATGTTGTGAATAAAAAAACATGTGCTTCGACAATCACTCTCTCTGGTCGCATATTCTTGCTAGCCTCAGAGGATGGTATTATAATGAACGAACATATACTACACTGACCCCTGACTTAGAGGATGGTATCATGACGAACGAACATTACGACCCCCTAAACGAAGAAGGTAATCCCCGAGAGGACGGTTTTATGACAACAGAAGCGATACTACACCATCTATTCGCCATAAAGGTAATACAATGAAGAAGGAAGTAACACCTGAGATGATCCTCCACCCCCTTAAAACGGAGGAGGTAATTCCTGGGTGACCATCTTATGGCAACAGAAACCGATACTACCATAACCACCACCATTAAAATATATTTCGATTAAATACAGTCTTATTTTTAAATTTTCATTTATTTAAAAATGCCTAGTCATAAACACATTATTTTTTATGGTTACTTGGCCTTTTTGCTAAGATCAAAGTGTAGTAACTGTTCTCCACATCTAAGCAACATTTAATGTCTTACTAATGCCGGAAGTTTTAATGTGTTGTGGTTATTATGTTTTTTAGATAGGTGTTGGCACACAGAGATTTGCTCGAATACTCAGCGTGATATTCATGTCTCCATCTTAGCGTCTGTCAGAAACATTGGGGACCTTAGAATCACAGAATCAATCCTCATCTCCAGATTAAACCCCTCACCCAATCAGCGTCACGAGCTCCACTCACCGTTCATTCTATAATATCTACCATCTCACCCACTGACCAACCCTCATATCTAACACTCATTATACTCCGTCTCCACCACTTCACTCATTACTTACCTCCTATATTAAATCATCACACACCCAAACAATCAAATAGGCCCCTCCCCGTATGAACATCCATCCTAACACACATTCAACCACAAACAAAAAAACATATTCAACCTACTCCTCTAACCTACCAAAATAAGTCACCTCATAACCTCGCATTGTTAATTAATTAATCCAAACACATATAAAATGTATACAAATAACATGCAAATATTAAATAAATAAATAAATAATAAAATAAACATAAAAAATAATAATAAATAAATAAATAAAT